>CAMTDV010000014.1:52259574-52850287 GCA_947069175.1 Scalesia atractyloides
AAATCAAGTTACGCCTAAAAAGGGCGTTTTGATCATTTTATGACTTGTAAAAGGAGCTTGCAAGTAAGCTGATGTCATGGTTTTAAACATTTGGTGAAAATGATTAATTTATGATGTTGTATTAATAGGATATCAAGTATACGTGTGGTTTATAGTTAAAGACCATACTATGCCTAGAAAGGGCATTTTGGTCATTTCACGCATCACTTGACGAACTATTTGGGAATCTGAGTTTGATTGTGTACTACTATAAATATATGTAAAATAAGTTTTGAAATCAGTAGGTATCAAGTCTTGATGCCATAATATGGTTTTAAACCATACTATGCGCCGAAACGACGATTAAGTCGCAAATGACGATTTAAATGGTATTTGAGTGCAACTGATTGTTATTAACAGGTTTGTATGATGAAAATATGTTATATAATGTAATACATCAGCAAGCAATAGGTTTTGTTCCTTAAAAATGATTAAAATCCATTTTAGGTGCCGTAAGGGCAATATCGTCATTTAAGGACTTAATACATGGACCTGCGTATAAACTCAGTTTACAATCTGAATAGACATCCTAAGTAATCCTAATTATGATATTACATCAGTAGGTAAAGAGTTTTGATGTAAAATTAATGTTTAAACCATTTCATATGCCAAAAGGGCGATTTGGTCGCTTTAAAGTATGAAATATGCCTTTTTAATAAAAACTCAGTTTAGGATCAGAATATTGGTCTTAAAATAAGTTTAACAATTTAGCATATCATTTTACAAGTCATTTGTACGCTCATTTGTATTTAAAAACTTATTATTAAGCATGAAGGACATTTTAGCAAAATTTGGCATAATTAACGGATACTTGCATACATACTCGGATTACTACATGACCATGTGATATAACTCCAGAGGGGTATATTATAACATAACATGGTCACAATGTAACATAGAATCAGTAACTAAAGTTGCTAATTCGGGTCAGAACCGAAAGTCAAAGTATAAGTCAAACTTTGTGACTTTCGGTTGCGAACCGACCTTAAACCTGGACTTGACGGGCCGAACATGTTTATACATGTTCTAATACTTATTACCAAATTATTAGAGTATTGAAACTGATTTTATAGCACCTACATTGCTAGTTATGAATTTATTAAATTCTGACCCGTTGACTTTTTATTGATAATAACTTTGACCCGTCAATTGACCAAGCAAACGTGGTAATCAGGAGGTGCCCTTTTAAGGGATTAACACATACCTAACTACGATCACGTAGCCACGTTCGTTATGAACATTGGCTGGACCGTAATGGTCTTAGCCTAAAGTCAAAGCGTTTTTACGTCAACGCGTTGACTTTGGCTTAAATCCTACTAAAACTGGAAAGAGAAGGTTGGAACACTTACAAGTGAACCAAGGATGACTAAGAAACTCAAGGGATTGCTCCTTGAAGATCAGGAGCCTTCCAAGTGAGTTATAGAGAGAAGAGGAATAGGATGAGCAAGTTTGAAGCTCACTTATGGATGCTATTTATAGCTAAGGATGGAGCTTGGGATCATTCCAGGTGTAGGAGGGTGCTAGGAGATGAAAACAAGTGTTTATGTTCCTGGCATAACCAAGAGAAAGGGTGGCATGGCGAGCAAGGTGGCAAACACAACAGGCTGCCATGTTTCAGTCGCTGGCAGGTCCTTGCGGACCGTATGGCTTTAGCCTTACGGTCCGCAAGCCCATCTGGCGCCCACTAATTTTGAATTGGTTGCAGACTGTAACCAAGTATGGTTGCGATCCGCAACCGCCTTCCAAAATATGAAATTTGGCATTTTTCCACTTTTGGTCCCTCGACTTAGATTAGCTATCATTCAGAGGTCATTTTAACATAACGATGCTTTTAGCCCCTCTCGGCCAACCCATGGCTACGAGGATCAGCGGGACACGTGTCGAAATTTTACCGGACGGGTTTTTACGAGGTGTTACATCCTCACCCCCTTAAAAGAAATATCGACCTCGAGATTTAATTAAATAAATGGGGTACTTTTGTCGCATAGAGGACTCGACCTCCCATGTATACTCGGGGCTTCGATGGGCATCCCATTTGACCTTTACAATAGGTACGTGCTTTCTTCGAAGCTTCTTAACTTGTCGATCTTTAATCGCTATTGGTTTCTCAACAAAACGCAAATTTTCGTCGATTTTCACATCTTCGTGTGGCATTGCTAGCGACTCATCGGCTAGGCACTCCTTTAGTTTGAAATGTGGAATACATCATGAATTCCACTTAGCTTTTCGGGTAACTTGAGCTTATACGCTATGGACCCAACCCGTTCGATTGCCTCGAATGGCCCTATATATCTTGGGCTCAATTTGCCCTTTTTACCGAATCGCATGACGCCTTTCCAAGGCGACACCTTCAGTAATACTTTGTCCCCAATTTGGAACTGAAGAGGTTTGCGCCTCTTATCCGTGTAACTCTTTTGCTTATCTCGGCAGCCTTAAGACGATCACGAATTTGTATAATCTTATCTGTTGTCTCTAGGACAATCTCTGATCCTGATAGTTGGGCCTCTCCAACTTCTGCCCAACAGGCGGGCGTTCGACATTTTCTCCCATACAAGGCTTTGAAAGGTGCAGCCTTGATGCTTGTATGATAACTGTTGTTGTAGGAGAATTCAATTAAGGGTAGGTGGTCATCCCATCTACCATCTAGGTCAATCACGCATGCACGAAGCATATCTTCCAAAGTTTGAATGGTCCGCTCACTTTGTCCGTCAGTCTGCGGATGATAAGCCGTACTAAAGTTCCGGTGAGTGCCTAAAGATTGCTGGAAGCTTTTCCAGAAATGAGAGGTGTACCTAGTATCTCTATCGGATACAATAGACACCGGCACTCCATGTAGGGACACAATCTCGTCTACATACATTTTAGCCTATTGTCCAAACTAAATGTTTCTTTGATTGGCAAGAAGTGTGCTGATTTAGTCAGCCTATCAACGATGACCCAAATTGTGTCACCACGTTTGGTCTTTGGTAACTTGGTGATCAAATCCTACCATTTCCCATTTCCAAGTGGGAATTTCAGGCTGTTGTAGGAGCCCTGAGGGATTCTGATGTTCGGCTTTAACTTGCGAACACGTCAAGCACTTAGCTACATAGGTGGCTATGGATTTCTTCAAACCCATCCACCAGTAATAAATTTCAAGTCTTGGTACATCTTATTACCTCCTGGGTGAATAGAGTACTTAGTGTTATGCGCTTCTTGGAGGATTAGATCTCTAAGTCCTCCGAAAATTGGGACCCAAATTCGTCCATTGAATCTGAGGATTCCATCGCTTCCAGGTGCTAACTATTCAACAGTTCTACCTAATCCCTCATTCGCAATATTAGCCTCCAGCGTGGCTTGCTTTTGCGCATCAAGCAGTTTTTGCTCAAACTGTTTCTGATTTCCATGCTTTTAGCATTAATCCTTAGAGGCTTAATCCTTTCCTTGCGACTAAGCGTATCAGCGACTACATTTGTTTTGCCAGGATGATATCGGATTTCACAATCATAATCATTAAGAGTCTTCATCCAACAACGTTGTCGCATATTCAGATCCTTCTGATTGAACAGATGTTGGAGACTTTTGTGATCAGTGTATATAATACACTTAGTTCCATACAAATAATGCCTCCAAAGTTTAAGTGCAAATACAACGGCACCCAAATCCAAGTCGTGGGTGGTGTAATTCTTTTCATGCACTTTGAGTTGTCGTGATGCATAAGCGATCACTTTGCCTCTTTGCATAAGCACACATCCCATACCAGTGTGCGATGCATCACAATAAACGACAAACTCCTTAGTGCCTTCTGGCAAAGCTAGCACTGGAGCATTAATGTCTCAAAGGATTCTTGTTGCTTTGGAACCCAATCAAACTTGATATTCTTACGGGTCAAAGTGGTTAAAGGAGTGGCTATCCGAGAGAAGTTTTCAATGAACCTTCGATAGTAACCAGCCAGTCCTAGGAAACTGCGGACTTCAGAAGGTGTTTTATGTGCTTCCCAATTCATTATTTCCTTGATTTTAGCGGGATCAACTTGAATACCGCGTTCACTGACCACATGTCCAAGAAATTGGACTTCGCGAAGCCAAAATTCACACTTAGATAATTTTGCATACAACTTCTCCTTTTGTAACAACTCTAGAATGCTCCTTAAATGTTTCTCGTGATCAGATTAATTACGAGAATAGATAAGTATGTCGTCAATGAAAACGATGACGAAATTATCTAAGTAAGGCTTGCAGACTCTATTTATGAGATCCATGAATGCTGCTGGTGCATTAGTGAGCCCAAAAGGCTTCACCAGAAACTCATAATGTCCGTATCTCGTTCTAAAAGTAGTCTTTGGAACATCTTCACTTCTAACCTTCAGCTGATGATATCTCGATATTAAATCTATCTTTGGAAAGTAACTTGCCCCTTGCAGTTGATCAAACAGATCGTCGATCCTGGGCAATGGATAACGATTCTTGATCGTTATCTTATTGAGCCCACGGTAATCAATGCACATACACATTGAACCATCGTTCTTTTTAACAAACAGGATCGGAGCTCTCCACGGTGAAGAACTGGGTTGTATGAAGCCTTTCTCCAAATGTTCATCAAGCTGAGTTCTTAATTCTTTCATTTCTGTTGGGGCTAAACGATAGGGCGCTCTCGCAATAGGTGCAGATCCAGGTAGGATGTCGATTCTAAACTCTACTTCTCTATTAGGGGTAGACCGGGTAATTCCTCAGGAAAGACATCTGGGTTAGGCGAAATAACGGGTATATCTTCAATCTTTGGCTTAGGTTCATCAACGGTTACTTGTGCCATATAGATGACACAACCTTTCTTCAAGCATCGGGAGGACTTAAGCATAGCAACTTTTTCTGGCAACCCATAGTGCATATCTCCAAAGATGGTGAGGACCTCACTTAGCACAGGCAATGCGGGCTGGGTTATGGGATAACCAATCCATACCTAAGACTACATCGAACCCCGCCAATTTCATTGGCAAAAGAGAGATAGGGATCAAATGATTCTTGATGGATATAAATCATCCATCCAGAATAGAAGAAGCGGTTTCAATGGTTCCGTCGGCAAGTTCTACCTCATAAGTTATGTCTAGAGTTCTTACAGTAAGTTTAATAGTTCGCTAAACTTATGGTCAACAAACGACTTATCAGCCCCCGAATCAAATAGAACTCTAGCAAAAGGTGTCGTTGATGAGGAAGGTACCTGTTATGACGTTGTTATCATTGACAGCCTCTCGTGCGTTCATCTGAAAGGCCCGAGCATTACTCTTCTTAGCCCCACTAGACTTTGTATTACCATTTTTGCATTCTTGGAACAGTTAGTCTTTATGTGGCCTTTTTCACCACACTTAAAGCAAGTCGCATCCTTGATATCCCTGCATTCCAGGGTCTTGTGTCCCACATGGCTTAGCCTTTGGGTCAAATCGACATTGACCCCCATGCCTCTTGCAGCATATTTTACATGCAGGTCTATCCTCAGGTCGGTTTTGGTTCCTGTGGAATCCTGATTTTCCTTTCTTCTTGAATCGTTGGGAATTACCGTCTTCCCTCTTTGTTTTTTCCATCAGTTTTAGATTTTACTAACACGCACCTCACATAGTCCTGAGTGAGGGCAAGAGATAGCTCCACTGCAGATTTATAAGTGGCAGGTTGAACAACCTTAACCATACCTCTTATTTCTGGGGCCAACCCATTAATAAATCGGGCGATGCGCTTGGGCTCCGGGGTGACTAGATAGGACACTAGTCGGGAGTAGGAGTCGTAGTCGGTAACATACTTCCGATAGTCTAAATTCTTCATGAGGGGGACAATACGTGTGCTTAACCAGGTCTACAAACTTAGACCATCCCAAGTTGTACAGATGCACTTTTCCAGTTGAATGCATCAATGTCTTCCACCAAATTAGGGCATTGCCCTTGAAGGATTGCAATACATACTTAACTAAATCTTTCTCAGCACAACCACTAATGTCAACCACAGTCTCCATTTCATCCAACCATCTTAGGGTCTCAATAGCCCCCTTGTCTCCATTAAAATCTCGTGGCTTGCACGTGATGAAGGATTTGTACGAACATCCTTCCTTGGAAGAATGTTCTTCATCATGAACTTCCTTTTTCTTAGCTTCATTCCTCACACTTGAGGAATGTACAGAACCTTCTTTCCTTTCAGAGGCGACAGGTTTCGAGAGTGGTTTTGATAGAGACCTAGAGTGAGTAGCACTCGTCATGTTAAATTTCTCAAAGGCTTTTTCCATATCCTTGCCCACAGCTGCATCTATGCGAGCTTGGAAGTCATCTTCGTTAATAACTATATTTGCCTTATTGTGGTTATCATTGTTGTGGTGACTGCTTGCACCATCGGAGTGCGCCATGTATGCTTTGATACTATACGGTGAAATATGTATTTTATGTATTAGCCATGGTATAATTAAACCATTTAGGCTTTGGCACTACAAATGAATGCTTTTCATATATCCTAGGTCTCAAAAGAACCATCATAGGTATTTCTAGTCCATGATGTTTAGACAGTGGATCATAATGTCGCATCTGTCATTGTTATATTGACAATTTTAAGATAGCTCGAGAGCTTGTCACAAGGACGAAAGATGTGGCACAAAAGGCCTTCGTCACGTAGACGACAACTGTCACTATCACTATTGGACACGTTATAGATAGCCGCAGGCACTACATCACCAGCGGATGTTATACTATAAACTACAGGTATTACACCACTAATGGGTGTAAAATAACTATCATCACAATGATGATGTTAGTCTCGATCACAGTGATCGTTTAGACTTATAGTATTTGAATCAGAATCCGAATACTTTGATGGCTAGTGCAGTTCCTCACGTCACACTGCCTGGAGTGTTAATATTACTTGAATACTAACATAGAATGATATCTTAAAATTGTTTGACAAATTAGCCATGGTCTTGACCATAGAGGCTCAGAGGTTTGAACATAGTTACTACCTCTGGATAGACGGGATGATCTTCCTTAACTATCATGGTAAAAGATTATACCATCTTAACTACCATTAACTATTGCCAATTTGTGTGACCTCATCACTTGGCATGTGTAAACCATTAAGAAGACCCTTTTGAATTTATAGCGGAGCGATAAAATCGAATTAAAACCGAGACGCTCGTATGAACAAAGGAAGCAACAAGGATGCATATAAAAGCAAAATTCCAAAATTTCATTAAAAGATAGGGATTACATAATTTGACTTTAAACATGTCTTTTTAAATACTAAACTTCGTCTTCGCAGTGACTAGAATAAGAAAAACATACCCATGCAGGGGCTTAAAAGAAAATACAATGTCCTCGCAGGGACTTTTGGTAAGTAAAACAATAATCAAAACACACTATTCGTCCTTTTTCACTTTCACCGCCTTACAAAGCTTCTTGAAGAATTTGCTTGTCCTTTTCTCTGATATCTTAACTTGCTGCTGCATTTGCTTGACTTGATCTAAAGCCTCATTAAGAGCATCAAGTGGCACTTGCGGTTGGGGTCCGGGTTGAGGCTGAGGTAGTGGTGGTTGCGGTTGAGGCATAGCCGGGCATGGATACCCATAAGGTGGACATCCGGCAGCCGCGTAAGATGAGTAAGGAGGCGGATAACCCGAATAGGGAGGTGGATAAAGCGCGTTGTGCATAACTGCTTCAAGATACGGGTCGTATGCAGGGGCAGTAAATTCAGCACCATAGCCAGATAAATCTGGATAGGTGGGAATCGGGTTACCTAAACACGATGAGGATGGTTGAACTGCCGGTTGGGGCATCGGATCAGCAGCAGGTTGAGGGGTTGGAACCGCCACAGGTGAAGTGTTCGAAGATCCACCCATTTGTGGATCCTCAGGGATAACAGGGTAAGATGGTGGCAAAGGTGGTAGCGAGCCCGACCTTTGACCAGCATGCACTGACATGCGTGCACCACGCCTCTGACGTGGTTGTGATGATTCAGGTGGTGGTTGAGATTGTTCCACCGGTTGCATAGGTTCATCCTTGATATGAGGATGTGGTGATGGATCATGGTGGGATGGAGTGTTATGGTAGGAAGGGGTAAACTAAAAGTTGTAGGTATCCCACCGTTGTTGGAACTCTTCGGGACCTCGATACTTTTGCCTACACAAACAAGATAAACCAACACTTAGAAGAATTTTGAAAATTACCAAAATTTAGTGCGAAGGTACCTTGGTACGAATGTACATGAATTTTGAACGGAAGTCGATACGTTCGTATGAAAGTGCATCAATATATACAAACAATTTACTTTTGTGCGAAGGTAAGTAATTTTTTTACTAAACAATGTTACTACCGTGCCAAGGTAAACACTTTTTTACCAAACAATGCTACTTCCGTGCGGATGGAGCTACATTCGTGCAAATGTATTACCTCTGTATGGATGTAACTTCACCCGTGTCAAGATCCTATGTTAAGTTCTTTGATTTTTACATGTTTTGAACAAACTGAATGTTCTGTTATGTCCTAAAAGTGCCAATAAGCCTTATTATGAATTTAATTTGACATTTTGTCCGTCCAAATAACCTAGATCTAAGGTTTTGTCCTTTTAAGTCTGTATTTATCAATTTTAGGTCCAAATGTTATGTATTTTACCTTCTCCATAGTAAGTGTTGTGCAAATCAACACCTCTAGGTAAATTTTTGCAGCACTTCGTTACTTAGAAATTATTTTCTCTCAAATCTCAATTGGTGCGGAGGAAACAGTTTCCTACGAATGAAAATACATTCGTGCAAAGAAACATTTATAATATCATTGTTTCACATTCGTGCGAAGGTATCACCTTCGTGCGAATGTGAACATTTCATGCAGATGAGTTTCAATTCGTGCGAAGGTGTTACCTTCGTGCGAATGTGTTCCTTCGTATGAAATTTCAATTTTTAAACTTTTTCAAATTTCAAACATTTTTTCAGTTTTAACAATCCACTCAGTTAACCAAGTCCAAGTTAATGACCCTGGTCACCTGATTTGTTTACCAAGTTCAAGTTAATGACCTTGGTTGAACACTTTGTGAACAAACTGATGTTTTTCGAAATTGTTAAGTTCAAACTAATGAAATTGTGATCGTTTAAAAAAAATCATTTTAGATTAGCTCTCAACCTGCTATTTTCCAGATTTTGTTCAGCAACCTTTTAGACTTTGAAAGTCAGCATTCCTTCATCGGCAGTCTAAATAAGATGAAAATTAAATCTTTTTTAATTTTCCAAAGTTTATGCTAAAACACATTGAAAGTTTTTTGGTTTCTGAAATGAAATAGCTATGTACAAACACATTTACATACATATTTTTGTGAGTTTGTGTAAGAGGATCATATCTGTTTTTGAGACATGTCATCAACACCATTGATCTTTGATAACTTTAAGTCTTAAACAAGTTCACCTAGATTGTCAGTATTGTTTGTCCACTTAAACCTCTACACAAAGTTCAATTGTTTCAAGATACGGTAATTAGATGTCTTAGAACTTGACTTAAAAGTGTTCCCCACCTCAGAATATACTCCCGTATCAAGATTCCCAAGATTTCATCCTACAGGTGAATATACCTAATTGATATTTGTATCTGGGTTGTGTGAGGTCGTGAGAGCTCAAGTTAGTACCACCGTACAAACAAAGAGATGAAGGCTCCACTTAAAAGTGGTGTTCCATATTTTTGAATCTTTTTACTACAACTGTCAGATCTTTTGATACTTTCAATTTTGATGTAGTTTAGGGTTTTTAATGCAATGTATTCTACAAGTTCTAGGCCATTGCTTACGCAAAATTAGAAGAACTTGTATAATACTCCAAATATCAACTAGTTATAAAGACCTAGTATCTCAGAATCCGGCAATATCTCAAACGAAATTTCGGTGTACTAATACCATATATCCGAGAGATGTTAATCCACTAATTAAGAAGTTTCTCAAACTTTCTCCCCCTAAAATAAAAAAAAAAAAATATTTTTGGATTTTTGTTTGTAAAGAAAGAAAAATGACTTGCAGATGGGGATTACGACAAATCGCCATCCATCTCGGTTTCAACCTCTTTGCTCCCCCTTATGACAAATCTTTCATTCCGTTTAATTTCAAAAGATATTTAAACTTTGTTCTATCAAATCAGCTTTTTGTTCACCAGTGTGGATTTTTCAATAAGTATCAACTTTTTCTCGAACCAATCGCGAATAAAGTGATGACGTATCTCGATATGTTTTGTTTTAGAGTGTTGAACCAGATTTTTCGTTATATTAATAGCAGCCTCATTATCTAAATATATAGGCGTATTAAGAAGTTGGAACCCATAGTCCCTCATCTATTACTGAATCCAAAGGATTTGAGACCAACAGTTGGAAGCAGAAACGTATTCTGCCTCGCAGGTCGAGAGAGCGACTGTGGTCTACTTCTTACACTGCCACATTACCAAAAATGTGCCAAAGAAGTGGCAACCAGCAGTTGTAGATTTAGCATTGATTTTGCAGCAACCAAAGTCAGAGTCTGAGTAGCCTTCCAGGTTGAAATCGTCAGTGCGAAGGTACCACAAGCTGATTCTTGGACAACCCTTAAGGTATCGTAAGATCCTCTTAACAATTATCAGATGCGATACTCTGGGACTTGATTGGTAGCATGCACAGAGGCATGTTGGATACATGATATCCGGTCGCGATGCTGTCAAATACATCAAAGAGCTAATCATCGAACGAGAGAGAGTTTTGTCAATCTTCTCCCCGGTTGAATTAGGTTCGATGCCGTGATTCTGAGCTAATGGGGTAGACATCGGGGATGCGTTAGACATCTTGAATTTCTCCAAAACGTCGTTCACATACGTCATCTGATGGATAAAGATCCTGTCAGGAAGTTGGTCTACTTGACGTCCAAGAAAAATCATTTCCTCCATTGAACTCATCTCGAACTTTTTCTTCATGACTCTTTTGAAATCTTTACACAGCGCATCATTTGTTGACCCGAATATGTTATCGTCCACGTAGATTTGTACTATCAAGATGTGACCGTCTACTTGCCACGTGAAGAGAGTGGTGTCTACAGTGCCTTTAACAAAGCCATTGTCGAGGAGATGCTGAGATAGCGTCCCATACCTGGCTCTCAAGGCCTGATGTAACCCGTACAATCCTTTATCAAGCAAGTATACTTTGTCTTTGTGGATCGGATCGACGAACCCTGATGGTTGGCTGGCGTACACCTCCTCTTTCAAATTTCCGTAGAGGAAGGCAGACTTTACATCTAGCTGGTACACTTTGAATCCTTTCCAAGACGCGAATGAAAGGAAGATTCTGAATGCTTCTAATCTGATTACGGTAGCACAGACTTTGGAGAAATCTATTCCCTCTTGCTGGTAGAATCCCTGAACAATGAGACGAGCTTTGTTACGCCCAATCACACAGCGATCATCCCTTTTGCACTTGAAGACCCATTTTGTATTTATCTTCTTGTGGTCTTCCGGTAGATCTACAAGCTTCCAAACACCAATTTTTTTGTTGAGAGAGTTCCTCCTGCATCGCCTTAACCCAACTCTCTTCAGTTAGTGATTCCTTATATGTCTTCGGTTCTACCTGTGAAATAAAACATTTAAATGAGAACCGATTTTTTAAGGGTGCAACTTTCGAATAAAAACAAGTAAAACCCTGATTGACTTGGTGTCGAGTTTTAACACCACTCTGTAATTCTCCGATTATAAAATTCGGTGGATGGTATGATAGTGTTCTAGGCATAACTTCGTTGGATATGCTCACTTCCTGTTCCAGATTCTTAAATTTTGTTCAGCGTCTTGATTAACAGCAGTCGCTTCGTTCTGAGCATTCGTTCCTTCAATTTTATTGTCGAGAAGACTATCAAGCTGAATTTCACCATCATCAGAAGTGGATCTGTTATCTTCATATGTCGGTTCAGCTTCAGAGTCAGAGTCGTCAGACTGGTTAAATGTAGGAGCTGGTTCATTCACCTCTGGTTCAACTTCGGGTTCATTTGTTCCAGCAGTCTTTGATTCAGGATGTTGAGTACTTAGTCCTGCTTCAACAACATGTTTGCCAACGTGTGTCTGTGTCACAACAATTGGTCTTGGAACTTGATCTTGTGAAAAAGATTGGTAATGCTGTTAAAGCATAACAAGTTCATCCTCTAATGGTTTAGCTGGCAGAGCGAAAGAATTCGAGAGACCTTCATAATCGAACAGCCAAGGATCTCCTGTTTTTTGTGCCAGAGATGTGTATCTTTGGAAATCTACATGTTGAGCCCGAATAACCCGGTTGATGCTAGGAAAATAAACTTTCTTTAGCGTACTAGCATATCCCACAAAGAGCCCTTCTACCGATTTAGCCGCAAATTTGCCATCCGAGTCGATTACCGTAAACATAGACCCAAAAGGTTCTAACCATTTCAGATTCGGTTTTTGTTGGTTAAGCAACTCAAAACACGTGTTCTTATGTGCCTTGACCGTCAATAGTCTGTTCAAAGTATAACACGCAGAGGCCACAGCTTCGCCCCAGAAACTAATTGGCAGTTTTTAATCGGCGAGCATGGTGCATGCAGTCTCTATCAGTGTTCTATTCTTTCTTTCAGCTACATCGTTTTGTTGTGGGGTACATGGTGCACTGAATTCTTGTAGAATTCCTTTCTCATTTCAAAACTCTAACATCTTGTTTTTTGTCATTTTTCTTGAATCTTGTTCCATTGTCGCTTTGAATACGTCTAATCGACAAATGGTACAGATTTTCTAGCTTTTTGAACAAAATCATCAGAGTGTCGAATGTTTTATCCTTACTCTCCCAGAATATTACCCACGAGAACCTCAAATAGTCATCGGTAACAACTAGGAAGTACATATCTCCTGAAATACTACGTACATTACTGGGCCAAAGAGATCCATTTGAAGCTTTTCTAGTGGAAGCTTTATCGAATTCAAAAGCTTCTTGGATGCGACTTTTTATGTTGCTTTCCTTTCTAGTAGCTGATGTAGTCGTCATTCAAGTGAAAGCTATTCAGGTTGACACTGTCCACTAGGTTGTTGTGTACCAGAAAGTTCATTTTCTTGAGATGAATGTGCCCCATCTTTCTATGCCACAATATAGACTATTTTTCTATCGCCTTTGAAACAAAACACTGAGTAGTTTTCATTGTAGTTGTTTCGACGCTCATGTCTAAGACATAGAGATCGTTCTCGAGAGGAGCGCACATTAAGATCTACTCTTCCGGTATTTTGAATCCTGGCTTCAGAATAAGACATTCTTTGTTAGTGAAGTGCGTGGTGAACTTCTTGTCACAAATCTGGGAGATGCTGAGCATATTATTCTCCAACTCGGCTATGTAATTCACTTTTTTCAAACGAAACCATTCCATTTCAGAATTCCTTCTCCCAAAATTCTACGACCTTGATTCCCGGCATACCTGACGTCACCTCTTCTGATAGGTTTTACGTTGTTAGGAGTGCTAACATCCCCATCGTGTGTCGGGATGCTTCGCTATCCATAATCCACTTCGATATGATGGATCCTGGAAGCCCCTGCACATGTAAACAACTGATCACTTAAAAAGCGAGACCTAAGCCTTCTCGGTCTTGGGTAGGTTGGAAATATTTGTAACACCACTCACACACTCGGCTTTCTGACCAACCTTGATAGACTTTTCAGTTGAAACAAATTCTTTTTCAATCTCAGAGGATTCCTTCTTCTTTACAACCCATTTTTGATTTCTCAGAACTGTTTTCTTTGTATAAAATTTTGAATCCTTTTGTTCAGTTAAAGCAGAACTACAACTTTTTCAATGTCATTTACTGGTTTAACTTTTTCTGTGAATTCGTTGTTTCGTTTAAAAATGTTGATTGGTTCAACCATAGGTTTTTCAGCTTTATATCCTTTGATGATTTCTTAACACTGTAAACATGTTTAAGATTCTTTTGTGGACACCGGTTTGCGATATGCCCAACTTGATTACATCTAAAACACGTCCAACTGTCTATTATTATAGTGGATCCCTCAACCTATTCATGTTGTTTACGTTTTTGAAAGAATTCTTCATTTGATTATTTTGAAAACTGATTCTCTTTATCACTTTCTGAACTTGTACCAGAAACAAAGTTCATTTTCTTCACAAATTTTGTTTTTCCAAACTTGGTATAAATTTTCTTACCATAACTCGAACCACTCCTACCATTATTATAATTTCTATGTTGATTGTTTGAGTAAGAACTTTTTGGTTTGGAGTAGTAAGACTGTGGCTTTTTGAAGTTCGAAAAACTTTGATCACTTGGCAAATTCTCAATTTCAGACAAACCAACTTCAATCAATTTGCACACTTTTTCAACTTTCTTCATGTTCACATCCTGAATCGGAAACTCTGTATCACAATGTAGTTTGTCCGATGCGCACATTTTGTACATGACAATATTTGGATAATCATTCAAACTATATCCTGATTTTGGAACATAATTCTTATGAAAGCTCTCGTCACTTTCAGAATGCGACCTACAACTTGTTTTGTCAATCTTTGATTGAACACTTTCAAAATCAGTGTTATCACTATCAATTGCTAACACCTTCACAACAACATATTTAACCAAGTCTGATTCACATTCAGTTTCAGATTTGATATAGGTCACATCGAGATTATCAGGCAGCTGGTCATTCTTTTTAGTTTTCAATTTTAACTTCAGCGCCTTTTCCACCCCATCTTGTTTCTTTCTTGAATAACTATTCCACATTGGGGGTGGAACTCGATTATAACCCAAACCTTGGTTATGATATCCATACACATCTTCCCCAGATTCAACTTTACCTGTTGGTTTGGGAAGGATGTGATCCAAACATAAGATGTTGTAGAGTAACTAATCATCTTCTTATCAACCCGTTCCGTCTCTATCCTTACGGTTTCTAGCTCTTTTTTTTAATTTTGCGACTGTGTTAATATGATTATTAATTGCCCTTTGTTTATCCATGATAGTAAATTTGAGCATAGAAAGTGTAGATTCATTTTCCCTGTTTGCATCACGATATTGGTTGATAGTTTTGCCAAGTTTATCATAGGTTCTTTTAAATCACTTTTCAAGTGTGTCTTTTCAACTCTTTATATTTTTCATCTTTTTTGATGCATGATTTGCATTGTTCTATGCATTTTGTGCATTGAAATTGAATTTCAGTTTTCTCACTTGTAACCTCATTTACCACAGACTCAACTTCCTCCTGTTCATCTTAAGAGGTTTCAACTACCTCTTTTATTTGAGCCATCATAACTTTCTCAGCGATCTCGGCTAGATTCTTAGCATTCGTCTCCTTTGACACATCTATGATCTCTTCTATAGGTTGTTTCTTCTTTTCTTCACAGTATAAGCAATGGTATCCTTGTTCTCTAAAGAAACATGCAGAAGAGTTAAACATATTAAGAGGCATAATGGATTTGAATGCATTACTAAAAATCTCTTGTGAAGCTTCAGAATCATAATAATCATCTGAATTTTCTGGAGTTTCATCGAATGCAATCTCAGCACAAACTTCATTAATAGCTTCTTCAACTACCACTTACTCCACAATCTGTTCTGGTTCTTCAATAATCTCAGCCAAAAGATCAAGGCTTTGGGTCTTGGGAATATAGTTGTTCCAATTGAATCCTTCATCTTCCTGGGTTACGACCAACGCCTTATCCTTCGACTTCGATGAACCATCCTCAATCGGAATTGGTCTTGACATGCTCGGTGGATTTTGGGAAGTCTTATGATAGATCGCCATTTCGTAGTAGTCTTCCCCAAAAGGATTATACTGGGATTGACTTATCTGTTCGTGCATTCTCTCTTGAAATGACCCTTTTCTTCACACTTGAAACATATCACTTTAGATTTGTTGAATCCCACTTTCGAATCTAGACTCCTAATCCCATTCCCCGTGTGATTTCCATGAACCATTGTGCTCTTCGAACAAAACTTTCCATACACCACCTTATATCTATCAATTCCATTTCTTCAGGGTCGATTTGATCGTAATCTTCTTTTTTCATGTTTGGATTACCGATCCTCCTGGTGAGCGTGAAGCGTGATATATTTTTATTAATATTTTGAGTTAATTTTATGCCTTAGTTAAGTTTTATTTTTTTATAAAACACGATATTGTACTAACACTAAACACACACTTGGGCAAGTGCACCCATCGCGAGTGTAGTATAGCGTTGGTAAGATACCGAGGTCGTCCAAGGACACAAGAGCTTTTAATACTGGTTTATCACGTCTAACCAATCTATAATTTTTTTAATAAAAGTTTTTTAAACATAAAAGTAAATCTTAAAAATTGAAAAGATAAATAAAATAAAATACAAGTAGACAAGATAGAATCACTTGGATCCAACTTATCTTTTATGTATCCTTTGATGATTTTCTCACTTTCGGACTTTTTAAGGGATTATCTTAGTTATAGTAGTAGACCCCTCTTTTGAAGGTGCCGTTACCCTCAACCTAGTGGTTTGAGTCAGCAGGGATACAATCTCAAAGGGTCAGAATATTGGAAGATAATTAAATAAGTTATTAACGCGAAAAGTGGTAGGCCCCTCTTTTGAAGGTGACGTTACCCTCGACTAAGTGCTTTGAGTCAGCAAAGATACAATCCCAAGAAGCCGGTTTAATGTTTTAATAGTAGTTTACATATGAGGGGTTCAAGCTATTCGCACCCCCACCATCCAATACCTTTGGGGCATTGAAGGAAGCCCTAGTAAGCTTGAACCAAATCCTCGTAGGATCTATATACTGAACGAGACAAGAACTTTACCAGACAACCCTTCTAACCCCCTTCCAAGTAGTTAACGCGCTTTATATAGACCGTAAGGACACGAATGAGCAAATCAATGACATCATGAAGAAATGGTTAGGAAAATTCACTTTCAACATAAGAAACTAGTTATTAAAGTCATTAATACATATCCAATTAAAAAGTGCCGAAAGATTAAAAATCAAAAGTAATACATTAAAGACTTGTCTTCACCAAGTGATGTAAGAGATTCGCCAAGCATGTCCTTTGTTTGGCAAAAACCCTTACAATCAAGATTGGATCAAGAGACTACTACACACTCTAAAGATGATAGATGGATGGTGGTTGTGGGTGTTGGTGTTGTAGTGGTGGTGGAGTGGCGGCAAAGTGAGATGGAAGTGGTTTGCCAACCGATTCGGTAGAATGTTATTAAGAATGGAGTAGAAATAGAGTGCAGCGGAAGTCATATCTTCATTCATATCGAAAGAGCATACATCTTGTCCAGCTTCCGGAGTTCCTGGAGAGAATCAGGCAGCACCTCCCCGTAGGGATTGCAAAAACTTTAACAACAAATGAACACACACCACCTATATATAGGCAAACAAGTTCGCTTGAAATGTGTATTGGCCAAGTTCGGGCGAACTTGTCCACCACATGACAAGTTCGTACGAACTTGTTTCCATTTTCACTATAAGCTTCGTACTTTGGTCGTGTGTTTGATTCTAACCTATACAATATTCAAACACACGCTATATCTAGCCTATTCGACAAGTGACGAACACAAAGTGCATCAACAGTCTTTAAGTGCAATTGCTGACCACGCCCCATGCCCGGCTGGGCACGGCCCCGTTGTCAGCTTCTGTCTTCTTGTTTTTTTTTTGTCTTTGGGGTGTTGCTGAGGGGTCGGGCATGGTATGTTATTCCTTCTTTGTGTATTTATGTGGGTTTTGGCTGCTTATTTGCTTCTTTTGTTCTTTTAAGCTCATTTCATCCTGTAAATACAAAAGGAATAAAGAATCGTGCTTTTTCCAACATTAGTATTAAAAAGGAGTTAGTTTTATGCCTCATTTTATGTAATTTATATGTTGCATTTTGCACACATCAAATATCTCCATACTTGAATCTTTGCTTGTCCTCAAGCAAAACTCTTTAAATGTGGCTTACACACCCAAATGGAATAGGTAGTGAAGAAGTTTTTGTGGTTTGTCTTGAGTTTCGGGAATCCAAGATCTTTATTTTAATTTTGTTTTTATTTTATTTACAATCCTATTCGTCTTGATTTATTTAGAACATTTTTAAGAAAATTTATTTTTTTAGGCATAACACGCCTTTTTAAAATTCTATTATATACAACTTCACGTACCTCACAAGAGATCACTCAACACTCGGCCGAAGATGTATTTTTGTGATAACACTCGATTCCGGTTTGGAACTTACTTCTACCATATGCTTGCCAAGCGATCAAACCTCCTCCTTTTTAACTATAAACCTTTGTAAATATCAAGAGGACTTTGAAAAGGGTTAGGCTTGGGCTAAGGGTGAGTGATTATTGGATTAGTAGTTAGTAAAATGGCGAAAAGCGTAAAAGACTGTTGGTTGTCATAAAAACTCTTTGTTTTTGTGACATTTATTTAAACTAAACATTTTCAAACAAGATTTTTGAGGGACTTGTTTGGTTATTGAAAGAATATGGTTTTTTAAGTCATTAGATAACCGAGCTTTTTACTAAAGCGAATGGGTTTTAAGGGAAAAGGTTTTAGTGGGTAGTGGTGTTTGTTTTGCGGGTTTCTGAAACAAAAAAGCTAAGGCTCAAAGGGGTTAACTAGGGGGGATTTAGGTAGTGGAGTAAAAAGAAGGAAAACAATGGTTTTGAATGAAAAATGGGTTAGTCCTAATGCCTCCATCATTCACTTACTGAGGTTCAAGTTGGTAAGGACCGGGAACGTATCATCTTGGCAAATTCTAGAGTCGTAAGAACCAAGCGGCTATTCACACAAGAAACGAAAAGTAAGCATTTAGTTTAAAGATGTATGCATGTATGCTCAATTAAGGCTCAAAAACTCACATATTGTTGGAATAGGTTTTTATTGTGAACAAGTATATATAATCAAATTTTAAAAAGATTTGTCATGCCTTTTTATAATTTATTGTATGGTTCTTTTTATCACGACGCTATCGGTTGTAAATTTATAAAAACATAACTTTTTAGAACTTGTTATTCTCAAATTACACCAAGATAAGTAAAAAAATGATTTTTTTTAAAAGATTTGGGGTGATTAGCGGTTCCAATACGAGTTTTGTGTAAAGCTTGTTATTAGGACTTACGAGATTCAAGGTTTTTAGCTCCCCCCCCCCCCACACTTAAATTACACATTGCCTCAATGTGTCAAAAAAAAGTTTTTTCGGTTGATTCGAACATGTAAAAGCGTGTTAAAAACAAGTTTTTACGATACTAGGCGCCTGGCCACGGGCCCGTGTTGTCCGGGCACTGCCCCGTGTCCAGAGAGCCAGTGTCAAGGTTAGACAGAAGGTTGACCACGGGGCATGGCTAGTGAACATGGCCCATGGTCAGTTACCTGTTTTAGAAAATTTTTTCTGCAGAACCTGGGCACAGGGCGTGTTTAGTTGGGCACGGACCCGTGTTGCACATGTTGGGAAGCTGAAAAAGTTGTCGGAAGGTACTGTTTAGGTGCATGGGGTGTGGTTTTAGCATCCCTTCGTAGGTTTTCATCTTTTCTCGTTTGTTAGGCCATAAAATAAGATCCAAACACCACAACAGTAGTTTAAACCATCTTATATTAGAGTGCGAGATTCAAAAGGTCCTAAGATAAATCCTAAAAATCAAAAATTAAATGGAGAGAGATGGAATGCAAAGAGTTTATGAAGCAGATACGGAAAGAAGAAAGATTTGATGTTGTTACATAGAAAGCTGCTCTTGGAAGATTTCAGTTTATGAAATGGGCACCTCCATCTAACCAAACGCCAATTCCATCAGAGGAGAGAAGGAAACCAAGGAAGAATTTCTTTGGATGTTAAAGTTTAATGTTATGAAGATTTTGAAAACTGACCAAGACTACAGAAATATCAAAGGAGAGTTTGTTTTAAAGCAGAATGTCTATAGCCTACGTCATAGGGTCATTACGAGTCATTGTAATAGGGCTACGAATGTTAGATTTACATTTTTGATGTTTTGTAGGTCACTTTGCACGAAGTGATATCGAAGTGAATCCACCTCGTACGACGTGGCAAGGCCAACTCGTGCGATCTGGAATGTCTATATATAGTTGAGTCATGGAGTCTGTAACAGTTTTGCTGAGTGGTACGGCGAAGCCCTGCCCAGTTCGTTTAAGGATTGTACACGTTTATCATATTAATGAAACAATAAACTTCTATAAATAGTTATTTGGATCAAAGCAGTAGAGGATAGCAAATGAATTCTGCACGCTTTATGACTCGTTAATTAGATTAGGTCCTGTGCTCATTGGATTTGAAGATCCTACATTCATGAAGAAACAAGGTCTATTCAAGCTCTAAAGTCTGTTGTAGCAAATGTCTGATGAAGAAGACCAAACATTTGTCTAGCCAAACAGTTATTTGTAAAGTCCTAAAATTAGATAGATGCAAGAAATCTAAACCATAATGAAGTTCTACCCTAGGTGTTTACATGTTTAAGAACAACAAAAACCCGAAAATAACTTTTCAGAAAGTAAGGGCTTCTGAGAACTTCAATCCGGAGGGTGCACCCCTCAAAAGTCATTGAGCATTTCCTCAATCTCCCGAGGGAGGAAGAGGAATGGCTCTTTTTCCGTACTTTCATAACGGGGAGGAGTGGGAGGTGTGACGACCACCGGAACCTCGTGCAATGCATCTAGAGGAGGTTCTGGAGGGAGGTCATCCCATCCCGTTGGAATGATGACTTCTTGTGCGAGGTTCCAATCTTCTTGTGGGAAGATCGGTTCCATAGGAAGCATCACAAGAATGTTCAACCTTTGGTGCAAAAGGTTGATTTTATGGTGGCAATTCTCCAATCCCACCGTCAAATAGTTGACTCGGTCGACTAGGGCCTCCACTACTGATGACATTTCATCGATTGCTTCCCTCAAATGGTACACATAGCGGACTAAGGTGGCTTCAATCGATGATCTTCTTCCCAGGTTGTTTCTTGAGTTTGCCGACGGCGTTCCACTATTCTAGCTTGACATACTAAGAAAACAAGAGCGAAATTTCAAGAAAAGAAAGAACTTAAAATTTCACTACGGCCCCGTGTCCACTGTACACCGGCCGTGCTTGTTCCTCTGGAAAAGTTTTGAACTTAAGAACTCATTGTTTTAACTTAGTTTTCTGTGGATGTGATCATTTTTGAACGAAAATAACTTAAAGAAATGTGATAAACATTTTTTTGTTGAGAGTTTTTTTGGTTCAAAACATTTGTTTTGCATGAATAAAACTTGAAGTCATGGAGTTTCAAGCTTTAATGGAGGTTTTGAGTTCTTTGGAGAAGAAAGGAAAGAGACAAAAGTGGCAAAGACAAGATGGTTTGAGGGAACCTTTTCAAAAACATACCTTTTAAGGTATATGTTAAAAAATCCCAAAGAGATTTCTATCTTTGGAATGAGGCCAAACATGCAGCACCAAAGCTGACTTTATAGAAAAGAGACAGCACAGTGTCCACGGCCCCGCGCCCACTGAGCATGGCCCCGTGCCCGCTGAGCATGGCCCCGTGGTCAGAAACATGGTTCTAACACATTTGTTTGTATTATAGACATGGGGCGTGTTAGCTTGAACACGGCCCCGTGGTTGGAGTTTTTTTATGAAGTTCTGCCTTATTTAGTTTAAGGTTTTCCTGAGATCGGGAGGTTCCTTACTGGAAGGAACAACATCGAAGTGACGAAGGTATCTTAGATGCTCTTGTTTTATACAATAATGCAAGAGGTTATCGGAAAGGGTAAATCCTAAACTACTTACCGGTGGGAGAAACCAACCTTTATTCCCTTTATCCTGGCTCTTGTTAAAGAAGGTGTATGTCTAATCGCTCAGGTCTATGAGCGCATCGGTGGCGACCGATGGAGAGTCCTTCATGGCACAATCGACACAGGGACGTCTATCACTAATTTTTTCACAAGAAGTTGGGTACTTTCACTAGTTTTGATGTTGTTGGATTCCAACACGAACTCAACGATTCTCCTTGGATTTGGTCTTGTGATGAATACCTTGCTTTCATCATAAGCTCTATCTCTTTTAATTTTTTGAGAATCCTTTCTTCCAGTTGACATAGATCGGAGGAGGTTATGTCGTGTGGAAGAGGAGGTTGGGGGTATTCAGTTGGGTGATATGGATTGTTTTTACTTTCCCCATCTTAAGGTTATTACCACATGAAAACGATGGGTCCGCCAAATAGTGGGGTTCAAAATTTAGGATGTAACATTCTACATCTCGATGAAACTCACCACATAGTTGACACCACTCACCGTAAGAATGGCGAAAGTAAAAATGATCGATATCAATCCATGTTTTTGTCAGAGGTTATCAACCGTTGGGATCAGACGGTCCTGTTTTCAGTAACTGGATGTTGGACACGGCCCTATGTTCGTTTCACACGGGCCCGTGCTGAGCTACTGTCTGACTAAAACAGATTTTTATTGCTGCTGTTTATTTGACACGGGGGCGTGTTGATTGGACACGACCCGTGCTGCAGCCTGCAGCAGGTGCAGATTTTGTTAAAAACTGAAAAAATTCCTAAAAAAAGAAAAATTGTTAAAAATGATTAGGCTGCCGATTTTAAACTTTCTTAAAATCCTTGCGTCCCAGCAACGGCGCCAAAAACTTGGTGAGTGTGAAGCGCGATATATTTTTATTAATATTTAAGTTCATTTTACGCATTAGTCAAGTTTTAAATTTATAAAACATGATATTATACTAACACTAAACACACACTTGGGCAAGTGCACCCATCACGAGCGTAGTATAGTGTTGGTAAGATACCGAGGTCGTCCAAGGACACAAGAGATTTTAATACTGGTTTATCGTCAACGTCTAATCAATCTATATTTTTTTTTATAAAAGTTTTTAAACATAAAAGTAAATCTTAAAAATAGAAAAGATAAATAAAATAAAATACAAGTAGACAAGATAGAATCACTTGGATCCAACTTATCTTTAATGTATCCTTGATGATTTTCGCACTTTCGGACTTTTCAAGGGATTATCTTAGTTATAGTAGTAGGCCCTCTTTTGAAGGTGACGTACCCTCAACCTAGTGGTTTGAGTCAGCAGGGATACAATCCCAAAGGGTCGGAATATTGGAAGATAATTAAATAAGTTATTAGTGCGAAAAGTGGTAGGCCCTTCTTTTGAAGGTGACTTACCCTCGGCTAAGTGGTTTGAGTCAGTAAGGATACAATCCCAAGAAGCCGGTTTAATGTTTTAATAGTAGTTTACATATGAGGGGTTCAAGCTATTTGCACCCCCGCCATCCAATACCTTTGGGGCATTGAAGGAAGCCCTAATAAGCTTGAACCAAGTTCTCGCAGGATCTATACACTGAACGAGATAAGAACTTTACCAAGCCACCCTTCTAACCCCCTTCCAAGTAGTTAACGCGCTTTATATAGACCGTAAAGACACGAATGAGCAAATCAATGACATCATGAAGAAATGGTTAGGAAAATTCACTTTCAACATAAGAAACTAGTTATTAAAGTCACATCACCTCCCTGCTACCAAGCTTTCATAAGATTCTAGAATCGATGCCAGAAAAACCATGTGTTGTTTGGCAGTGTCTTCATTAAAATCTTTAGCATTTTGCTGATTAACTATGATATTCCATTGAAGCACATGTGGTTTTGAATTTTCTTGGCTCGAGTAGTTGTTTGAGCTCTAAGAAGACTAAGGTTTGGTGTTGGAGTGTTTGGTTCAAAATTTTGATAAGATGAGAAATCACCACTGTTTGTGTTTGCTGAAGAGCCAGATGAGATATCTGCATTGAAAGCTATTTGGATCTTTGGGTTTTGAGTATTTGTCTCACTGCTACCTTTGAAATAAAGATCAACATCTTGGTGAACACTTGAACTTTTCATTTTGGCCATCTTGCGTAGCTCTAGTTCATGCCCTTCTAACTTTCCCATTTTTAAATCGTTGTATTCATTATTATTATCCAGAATCATCAAATACGTCGACCACTCGCCTTGTGGTAACGCATCAGCTAGCTTGTCCACCCATTCTTCATCTTCCTGCTCAATATTCAAACGCTTCTTCTCCGCCACTAGATGACAATACCTCTCAGCAAGCTGTTTTAATGACTCGCCATTCAAGGCTGTGAAGATATCAAACTCTTTCTTTAGCAAAGCCTTTTTTGCTATTATGCATAGAGATACTTCCTTGAAATTTTACTTTCAAGGTCGTCCAGATGGATTGTGACGTTCCCTGGTGTTGGAGTAGCATGAAAATATCTTTTTTTATAGCTTGTTGAAGAAGATTTAACATCCTTTTCTCTCTTATAAATTTCTCTTTCTCGCTTTGATTGAGTTGAGTTAAGCTTTTATTTTGACCATTTTCATCCTCTAGAGTGGTATATTCTTCTTCAATTGAATAGCAACAATCCAAATAATTGGCCTGAACCCAATTCTCAAACCTCTCGTGCCAACCTTTATATTCATCCATACTCATGAGTTTTGGTGGCGTTGTGGCGAATGCATTATAAAATTTGTTCTCCATCGTAATAGCATATTTGTACGGATGAAGAAAGTTTGGTGTGAAGTTAGATTCTTGCGGATGTACTTGAAATTGATTGAAAAAGATTTCTTTGTTGCGAAGTAGCTTTCGTGCAAACCTGACACAAAACAAACAAAAATTGTTTACGTTCGTGCAAAGGTAACATTGTCAAAAGAAATGTTTTCCACTTCCGTACGAAGGTACATTTTTCAAACAAATAGTTTTACTTTCTTGCGAAGGTAAAAAATTTCAAACAAAACTTTACTTCCGTGCAGACGTACCTCTTTCGTACAAAAGTGAAAGTTGAAGTTTTCTCGTTTTTTTTTGGACATTTCAACATGATTCTGATTGAGTCTTAGTCTGAATTTTCAGAGGCTTTGTTAAAACCTATTTTATATAATCCTCGAAAAAATCAGTCCATTTTTTATGGTTCAATTTGTGAGAAATAAAGAAAATGAGTAGAAAAGAAGTCTTCAATGGCTTGATATTGTTGAATTGTTTATGATATTAGCCTCGATGCTCTGATACCACTTGTGAGGACCTTTTTGCGTATGAATAGCTCAGGTAATATCTTTTAACAGTCCAAATTGTGCGGAATCCAATTTTAGTTAGGCGACAACACAAGATTATTTAATTTTCCACTGTTTTCATTAATTGATAACGTTTACAGTCCTGAAAACAAACTGACAGAGCTTCACCATCTGATCAGCCGAAAACTATCTAACCCTAAGTCCACACGTCTGTTTATACACATAGCAAAGTACGTTCGTGCAAACTAAGGAGTAACTCCGTACGGACTTACACATCCGTGCGGACTAACTTACATCAGCACGGATGAGTACCTCTGTACGAATGTACTTTACAAACATCAAATTCATAATCTAACATTTCTTCCTATTACAGACTCGACACAACTCGTAGACGCAGGCAGCAGACATATTTTATCGATAACTCAATATCATGTAATCACGTAATAATACATGGTCAACTATTCTTATGTAATCACGTACTGATGCATAACAATGTAACATTACACTTGTTTCAAGAGTAAAATGCATATTACGTAGCTACGTACCAGAACATAATCACGTTATAGCTTGTATGATAAACAAATTTAAAAATTAAGTAAAGAAATTTAAAAATTAAAGAGAATAAATGGTCATTAATACGACGTAATTTAAAAAAAATATACTATCGTATGGAAGTGATAGCTGTTTGAAATCGTGGGGGAAGTGAGTTTACGAGTCACAAATATATTAGATGTTCCTATTTTGCCATTTCCCCACGTATTTCCCTTGTTTTTAGTCACGTGAATTCTGCATTTGGGGACTGCTTCATCTTAACCATTGGATTACTTGATCAATGGTCAAAACTTTCTCCTACACTTTGGATGATTTGACTCTCTTGTATATGATTCTTTGCCTATATTACTTTTTACATAAAAAAGGAAGCGTTTTAGATTTATTTAGATCGAAAAAGATATATAATCAATTCTTGTAGTTTATACGAAGTTATTAGTTTAGGCTATGTTTTGTGGTTCACTAAGGATTCCAATAACTAATAAAAAACGCTGCCACATTAGTGTCGAATCAACAGAATGCCATTAACCAAATTGTTCAATAACCTAGCGTTGTTGAATAACAACACTGCAATCATTTAAAATAATTATTTGATTTATATTTAATTTATTTTATTAAATATAAATTATATATAAATAAATAAAACTACATTATATTAAAATAAAATAAAAAAATTGCACTAAAATGAAAAGAGAGTTAAAATAAAAAGTTACATTAAAATTTAAAAAAATTAAAAAAAGACATAAAATGAAACAAACTTAAAAACAAATACTACACAGGAACTAAAATAAAGATCAATTGAAAGACATTTTGTGAAGACGTTCACAAAATTTGTTGTTGCCTTTGCTTGAAAAATACTTGAGCTTCTTCCGATACACCTGAGTATTCTTTTTTGAGGAAAGAAAGGTTGGTTGTGATGCATTCGTCTTCCCTAAACCCGAATAGCCGGTCGATTAGTTTGTCCAAACTTTTGATAGCGAAAACTTTATCAGGTTTAGATGAGTATTTTTGGAGGATGATGCTCAAGATTTATTGTACACCACTTTGCTTTTATCTCTACTCATTAGACGAACCAGTGGTTTCGGTTTGGTTTCATCATCCAAGTCTAACTCCTGAGATTTATATGCGAAAGAGCATCCAATGTGGCTTGGTTGGAATTCGGCTTGGTGGATGATGTAGTTTTTGACTGTTTGGACCTCGGCTTAGGTGGTGTCCTCGTGGCTCTTAAATGCCACTTTGAGGATTTCCTAAGAAATTTTCCATATCTTTTCCATCCCAAAGGTTGCACGGTATTGAGCTTTAAGTTGCTCATTAGCCTCCACCACGACGCCCACTTCATTTCTTCCTCTTCCTCTATTATGGCTATTAAAAAGTTGTTTGTAGATTGCGTTGAATTGAGTGACTCTTTGTTTCATATAGGTCCATTTTCCTGATAGTTTGTCCGTTCCACGGTACTATTCTCTCCTATAACTCCGTGGAACTTCGCACGAACCCTGTTCCAAAAATTTTAGCCTTTTGACCATCCCTTGTTAAAAAAATAAATATATAAAACTCAATATTAATATGTAAAAGGTAAAAATAATTTATAAGTAAATAATGTATAAAGGGTAAAAAGTAAATAACTTGTATTGCCAATAATCAAGTCTTCGGAAACATGGAGCCATACTTGTACTTTGACTTGGTTCTTTGCTGTCAGTAATATGGCAGTACATAAGGCTAAGCTCAAGTGTGGTACGAGGTGATTGTGAGAGAGTAGTCAAGATGGGATTTGTTCCTCTTATTCGTTGAGAGTAAGATGTCTAAGGCCTGCTAAAGTTAAATCAACAGAGAATGATCACTCTATGTCTCTGATTTGACATGACATCTGTAAAGAAAGGATAAATGATCGTTTCACCTAAATCATGTTCAAGTTAGGGACTTGAAGGGATGATGTTATTGAATGGCACTTCGTCATACATATTAGGGGTAGTAAACGTTGTTAGGCGGTATTTGCTATTTGCATCAATCTTCTATGTATCTTGTGCAAGTGGGAGATTGTTGGAATCGGTATGCCCAAGACACATATTAAATTGATGTGGCTAGTACATTATGATCCAAGTCGGGTCATACCCAATAACAAGCTAGACAAACACACATAATATTTATTTATGATGTGATCAAACAAATAAATATTAACACTTGGAATATTTAGAAATTGGTTTTCTAAATAATTTCACTTGAGAAACTAATAAATTATATGGATAATTTATTTTGAGAGAATATTTTATATTGTTATTTAATGGGTTAAGTAACATTATAAATAATTTGCATAAGTCTTATAACATGTGATGTTATAATTTTATAAAAGTTATAAAATAAATATAAGACTTTTAAAAATGAAATTGAAGATGTTGGGTGACAAAAACAAGGCCATATGTCTGATTTTTGGGGGTCTTCCCAAGGTGGTCTTCCACCAATGAAATTTCATGCAATATCTCACACAATCTCATCAAATCCAACACTTGATCTTGTAAGATTATATGGAGGATTTTGGTGTTTTAATTAAAAGATTACACACATATATTCTCTAGAAAAAAAATTCAAGTGCAAGAACTCTATAGAGAGCTCTCAATTTTCGGCCAAGGAGTGGTTGTCAAGAGGGTGTTTCAAGTGAGTTCATAAGTGTAGAAATCCTAGCAATATTGGGGTGTTTGTTGGAAAGCTTGGGGTATACAAGCTTGAGGTCTTCTACTTAGAAGATTACCATTCAAGAAATATCATCTTCTTCACCTACTTGTTCTTTGGAAGGTAGTATTCTAAACACCCTATGATTGTATTTTGATAGCATGCATGTTCATATATGGATCCGGGTTTTGGTTTTACATATAAAATGGGTTTTATATCTTGTAAGTAACATGTTTTAAATAAATATTCTACTGCGTTTTTATTCTATACGGATAAAATAACTTTGATAAACATGTTCAAAACCCAACAATGGTATCAGAGCCGCTTATATGAATGCATGCTTCAATGGATTTAAAACATTTCGGGATTTTGGGTTTGTGGAAACCCTATGGCCGAAAATTTTAATCATGGTTTTCCTTTTGTTTTTCAAGATGTTTATTATACATGCATAAAAGTATCTTGAAAAATTATATCATTTGGATGATTTGTTTGTTTCGACAAAAACCTATATTTTCGGTTTTTCCCTTGGCCGAAAATTGGGTTACAAAAGGAAACCTTTTTTGCTCTTGAATTTAAATATATATGTGGATATATATTTTTGGTGTTCATAACCTAGCCATGACCTTGTGTTTGAATATGTTGAATGATTGTGTTTGTGATTTATTTAAGTATTTCAATGGGTTGTAATAATTAATTATCTTTGTTTTTCCATTTGTAAGGTTGTAATTTATTTATTTTCATTTGGTATGTAAATAAATAGATTAGGTGCATTTTTATTTGACTAGAAAAATGTATTAGGATACTTCATTGTAAAAGAAGTTGCACACAAAAATGCGTTTTGATTTTGGCCAATTTTGGGCCTAAAGAACCTCATGGTTCTTAACGGGATTTTAGCCCAATAATCAAAACACATTTTTGAAGCCCAAAGGAGTTTGGAGCTGAATATAAAGTCCAATTGGAAGCCCAAAGAAAGTGAAGAAATCGCAAACACAAAAGGAATACTTGAAGCATTTGGATGCGGGTTCAAGTGGGAGTTCAAAGACACATTTCTTGTGTCAATATTCACCCTTTAGGAAGGATCTTTTGGCACACTTGTTTCGGCTAACAAGTGTTGCCAAAAATAGTTGGCTACGGTTATGCACCTATTTTGTTTGTTAAGCTTGTATGGTTGTTTTATTTATGGTTGTTTAGATGATATTTGGATATACATGCTTAACAACTTATAATCCATAACAAGCTTAAAATTGGTTCTTTAAAAATCATTAAAGTGGTTAATAAAATGGTTCTATTAAAAATTAATGATTTTACAATAAAATGGGTTTTATTAAAAGAACCTTGAAAATTGGTTTTCACTAAGGTTCCATGAATTTGAATGCATGCAAATGTATGTACATAAAGTTTTCTAAAACTAGAATTTTTGAAAACATAAAATCCCTTTTATAAAACAAGTCAAACTCCATCCTTTTATACAACACTCGAATCACTTGGGAATTCTTTGTGGGATAAAGGTCACCTAACCACATTTGAAGGAACTTGTGAATTGGAGGTAGGCTTACAATATTTGTGGGATAAAGGTCACCTAACCACTTGTATGTGTAAACTTACATGTGTGTGTAATTAGGACGATTTGATTTGGAAACCATGTGCTTAGGGTCACCGAAGCATGGTGTTGATGGGATTAAACATACCAACTAAACATTAAGATGTTTAACCGGTCCCATATGGCTAGAAATTGCAAAGGGTTGCAATTGTCAAAACGTTGACTACCTTGTTAATTTAAATAATGGGATAAAGGTCACCTAACCAATATTTAAATGTAACGTTGGATTCTAGATAAAAAATTATTAATTGTCTATGAGACACAAAAGGGTATTAATAATTAAAATTTAATAATATAAAAAATACTAAAATTAAACTTTGTTAAAATTTTGTAGATGGCCGCTAACAATGCAAACACAATTACCCAAACCGTTCGTAACCTATCACTAAGAACCATCCTTGAAAAGGATCATCTCAACCATAACAACTTCATGGATTGGTATCGAAACTTGAGAATCGTTCTCAAACAAGAAAAGATATATTATGTGTTGAACGATCCTATTCCCGATGAACCTAACGTGGAAGATGAGGAGCCCTATAACGATTAGATTAAGTATACCGAGGACTCCATGCAAGCCTCTTGCCTCATGTTGGGAACTATGATTCCCGAGATTCAAAAGGATTTTGAACATCATGGGGCATACGACATGATTACCCAATTGAAGGAAATGTTCCTTCAACAAGCAAGGGTAGAACGCTTCAAAACGGTTCGGCGCTTCATGCATGTCGTATGGAGGAAACCTAATTGGTCTCATCTTATGTCCTGAAGATGAAAAGCCACATTGATCGCCTCAAAGGCTTAATTGTCCCGTCTCTAAAGAGTTGGCTACGGATTTGATCCTCAACTCTTTAACAAAGAAGTTTGAGACTTTTGTCATGAATTATAACATGAACGGATGGGACAAGAGCATTGGTGAGCTTCATGCAATGCTCAAAACTGCCGAGGCGGGCATGGGTAAAAAGGCTTTACCCATTCTAACGATCAATGAGGGAGGCAACAAGAAGAGGCCCCACCCCGACTCCAAGGCAAGTTTTGCCAGAAGGAAGGGTCAGGTCAAAGGAAAAGGGAAAGGAAAGGTTAAAGCGGAACCCACAAAACCAAAAGAAAAGAAGCAAAAGGTTGCTTCGACTGACCCATGCTTTGAGTGTGGAGAGATAGGACATTGGAAAAGAAATTGTCCAACCTATATCAAGGAGTTGAAAAAACAAGAGGGGTGCGGGGCAAACCTCAGGTACAATCTTTATGATACATATTGACCTTAATGTTATTTCTTCAAACACATGGGTATTGGATACCGGGTGTGGAACTCATATTTGCAATTTGTTGCAGGGGTTCAAAAGAAATAAACATTACAAGAAGGGAGACATTAGTCTCTTCATGGGCAATGGAGCAAAAGTTCAAGTTGAAGCCTGAGGAGACTATGTTTGAATTCCAAGTGGTTTGGAAATCATCTTGAAAAATGTTTTGTATGCTCCTAGTTTGACTAGGAACATTATTTCAGTTTCCCTCTTGCTACAATATGGTTTTAATTTAAAGTCTGTAAACCATGACATTTATGTTTTGATGAATGACATGTTTTACTTTAAAGCTATGCCTTCAAATGGTATTTATGAATTGGTTCATGATAATACATTTGATAGTTCAATGTACCAAGCAACCACCAAGAACCTCAAATTAGATTTGAGTGATTCCTATCTTTGGCATTGTCGCCTTGGACATATAACCGAAAAATCGCATGCAAACACTTCGAAAGAATGGTCTTTTGGAAACAAATGGAGATGATTCATTTGATGTATGTGAATCTTGTTTACAAGGCAAAATGACTAAGGCACCCTTCAGTGGCACCTTTGAAAAGGCAAAAGACTTATTAGGTATCATACATTCGGATGTATGTTGTCCTTTTAAGCCAATGACTAGGAATGGTGAAAGATACTTCATTAGTTTTACCGACGACTATAGTCGTTATGGTTATGTGTACTTGATAAGACACAAAGATGAAGCATTTGAAATGTTCAAAGATTTCAAAAGTGAAGTAGAAAATCAACTCAAGAAAACAATCCAAGTCCTTCGTACCGATAGAGGAGGTAAATACCTTAGTGATGCTTTTCAAGATCATCTTAGGAGTTGTGGGATTATCTCACAACTTACTCCACCTGGAACACCACAACATAATGGTGTGTCTGAAAGGAGGAATCGGAACTCTATTGGACGATCTATGATGGCTAGAAGCACATTACCTCTATCATTTTGGGGTTACGCTTTGCTCTCCGCGGCCCGTATACTAAATATGGCCCCAACCAAGAAAGTGGATAAGACACCTTTTGAAATATGGCATGGAAAGGCTCCATCATTATCATATTTGAAGGTATGAGGTTATGAAGCTTATGTGAAGCAATACACCCCAAACAAATTGGAAGTACGATCCACTAAGTGTATCATTGTAGGATATCCTAAAGATGATATAGGATATTACTTTACGATCCAACAGAGCAAAAGGTATTTGTTGCTCGAAAGGGTAAGTTCTTGGAGGCTAAGTTCCTTATGGAAGGAACTAGTAGTAGAACAGTGGAACTTGATGAGGATCAAGAACCACAAGCCGATACACGTTTGGTTGATACTAGCACTCAACAAGAGGTTGTTGAAGAGGATCAAGGGGTTGATCAATACACACAAAAAGTTCGCAGAGCTGGTATAATTAGTAATCCACCCGAAAGATATGGATTTTTCATGGATGGATGCTATGTGGTAGATTCAGATGAACCAACCACATACCATGATGCAATGTCACAATCCGATTGTGACAAATGGCTTGAAGCCATGAACGTAGAGATGCAATCCATGTATGACAACCAAGTATGGGAATTGGTTGTGCCACCTCTTAACTCCAAAGTATTGGAAGTAAGTGGGTTTTCAAGAAGAAAACTGATATGCATGGTAACTTGATACTTATAAGGCGAGTCTTGTAGCAAAAGGTTTCACTCATACTCAAGGGGTTGATTATGATGAGACCTTCTCGCCGTATGGCGATGCTAAAGTCAATTAGGATATTATTTGCCATAGCTGCATACTACGATTATGAGATTTGGCAAATGGATGTCAAAACGGCTTGCCTCAATGGATATCTTAATGAAGATGTCTATATGGTTCAGCCTGAAGGTTTTGTCGATCCAAAACATCCTAACAAAGTATGCAAGTAAAGAAATCAATATATGGATTGAAACAAGCATCTAGAAGTTGGAATCATCGTTTTGATGAAGAAATGAGGAATTTTGGATTCATCAAGAACGCCGATGAAACTTGTGTGTATAAGAAGGCTATTGGGAGCATCATCACTTTCCTAGTATTGTATGTCGATGACATTCTACTATTGGAAATGATATTCCAACCATGGAAGGTGTTAAAACCTGGCTTGGAAATTGTTTTTCCATGGATCTTGGTGAAGCCACCTATATTTTGGGAATAAAGATCTATAGGGATAGATCAAGGCGCTTGATAGGTTTGAACCAAAGTGCATACATTGACAGTCTTGAAAAGGTTCAAGATGGAGAACTCTAAGAAAGGTTTGGTACCTATTCAAAAGGGAACGATATTGAATGCGTCTCAATGTCCAAGCTCAAAGGATGAGCAAGAGAGAATGAAAGGAGTCCATATGCATCTGCTATAGGATCCATCAGTATGCAATGATATGCACTAGACCGGACGTGTCATGTGCCTTAAGCATGACAAGTAGATACCAGCAAAATCCAGGTAACAGTCATTGGATGGCTATTAAAAGCATATTGAAATACCTTAGAAGGACTAAGGATATGTTTCTAATATATGGATCTGGTGAAGAGGAACTCGTTGTAAAGGGTTACACGGATGCGAGTTTCCAAACTGACCGAGATGGTTCTCGATCACAATCTGGGTATGTCTTCATTTTGAATGGAGTGCAGTCTCTTGGAAGAGCTCGAAGCAGGATGTTGTAGCATTGTCCACTACAGAATCAGAATACATTGCCGCTTCATTGGCAGCACAAGAAGTTGCATGGTTGAAGTAATTCATCACCGACCTAGGGTAGTCCTTACCATTCAGGATCCCATAGAAATCTTTTGTGATAACGAGGGTGCAATTGCACAAATTAAGGAACCTCGTGCACATCAAAATACTAGGCACGTTGAGCGGAGATTCAACTACATAAGGGATGAAGTTGAAAAAGGAAAGATATGTATTCGCAAAGTTCACACCGATCAAAACATTGCGGATCCACTCACGAAGCTCCTTGAACGGCCAAAGCATGAGGGTCATACTTGTGCCTTAGGACTTTGATATTCTAGTGATTGGAATTGATCTATTTAGTATTTGGATATTGGAAGAATTATTATTATGACTCATTTAATGATTATGGCATTTTGAGTTATGTTCCATTTTAGCATGTTTAAATCCATGAATAAGTTAATTATTCTAAATGTTCGTAGTCGATCATATTTGTGGGAACAAATATGAAGGTAAGACTATTAAGAACTCGGGTTGGTGGATATTCATTAGGTATGAATATAGAGCAAAGTGTTGCTACCAAAGTTCATAGATATTTGTGGGATACAAATATTGGACTGACCCGCTCTCAAATGTTACTGCATGGAATCTTTGAGATTGATCATAAGTAAATTTGAGTAAAGGCGAATATCATTGTATCCTCTGACCTGACATACATATTGGGTCTTGATATTCACCAAATATTGTACTTTGACTTGGTTCTTTGCTGTCAGTAATATGGCAGTACATAAGGCTAAGCTCAAGTGTGGTACGAGGTGATTGTGAGAGAGTAGTCAAGATGGGATTTGTTCCTCTTATTCGTTGAGAGTAAGATGTCTAAGGCCTGCTAAAGTTAAATCAACAGAGAATGATCACTCTATGTCTCTGGATTTGACATGACATCTGTAAAGAAAGGATAAATGATCGTTTCACCTAAATCATGTTCAAGTTAGGGACTTGAAGGGATGATGTTATTGAATGGCACTTCGTCATACATATTAGGGGTAGTAAACCGTTGTTAGGCGGTATTTGCTATTTGCATCAATCTTCTATGTATCTTGTGCAAGTGGGAGATTGTTGGAATCGGTATGCCCAAGACACATATTAAATTGATGTGGCTAGTACATTATGATCCAAGTCGGGTCATACCCAATAACAAGCTAGACAAACACACATAATATTTATTTATGATGTGATCAAACAAATAAATATTAACACTTGGAATATTTAGAAATTGGTTTTCTAAATAATTTCACTTGAGAAACTAATAAATTATATGGATAATTTATTTTGAGAGAATATTTTATATTGTTATTTAATGGGTTAAGTAACATTATAAATAATTTGCATAAGTCTTATAACATGTGATGTTATAATTTTATAAAAGTTATAAAATAAATATAAGACTTTTAAAAATGAAATTGAAGATGTTGGGTGACAAAAACAAGGCCATATGTCTGATTTTTGGGGGTCTTCCCAAGGTGGTCTTCCACCAATGAAATTTCATGCAATATCTCACACAATCTCATCAAATCCAACACTTGATCTTGTAAGATTATATGGAGGATTTTGGTGTTTTAATTAAAAGATTACACACATATATTCTCTAGAAAAAAAAAATTCAAGTGCAAGAACTCTATAGAGAGCTCTCAATTTTCGGCCAAGGAGTGGTTGTCAAGAGGGTGTTTCAAGTGAGTTCATAAGTGTAGAAATCCTAGCAATATTGGGGTGTTTGTTGGAAAGCTTGGGGGTATACAAGCTTGAGGTCTTCTACTTAGAAGATTACCATTCAAGAAATATCATCTTCTTCACCTACTTGTTCTTTAGAAGGTAGTATTCTAAACACCCTATGATTGTATTTTGATAGCATGCATGTTCATATATGGATCCAGGTTTTGGTTTTACATATAAAATGGGTTTTATATCTTGTAAGTAACATATTTTAAATAAATATTCCGCTGCATTTTTATTTTATATGGATAAAATAACTTTGATAAACATGTTCAAAACCCAACAGGTCTGGTTTTTAACAACGGGCCACATGTTTGCAAAAAAATGGTGTCTTGAATCCCATGGATTCTTATTTTCTTTTGAGAGGGTGTGGATTTTGATGGTGTGTTGTGGACCTATGGTGTGGAAGGGTGTGTAATTTTGAATTGGTTTGAATTATATTTATAGTAAATTAATAAAATCCTTTTTTCTTTACTTAAATCACAGCCCCAATGGATACCCCACTGTAACACCCAAAATATTAAAATATGATTATCGTATTATTATGATAAGTAAATAGAAGTTTCATAAATAGGACTATTTAACCTAGTTAAATATGTTGCCTAAAAATAGGAATTTTGCATGGGGTGTCGAAATAAGATACCTAACTAAACCAAAGAGACTAAAGTTGGAGAAAAGGCAAACTTGATAACTAAAAGAATTGGGGGGAAAAACAAACTCAGTGTGTGAGTGTGTGTATGAGGGTGAGATTGAGAGAAGGAGATGGTGAATTCTCTCTAAAACCCAAATTCACAAATTAGTAAGATACAAGATGAAATTCAAGTGATTTCTCTTACATATTTGAATATTTTGACCTCTAGCATCATCAAAACCTAAGGTAAGTGATGAATTTGTGTATGATGAGTTTTATGTCAAATGAGTTTTGATGATTTGATGAAATTGAAGATGTATTGATGTTCATAATCATCATAATTGCTTGTATGTGTAGATTAATTTAAGGATTTTGATACGTACTCCTTTAGTAACTAGAAGTGGGTTTTGACATGAGAGTTGAATCCCTGAATTATGTTGGTCAAAAGGATGAATTAGCTTATGATAATTGAAATTTTATGTTAAGTTGATGCTAGTAAGTGTATGAACTTGTTGAGTTAAAAGATACATGGTGATTTTGGCTGGAAAACTTAGCTAATATGATGGTCTATAGTTGATGCCCACAAAGTTTTTAATAAAATGCCAAAATGAGTTTTATTGAACTTGATAGTGTATCCATGTATGCCAATTTGTAGTCTGACTTTTAAAAGTCAAACTAACCTAAAGTTGAATGGAATTGTAAATGAGGTATAAAAATCCGTAAGGGTGATGGTCATGGTATTTGATGACTAATTTAATCATCTTGTGGATATGATGTGATAGTTTGACTCTTGACAAGCTAGGTGGAAGATTGGAATGAAACGGGTCAAACGAGACAATCGCACGGGAAGCTCAAATAGACACAAGGTAAGTAAAGCTTACAACTTCTAAAATAAAATCGCTACTTACGTGATGGAAAGAATAGTGGTGATAAATGAGAAAGGGTTAAGATAAGACCCTATGGTGTAAACCATAACGGGTCAAAATGGATAAATCATGTTTATTCATATTTTAGTGATAAACATTAACTAGTTAAGTTAAAGACCCTATGGTGTAAACCATAACATACCAAAATGGGTAAAATCTTGTTTATTCACATTTTAGTGATAAACAATAACTTGTTAAGACTGGACCCTATGGTGTAAGCCATAACGGGTCAAATGAGTAAAAATAGTATTGAGTCACCTTTGGTGACAAACAATATTTTGATTAGGCGAGACCCTATGGTATAAACCTTAGCGGGTCAAACAAGTAAAATGGTGAGTAACCGCATATTGGTGATTAAAAAATGATTTTTTTTAAATAGGACCCTACGGTGTAAACTATAACGGGTCAAACGAGTAAAATGGTGAGTAACCACATATTGATGATGAAACAATGAATTTTTAAAATAGGACCCTATGGTGTAAACCATAACGGGTCAAACGAGAAAAATGGTGAGTAACCACCTATTGGTGATTAAATAAGGATTTTTTAAAATAGGACCATATGGTGTAAACCATAATGGTCAAGCGAGTAAATGGTGAGTAGCTACATATTGGTGATTAAACAGGGAATTTTTTAAATAGGGCCATATGGTGTAAACCTTAAGGGTCAAACAACTAAAATGGTGAGTAACCACATATTGGTGATTAAACAATGAATTTTGACAGAAGACCCTATAGTTTAAACCATAATGGGTCAAATGGGTAAGATGGTAAGTAAACACCTTTTGGCAATAAACAATACATGGTTAGGTTGAGACGCCTACATGGTAAACAAAAATGGGTCAAATGGATAACCGGGTGAAACAGGTCAAATGGTGATGTTTCCAACACCATTTGAGTATGATATATAATGCTTTGTCTTGTGGGTCCTATACTTACTAGTAAGCATAATGTACGGGAAGGTAGTGCCATGAATTAACAAAATGAATCGTAGGTATTGATAATAGGTCATTTCTTTGACCCGCGCAAGGTATGTGTAATGGATCATACTTTTGGTAAGGGCTTGTGGCCCGACTAAAGATGGTTGGGTCAGAATTGGATAATAGACCACCTTAAGTGAGGTATGAGTAGTAATTGAATTAAATTAGCCCTTAAAGCCAAAAATATATTTATGACGTGAAATTTTGGCTAAATAAGTTTTAAAGTACAAGGCCACTGGGAATCCCTATGTCCTTAAGGACATAACAAATCTCAACCTAAAGAATGCTTTGGGAACTAACAAGCCCGACCCAGACACTGTAGCAAAGTGCACAGTTTAGCAAAGTGCACAGGTCAGTACACAGGTCAGTGCATAGTGCACAGTTACGCAGCATGCACAGGTCAGTGCATAGTGCACAGTTTAGCATAGTGTACATATTAGCAAAGTGCACAGGTTAGTGCATTTGCCCAATTTAGCACAATGCACAGTTTATCAAAGTGCACAGGTCAGTGCATAGTGCACAGATTAGCAAAGTGCACAGTTTAGCACAATGCATAATTTCTCAAAGTGCACAGGTCAGTGCATAGTGCATCGTTTAACACAGTGCACAGGTCAATGTACATTACACAGGTTAACAAAGTGCACAGGTTAAAAATGTGCACATATCAATGCAGTGTGCACAGTTTAGCATAGTGCACATGTCAGTGCATAGTGCACAATTTAGCAAAGTGCACACAGGTTAGTGCACAATGCACAATTTAGCAAAGTGCACAGATCTTGCTGAAGTTGTTTCGGTTGCAATATGCGATAGAAGCTAGTCGTTCAGAACGATTTCTATTATCATTTCTTATCCGTTAACACAAAATAAATATACACACTAATCATTTTTGGTGTTTATGATATGTTTATACAAGGGTCGGTAACCAACGGACGATCAAGCATGCGATGAACGAACACTTAATATTTAAGATATTTGGCTTAATATGGGAATCGGTCTTACACCCACCCAACAACTCCTTTGCCCTCAAAACTCGTGTCCCCAACGGTCCCTTTTTGAGCTCGCCGTCATGATTGGGTTAACGAGGACTCCATTAACGGGGCCATTAAGGAGGCGCGGTGTGCCACTCGTTAACGGGTGAGCTGGCACCCCCCGCCCACCCACATCACTTAGTCTTTTTATATTTTAAAAGAAAAACAAAAACATAGATAATCATGTTCAATTTAAGCACAAGCACGAGTTGCATAAATCGATGTTCATCATACATAATCGTTAACCACCCTAGTCATCTATCTCGATCATCATTTACGACCTCCATCATCGTCGTTGTATTGGGGTCACTTTAAGCTTACCTATGTGAACAAAAGTTATGTAATAGATAGAGCTTGACATGCCATTGTACTTGTTTCGGCACATTGTTATAAAAATTGTACCTCAAAACTCAATTAAAATTATAGTTTATCATTTGGCCCACCATTATTAACCTATGCATCAAACTCATTTACAACACTATGTCAAGTTTGCAAAGCTAGACACATTCTTGCAATGGTTTTGATACACCTTTATAAACTTTTGCCTCGAAATGGTTAATCACACTTGCAAAATTTGATGTATCATTGTAATGGTTTTTACGCACCATTCATAAGTTAATAATTAAAAGCCATTTATGTTATGGGGCGCTTTTGTCTGCCAAAACAAAAGTTATGGGGTGCTCGCCCTTTAACATCCCCTACGCGGCTAGCAGGGTAGGTGTGAGGGGGAACCACCCCTTTACGCCAACATTTTATTTTGATGCACCATTGTAAACTTATTTGATGTGGCATTGTAATCAACATTTTTTCAAACCCTTTTACAATAATGTTTTTATATTAATGATTAATTAAAATATAGTATTATAATTTAGTTAATGGATGATGGGTGGTTTAGTCAATTTATTTCAATGTTATATCATATGTAAGATAGTTTTAAAACAAATACCACCCATGTTAATATTAAGCTTAAAGAACATAATATAAAATTTATTATGAATGACAAGATTCGTCCCAATGTAGTTTACTATTTTCTTAATGATGCTTTCAAAGTCAACTATCAAGGCCTTGAGTTTAATACAATGTTTACACTATGTACCTCCACACTCAATTGCTGGTAAAACCCACCCAGATGTGGTGTACGTGAAACACACATCTTTTTTCTTTGTATTTTGTTCATTATTTTAGTTAATTTAAATTTTTATGTTTTTGGCTTGTACTTAGTTGTATGTGGTTTTACAAGTGTTCATGTGCTGATGTAGCGAAAACGAGTTAAAACGTTAAAGAAACGTGCACACAAGAGAATGTTTGGGCTTAGTGAAAGATTCTCATTGAGAACATGAGATGATAGAGAATTGAAATACGAAGACACATGTGAAAACAGTTAAGAAAACGAAGTTGAAACGAAGAAGTTACGAAGAAAACCGTTTTCCTGAAATTGTATCGTGACACGTTGTGCGACGGAATTCCCATATATGCGTCGTACGATGCGAGGGGAGTGTTAGATCAGCGCGAAACATACGTTTTAACCTTATTTAAGCACCCCATTAACCCTAATACAAAGAAAACTGATCCCAATTGAATTTTCGAGATTCCAAAGGTGCTTTCGGGTGGAAAGAAGGTGCCGGATCGATTTTGACAATGTCGATTCGTGATTTTCACTCTAGAAAATAGTTTTTTCGTTATTTAGAAGGAGTGCCAGATCAGCGCGAAATATGGCCGTTCAAAAAGCCCGTGGCTCGAGGCTCGCTCGAAGTTTGGTCGAAAAAAAGTTCGAAAAAAGCCTGGTTCGAAGTCAGCTCGGTTTTAAACGAGCTGGCTCGGCTCGACTCGGTTTTATAAACGAGTCGAGCCCGAGCCAAAGTTGGTTCGATTCGTGGCTCACTCGTTAGTTGGCTCGTTGGCTCGCTCATCTGGCTCGTTTAAATTAAACTCCAAATTATATATATGTGTGTGTATGCGTGTATTCTAATATATTTAATAAATGTTGTTTAATTAGTAACATGGTTGTTTTTTCGTCGAAAGAAATAGATTGTTAAGATATAGTCTTAATTAGTAATACTGATTTAAAAAATATATATATGAAGACAAGTAACATAGATTTTTTTCTTGTTCATTTTATTTATAGTTCGCCAAAAAATACTTTTCTATTAGCCTAATTAATGTTTTATTTATTGTTTTTTGGTTTTATTTATTGTAGGAACGTCCACGATTAGCACGGGAACCTAAATTTGTTATCTATTGTCCGATTAGGCGGAAACTAATGACAAGTTAACCAAATAACAAGAATTACTTATTTAAACGTTGTTTTCATTGATCTAAAGTTCAATACATTCGAGAACCAGATCCGACAGAGCTTAGCCGTCATTGTGCCAAAATCTCTCCACCTTACAAATGAAATAACCAAGGCAGCTATTTATAGTTGCACAAGTTCGCTGGTAAGAGGGTAAGTTCGGGCGAACTTGACTTAGTCAAGTTCGGCCGAACTTGACATCATCACACTCATCTCGAGCGAACTTGGCCTATAACACACATAAATACGCCTCGTTTCTAACAGATTAAGCCATATTCACTCAAACTCAATACATAATGACGTAGGCAACAGACATATGCACCAAGATTTTCACCTTAATGAACTTTTTTAAACTTTTGATCATTTTGATTTTTTTAACAAATGTCATCAAGATTTTCACCATTATAGCACCTTACCAGACTTTGAAGAACCGTTCTCCATCATTGGCTCGTTGAAACTAATGAAGATACAATTTTGTTTTTGTTTTTTAGAAAGTTTATGATAAAACACACTGAAAATCTTTTTTATTTTTATCTGTAAAGCAATTTAAAGAAAGTAAACTATGTACAAACATATTTACATACATATTTTTGTGAACTCGTGTCTAAGGATCATATCAGTTGATTGAGACATATCACCAGTACCGTTGACCTTTTGAGACTTTAAGATTTAAACTCGTTTACCTAGATTGTCGATATGTTTGTCCGCTTAAACTTTACCACGTTTCTCAACTGTTCCAAGATATGTTAGGTATGATTTATTAAACTTGACTTAACTATGGTTCCCACTTCTTGAATATACTCCCGAATCCAGATTCCCTAGATTTCATCTTATAGGTGAATATAACGTAACTGATATCTGTTTCTGGGTTAATGCGAGACCTTGAGAGCTCAGGTTAGTACTACCGTCCAGACAAAGAGATGAAGGCTCGTCTTTAAGGTGTGTTCCACTTAAAGAATCTTTTAAGCATTGCAAATGATTAGATCTTTCGATTCTTTCAAATTTTGCATGCTATTTTGGGGTTTTATAGCAAAAGCATTATAGAAGTTCTAGGCTATTGCTTCCGCAAAATCAGAAGAACTTGTATATACCCCAGATATCAATCATCTATAAAGACCTCGTATCTCAGAATCAGGCAACCCTTCAATCGAAATTTCAGAGTACTAAGTCCATATATCCAAGATGTGTTAATCCACGAGATTAAGCAGTTTCTAAATTTAGTTTTTATCCCAGAAATCATTTACTGAACGTGTAAAGCCTATCGACACATCCTCAGTAAGACTTGTTTATCACTTTTAATCTTTACATTTCTTTAGCATACTGTGATAGTCCACTGATGTATTATCATTTCCTTTTTGACAAACAAATTCTTTTTGTTTTTTTTCGATGTTTTTTGAATTTTCAACTTTGTCATATGTTTTTTATTTTTTCTAAAATTTTTCTTACTCCCCCTAAAATCAAAAACATATTTTTGGATTTTAGGTTTTTAAGAAATATTGTTTTATAAAGATAACAAACCAATGTGGATCACGAGAACTCGTCGTCCGATCCCATTTCCTAACATCTGCATCTGAACCTGTTTAGCAAATAAACAATTATCCTCATTTACATGAAAGCATCAAATGGTTATAAAACCAGTGTTTCGTTCAATGTTGTGGATTTGCACAATTTGATTTTGACAAATTTTCTTTTTTTTAAACTAATTCTTTTATCAAAATGATTAAGAATTTGACTTTCTGAATAAGTTATGAATCATGAAGCTCCGTTATCCAGATTTGACTTTGACAAAAAGGATCTTTTGGAACTCCTGCACACAAAGCAACTATTTGAATAAGGAAACCCAAACCTTTTTGGTTTTGGGTTTGGCATGATAATCATCATAACCATATTCAAACTCATCATCATAATCAAAATCATCATCAAACATTTCGTCCAATGTTGATTCTGATAACGTTTTGTCCTTTTCTTTATTCGTTTGTTTGATTACTGACTCAGTTAATTTGACATTTTCAGTTTTATTAGCAAGAGACTTTGGTTTTTGATAAAAGCCTTTTCATAGCAACCCAAGATTGTAGCTTGCTTCTCGCTTTCTTGATATAGAATCTAGAATCTTTGTTTTCATATAATTTTGAAGTTACCCCTTTTTCAAAAATTGAGTTTTCAAACCTTGAACTCTTTTTAGGTTTCACTTCGTCTTTAGATTTATAGTTTCTATTTGATTCTGTGACAGGTTTTACAATCTCTGGTTGTTTTTGCTTTTCATCTTTTAACACATTTTTTCTTCGTGGAAACACAAGCTTTGTATTCAGACACTTGCGAGCAATATGACCAACAGTATTGCATTTAAAGCAAGTCCGATCAGCCTTGTCCCGAAGTTCTTTCTCTTTCTTGAATTCATCATTTGATTTCTTACCAATCAAACCTTCTTCTTGAACCGTATTTGTCCCATACACAAACTTCATGTGTTTACCTTTGTATTCATGAAATGGCGACTTCTGGTTCCTTCTCGACTCATCTTCATTTTCCTCCAAACCCAATCCTCTTCTCCTGTTCTCAGGAAAATCACCACCAAACTTTCGATAATTGTTAGCATTCCTTTTGGGTTTCGAGTAAAATCTTTTCTCGTTTTTCTCAAGATCATCTGATGAAACTTCTACAAGTTTGAAAAATTTATCCAGTTGATCCTCTTTCACGTTCCGAATCGGAAAACTATCATCGAAGTATAATCTATCAGATTCCTTAATCTTGTACATGAGAACATTAGGATCATCACTTAGATCATGTTCTAATGATGTATCGTCATCTTCAGATTGTGATTCCGAGTTTTTCGAACTTAATTTGGCGCTTTCAGAGTTGCCTTCATCAGAATCATTTCCTAACACGTTTTTAACCACATTTTTTACCACGATTCATTGTCATCATTTGATTTCGTAAAGACTACGTTAATGTTCTCAGGCAATTTATTTTTCTTTTCTGACAAAATGAGTAAATTAAATGCCTTTTCAATCTCATCATCTTTCTTGCAGGAATAACTTGCAAGAAGTGGTGGAGGAAGACTTCCGTATTCTTTACGCTTTGATTTATCACCATTTTCCTCCGACTTAATCGTAGGTAAAATGTGAAAAATGACATATGCGTTTGTGGTGTAGCTCTTTAGAAGCTGTCTTACCCGTTCTGTTTCTATTTTTATATCGTGAAGCTCACGCTTTGTCTCATCAATGGTGTTAATGTACATGTTAATTGCCTTTTGTTTTTCAATTATAGTTGCATTTAACATTTTAACATTAGCATTTAGCTCACGATTAGCATTTTCAACATATTTATATTTGCTTGATATTTTGTCATAAGCTTCTTGTATGGTTCTGTAATCATAACGAAAGTTTTCGTTGTGTACAGTCAATTCTCTTATGACTTTGGCTTTATCAAGACATGGTTCATAAGGACTTGTGCACTTTGTGCAAGATTTTTCAACCTCCACAACTTTCACAACCTCCTTTTCAGACACACTTACCTTAGCTTTTACCTTTTCTGTCTCTGATTTCAATGCTTCTTGTTTCTGCAACTCAAGGTAAGCTAACTCTTCTTCCTCAGCTCTCTGCCTATAACCTTCCAGAATAGCATTTTCTAGAGCAGCATCAATATATGATGTATCAGATTATCCACTAACTCTGCTATCATAGCAACACCAGTTTTCTTTCCGATGTATCTGTTCAAGTCAAAACCATCTTCTTCATGATTAGCAACAAGAGCTTGTTCGGCTTTCTTTGCAAGTTTATCTTCAACTTCAATTTGCGTTCTTTTTGGATATGGCTTGTATTGAACAGCTTTCTTGTAGTACTCATTGTTGCTGTCGAAAGGATTTTGGTTTCCACTTGCTTCTTGATTGTTGCATTATCGTTTGAAGTGTCCTTTTTGTCGACACCTGAAGCATGTGACTTTAGACTTGTCAAATCCAAGCTTGTTGCTTGAATTACCAATATCCCTTCCAGTGAGCGCCACAAATTTGGAAACTCTTCTGATAATGGATGCAAGGCTCCATTTGATATCCATTAGCTCCAATTCTTCTTCGTCCACCTGATCATAATCTTCGACCGTCATCTCTGGATTACCAATCTTTCCAGCAGCGAGACTTTCATATGATTCAAGAATGATAGCGAGAAGTGCTATGTGCTATTTAGCCACTTTTTCTGGAAATACATTCTTCAAATCAACTGCTATGTTACACTGGAAAACATTTGAACCAGAACTAGCTTGGCTTGACTGATTTTGGAATGAAGAGCTTGAACTAGCACTTGCATATCCAGCATATGGAGAACTCTGATTTGGAGAAGAATTTGTATTTGCACTAAATGTTGTTTGAATTTTCGGGCTTTGAATAGGAGTATCTGGAACATCTCCTTTGTAATAGACACCGACATCTTGAACAATATTAGCATTCTTTGATTTTGCAATTTCATCAACTCCATTTCATGACCTTCCAATTTGTCGATGAAAGATGACAACTTGAAGTGTCTCCAAGATGGACTATTCTTCAGAATCATAAGATATGTTGTCCATTCTCCTTCTGGAAGTGCATCAACCAACTTCTTGATTTGCTCTTTATTAGATCTTTTGATATCATGTCTTCGCATTTGGACCATGAGGTGACAGTATCTATCGATCATCTGCTTCATTGTTTCACCTTTAATCATCGTGAAGATCTCGAATTCTTTTTTGATTAAGGCCTTTTTTTTTTTGATCATTTCATCACTTCCTTTGAATTTGTCGCAAAGAGAATGCCATAATTCTTGCGAAGTTTCATATCCTGGCAATAATATCAAGATATCTTCCTTCACTGATTATTGTATCAAACTTATCATTTTCTTCTCCGCGACATAGTTATCTTTGTCGATCGTTGAGAATTGTTCAACGGAAGATCTTGATCACGTTCATCCTTTGGGCCATTGTTAACCATCCTCAACTGCAACCCAGCTGCTGAATTGATTCGCTTGTATCCAATTCACAAACTTTTCCTTCCACCTTTCAAATTCGTCCATGCTCATAAGCTTTGGCGGTTTCGACGTAGTACCATTTCGTTGTCAATATTCATCTGGTTTGCCGCAAGAACATTAGCGTTTGATGAAGAAGCCATTTGAGAGACGAACACGTTGTGGAAATCTTCCATTTTGACAATCTGAAGACTTATCTAATAATACGATCAAAAACTCTCGAAATTTGATTAGAAACAGACAAGTTCGGTCGAACTTGTGTGAAAATCACCTTTTGATTTCAAATTTTCACAAGTTCGGTCGAACTTATATGACAAGTTTCAAATTTTATCACACGAGCGTCAAGTTCGGTCGAACTTGAAGATGGAATTGAGAAAAATTTGCTTTCCAATGAACTTGTGGAAAAGTTTCAAGAAACAGGTAACTTCGGTCGAACTTATGTGAACTTTCAAGAGGTTTATCAAGTTCGAGCGAACTTATGTGAGAAATTCAAGAGTTTTGAAAACATGGTTTTTCCAACTTTTTGATGGAAATGAGTTTGAAAACATGGTTTTTCCAACTTTTTGATATCAATTCGATTGAATTTGATGTCCAAACTCTCAGGGGTTTATCAACTGTATTTTACATGACATATTCAATTTTTAGCTGATTGTGTCCATGAAATCATCAAATATGTGAAAATGTTAAGAAAAATGATAGAATGGAGATGAAATAGAGAGATTCTTGTCTTGATTCCAGCAAATTTAGGTAATCCAGGCTCTGATACCACTTGTAGGAACGTCCACGATTAGCACGGGAACCTAAATTTGTTATCTACTATCCGATTAGGCGGAAACTAATGACAAGTTAACCAAATAACAAGAATTACTTATTTAAATGTTGTTTTCATTGATCTAAAGTTCAATACATTCGAGAACCGGATCCGACAGAGCTTCGTCGTCTTTGTGCCAAAATCTCTCCACCTTACAAATGAAATAACCAAGGACACCTATTTATAGTTGCACAAGTTCGCTGGTAAGAGGGTAATAACTTGAACCATCATCACACTCATCTCGAGCAAACTTGGCCTATATCACACACAAATATGCCTCGTTTCTAACAGCTTAAGCCATATCACTCAAACTCAATACACAATGACGTAGGCAACAGACATATGCACCAACATTTCTATTAGCCTAAATAATGTTTTATTTATTGTTTTTTGATTTTATATCATTATGCGTAAAAAAATACAAAAATATCATTTTTTTTAACAAATGAGATGGCTCGACGAGCCACGAACTGACTCGAGCTTTTGACGAGCCGAGCCACGAGCACAACTTTCCAGCTCGTTAAGAAATATGAGCCAGCTCGGCTCGATTCGTTTTTTAAATGAGTTGAGCTGAGCCCACCATGGTTCGGTTCGGCTCGTTTAGCCCTAGCGTGAAAACATAAGTTTTTAGATGAATATTTGTCGATGACTAGTTTTTGAAATGTTTTGGTAACGAATTGATTGTTTGATGCTTTAGTAAAGTATCTTGTTCATGAATTCAGACGTTTATACATGGTTATTACTAATTTAGACTTTTTCATAGTTCTACTTGTGTTTTTGTGATGGTCTGTCATGTATGAATGCTAGTTAGGTTGCCTACTTTGTTTTTGCAATTACTTTACGGTTAATTCTCGACAATTTCCGTAGGAACTGTGATTGAGGATTTAAAGGTTTTAAGTGTTCTACCCAGTCCAAAAGTTGTGAGGTGAGGATTAGTTAGGTTTGTCATTGTAAGTAAACGGTTTTAGGTGTTGATTGTGTGTGAGTCGGTCTTCCTTAATTGTCTTATGATAGTTGCCTACTTAAGTCTCACTTTAGGGTGCATTAAGATTGTCATGCTATGAGGTAGACCGTCTTTTTTGGGTACTTTAGTGTTGTTGGATTTGTTGTGAGGCTATTCGACTAACCAGTGAGTTTAATAGCTTTTAGGGTTCTTTTAGGTGAAACCTCGAGAAGGATCAGGATCCTTTAGAATTCCTGTTAGTTATCATTATCAATAGAAAAAACCATGATTCGCTAATAGGATTCCAAACCTAGGTAGTGTTCCTTCCTCTTGAGTATTTCCAAATAGTCCAGATTCCTTAGTTGTTAAGTTTCAATTCGATTTCCTATTATCTTAGTAAACCCCCCAAAATACCATTTAAGTCTTAGTCGAGTCATAGTTAATTTAGCGCAATACTAGTTTCCTTTGGGTTTGATACTCGGACTTTCTAGGTTGTACTGCATTGACCGGCACACTTGTCAGTTGTGTGGTCTAGATTTAAAGAATCTTAGTTTATAAATTTAGAACTTTGAGTGTCTAGGTTAGGTTTAAATTAGTTAGTTTTTACATACCATATTTAGCACATCACATCCCTTGAAAAGAAAAAGATTTTAGTGTATTTTATAGGGCAAAATCCTCATCGCACCCATTAAAAATTTAGTTAAACCTCACGTTCTACCCCTTGAAAATATTATCTAGTAACATCCTAGGACGATTACCTGAAATTATTTTGACTACTAAGTTGGTATGATATTTATACTTAAAAGTGTAATAATTATGTTGCAGGTATATATTTGAGAAAAAAGATTATAGACAGCTTCATGGGAGGCGAGATATTAGTTGTTCTAAATAAAACTATTTGTTTCGGATCATTAGTTAGTTGGACTCATTTTGAGATGCCTAACCCGAAATGACACTAGAAAGAATTAAAATGAACCTGGAATGAATTACCTCGCAAGTCACAAATAAAAATAAAAGCCATACAAAATTACATTATGGGCCAATTGGGCCAACATTCTCCATTTTAGGACTTATAGGTTCACAAAAATCAAAGCCAAACCCATTAGATTGTTGTCCAATTGGGCCTACTTCTTCATTAGGACTTAGGTTGACAAAGTAGGAAAAGGGAAATATATTATTAACGTAGGAAAAGGGAAATATATTATTATACACTTTTTTCATGTAGTTAATGTTAAAAATACAACATGCTACTTATTTTTAGATATTTTGCTAAATAATATAAACCAGTGGAAATTTGCCTATGAATCAAATCATATGTAGTTGTGACATGTCTAGTATGAGCTTCATTAATAAATAACAACAACATCATGAAGAAAAACAACAATAGCAATAGCAACAACAACATGAATAATAACAATAATAAAAATCACAAATCACAAATAAAAACAACCTGGGAATGTGGAAATAAGTTGAACACGCGACCTGCACCATGAAGCTAAGTACCAATTTGCTGCCCGTAGTACAAAGAAGCTGAAAAATATCAAATTGAGTTTTATCAAAATAAAAATCATAAGAGTGAATACCGGACCGGTATTTTGTCGGTACAGTTTGGTATAATACAGTACCATTACTTGGTGTAGTTTGTGATATCAGAAATTTATTCATTTTTAAAACAAAGTCATTTTCTAAAAAAAATATATTGGAACGTTGACAAAAAAGATTAAACATAACTATGTATTTTGAATCATATAAAAAAGTTAATGAACGTGATATTATCTAGAAAATATAAAATAAGTGATAAATAAAATGTTAGTGCGAACGAAAACCATAAAGATGAATATCGATATCGGTTATATTCAATACGACACTAGTACAATATTGATACTCGGTAAATTTAAGGTATCAAAAAAAAACTTTATTTGGTAGCAATATTGAGAATACCGAAAAAAGTAAGTGAAAAAACTCAAATAAAAACATAGTAGCAATTATGGTGGTACAATATCGGTTGGGCACTGGTAGTGTAATTATACCAATAAATATCAAAACCGACTTATATAAAAACGAAAAATCATAAAACGGATATGTGTATAAATGTTGGTTGTTTGGTATCTATTTGGTTTGGTACGTTATAATAAGAGTACTCTGCATAGTTTACATACTTGTAAGTACTTTTTTTTTATTACAATGATACAACTCTATCGAATTATATAAAGATATGCTGACAATTTTTTTTTTCAAAATGAATGTGTACTTAGGTTTCCTTTTAAAAAGCTAATGAATGTAAGATACTAAAGAACAATTAAAGTGAATGATATATAACATATTATCATAACCGATAATCATAGAAATGAATATCGTTACTAGTAGCTATTTCGGTCGGTTTGGTACGGTACTAACGTGGTGTAGCGTGTATATAAATACTATTGGTTTTTAGCCGGTTTTTACACAAAATCAAGTCTTAAATTTAGAAAACATGATCAGATCCTATCACTCAAAACATTACGCTAGGACAATTGCACTCATCGTTGACGTAATATAGTGATGGTAAGATACATCGGTTGTTCAAGAATATCAGAGCTTTTAGTACCGAAATGTTGCTAACGTCTGGTCAAGCCATAAAAGGAGTGGTTTTGTAGATTTTTATAGAAAGACATAAAAGTAAATAAATAAAATATAGGTAGGTTGAAAATAAAATTTAAAAAGGGTTACTTATGCTTTTACTTCCCCTTGATGTTCCATTAACCAAGTTGGTTATGGATTACCAAAGATCTACTTCAATAAAAACATCATACATCTTTTAAAGATTATTCCGAGTACTCTGTGAGACACCAAATCAAAGTCGTTTTTCTAAGACCTAGTAAAAAGTTGCGTATGTTAATGAATAAAGTCGTGGGACTTTGTGGGTGTCCTCACATCTCAACCATATTGAAGAGAAGTACCAAACCCAAAGTCTGAAACCAAAACCTATAACCCTTTTTAAGCAATGAACATGTTATCACTACATAGACATAGAAAACATGAATGATTGACTCAACAAACACAAGGTTAATGATTTGTTTTTAAGGATTTGAAACACTCACATTTAGTATGTTAATTATGTCACACCCTCAATTTCCACTTGCGGAGTTCTACCGCGAGACGTGTGAACAAACCAGAATCTAAGACACTAGTACGTCGAACGACTCTATATGATTTGATAATACGTTTTCCAAAATCATTTGTTGTAAATTTTAGATTACCAATATTTAGCATGAGTATCAGTTTTTAAAGTTTGAGCGGAAGCATAAATAAGTAGTGATGCGGGCGCCAACACAAACGCCAAAACAAAGGAAAAATCCCAAAAACAGTATTAATAAATGAGACTCTATAATGATGTCTTGTTCAATGCGTGTGCGTGCACCTAGAGCTCCTAGCGTCCTGAGAAACATGTAAAGAAACAAGTGTCAACATTAAAGATGAGTGAGTTCACAGGTTTTCGTAAATTTGTTGTTCGGTTTTAGTTTGTTACTCCGTTATCCCCAACCCGGGATAACATATCAGTTGCATTATTCCAAACCCGGAATAATAAGTTGTTGCTTCCAATATTCCCAAACCGGAATATTAAGTTGTGTTTCCATTATCCCCAACCCGGGATAATACGTTGATGTTCCAATATTCCAAACCCGGAATATTAAGTTGTTCCGTAATTAAGTTCAATATTAATGTATATAGGTAGCTAGCCTAAAGTCATGTCACTAAGTGTTCGCGATCGAAGCTGACATTTGTGCCTCCGTTTTGCCAGGCCTATCACATGACCATGGCGATGTTAGGCCAATCATACACCCGTTGACCAAACCCGGTCAGCTAGCGCGACTAGCTCGGATGGGGCTCGTCAGACCCAGTAGTACTACTTATAATTCCCCCGCTACTTAACCTAAATATTAACGATCCGAGGAGATTGTCGAGGACTTAAGTGATAAAGCTGCATAGTGACCATAACATTACATTAACATTAACTTAGTTACCGCATAGTTATGTGACGTTACATTCGTATAACGTAAAGAGTTTGAGTTTAAGAATGTATACATGTTTCTCCCCCTGTTGTTTAAAAACCGTATAAAGTTAGGGGCCGTGAACTCACCTTTGTTTGCTCGGTTAGTGTAGCAAAGATGTTATAAGAGATGGGACCGCTAGTTGCGTCCTAACAAACCAATTAATTCCACGTCAGTGTGAAATCACCCCAATACAAATTCCACACGCAATTTACTCACAAAGTGATACACACAAACAACATATCTAATACTCAAACATGCATGCAAGTATTCTCATATGATCATAGTAATCAAACAACTTATCATGAACACATTCCAAATCCATGCAACACTTTAATGCATAAAATCACAAGTTAACAACTTTCTGCTTAATACTCAATTATTCAGCTGTTTTCTAGGATTTTTTATAAAATAGTTCCAGCATTCTAAAAATTTCCATATTTTTACAGTAGGTGACATTTATACCATAGAAATTTATATAATTTTCTCAAGTCCTAAATCTTCACCAATTAACCATAAATATTAATTCACTAAGCTGCAGTCAGATTTACCGCTTTCTGACTGCAGTCCACGGAAGAATTTATTTAAAAATCACTGATCGTCCGATTAACAAAATTCCAGTTGGAGTTGCCCGGAAATTTCTATACCTAGTTTCTGTACAAAAATCATGACTCAACTCTCTACTGATTTTAAAATCTAGCTTGATAAACAACCAACAAAATTCCAGAGTTTTAACAGTTTTACCTACCGAACTTGTTTAACCCTTTAAAAATATCAAACGATTTCAGAAAATTATGAATCCAGCGCCATTGGATTCCTTATTCAAATCTCTACGTTCTAGACCTCAGAAAATCCGTTTTTCGATAACTAACGACCAAGTTACAGCCTGATAAAGTCGGCTGAAACTTTCACTCAGCATGCTGTTTTCTGCATCTCCTTATAATAAGTTCGTATAACTCGTTCATGTGACTAGCCAAGGCGATCAGGATTCGATTTTTAATCCTAGATTAATACTAATAATCTATCCATGCAACCCTACTTAATAACTTCTAGTTAATATAACAAAACACACTTGAATCCTCATGAGATCCGCAAACAAGTATACATGCATATCAACATTGATTAATTCAGCCGATCACATCTAGTACATCTAATATCCGAACAAAATCATGCGTATATATATACGGTCAATTCAGCAGGCTACTTGTAAGCACATATAGTCCGAAGACAATACAATCAATTCATTCAAACATATAATTAATCCGAAGCAACTTAAACATTCAAGCATACATATAATTAACCGAAACATGATCTTGTAATCAAAGATAATTCTGACCTTGAATAACTAGGCAAACAACCCGAGATTTGGACAAGAACAACTCGGCTGATCCAACTAGAACGTGACCGAGAGACGTTGATAAAGTGGGCTGTTTTGTTGATCGACTAGAGGTGAACAAGAACTGAACTCGCGACTGTATGAAGGTGAACAAAGGGGCTGAAGGCAACAGGTTGATTCAGACCGAGATGATGAAGGCTGCTCGCGATCGAGAGGTGAAGACTTGGCTGCCGACGGCTGATTTCTTGAACTAGGGTTTTGTGAATTGTGAATGAGGCATGCAAGAGATGATATATATAAGCGCAAAAGAGGTAGGGTTGCGGTTTGGTTAGTACTTGTGGCCGAGGGATTTGGGTTGGGTCGGTTTGGGTTTATCTCGTGGCCGAGTAATAGTGTAGGTTAGTTTGATCTTGTGGTTTCGGGTTTGAGTCTTGCGACCGAGAGACTAGAGTTTTGATCTTGGCCTAATAGTTAGAGTTGTAATTCTAGGTTTGATTGTTGTTTTCTTCTAGCCGAAGGCTTAGGTTCAAGGTTTAAACTTTGTGAACTCCTAGAGTCACCATGAATCTCTTTGGTTCGTGTCGCGGTTCGGTTCGTGTACGTATCTACAATAATTACTTTATAACTAAACGATCACACAAACACTCATCACGTATTCATTCCATGCACGTTTAATACTTAGCACACCTATTATTCGACAAGTGTCACGTGTAAGTTATCCGAAAAACCCGGGATATCACATTATCCCCATGTTGAAAGAATTTTCGTCTCGAAAATTGAGTAAACGCGGTTTAGCATGTAACGTACATGTTCAGAGTGCCACGCACAAAGAGTTAGTTTATTAATGATAGTACGCAACGTTACAAGAAGTTCCCAAGTGTCATACACAAAGATTTCCAAGTGCCATGCACAAGAATTTAGTCAACAATAGTACACGAAAGTATGAGGAAATTTCCAGGTTGTCACATCATCCCCTTGTTGAAAGAATTTTCGTCCCGAAAATTTAGGTACTGTCATCGTTAGTTTGCTGCTCAGTTGCGAAGAGGTGTGGGTATTTGCTTTTCATTTGGTCCTCTCTTTCCCACGTGAACTCCGGTCCACGCTTAGAGTCCCAACGAACTTTAACGATCGGCATCTTGCTGTGCCTCCGAGTCTTGATCTCACGATCCATGATCTCGATAGGCTTTTCCACGAAGTGTAGTTGTTCATCCACTTGGATCTCATCCAATGGAATAATTAAAGTTTCATCTGATAGACACTTCTTCAGATTTGACACGTGAAATACGTTGTGAACTCCACTGAGTTCGGCAGGGAGGTCTAATTGGTATGCTACGGGTCCAATTCGTTTCAAGATTTCAAACGGGCCTACGTACCGTGGGTTAAGTTTGCCCCGTTTTCCAAAACGGATTACACCCTTCCAGGGTGACACCTTTAGTAGGACGCGATCGCCTACTTGGAATTCGAGCGGTTTGCGTCGTTGATCAGCGTAGCTTTTCTGTCGATCTCGTGCCGCCGCCATGCGGTTTCTGATTTGTACAATCTTTTCAGTAGCCTCAAGTATTAACTCAGGGCCTGTGAGTTGACTGTCACCGACTTCTGCCCAGCAGACCGGTGATCTACATCTACGACCGTATAATGCTTCAAACGGTGCTGCCGAAATACTCGTGTGATAGCTGTTGTTATATGAGAATTCTACTAGAGGCAGGTGAATTTCCCAATTATTTCCGAAGTCCACTACGCATGCCCTAAGCATGTCTTCCAAGGTCTGTATGGTCCTTTCGCTTTGACCATCAGTCTGAGGGTGATAAGCTGTGCTCATATCCAAGCGTGTTCCCAACGCTTTCTGGAGTGACTGCCAGAAGTTTGACGTGAAACGAGCATCTCTATCTGATATGATGGACGTTGGCACCCCGTGCCGAGAAACTACTTCCTTAATGTAGATGCGAGTCAACTTCTCCATCTTATCCGTTTCTTTGATAGCTAGGAAGTGTGCGGACTTAGTTAAACGATCCACAATCACCCAGATGGTGTCGAAACCACCCAAGGTTCACGGGAGTTTAGTGATAAAATCCATGGAGATCTGATCCCATTTCCACACTGGGATCTCAGGTTGTTGGAGTAGCCCCGATGGCTTTTGATACTCCACCTTGACTTTTGCACAAGTTAAACATTTACTCACGTAGGTGGCTATATCGGCTTTCATGTTGGGCCACCAATACACAACTTTAAGGTCTTGATACATCTTATCCGAACCCGGATGAACAGAGTATCGAGATTTGTGAGCTTCATCCATAACTAGCTCTCTGAGGTTCCCGTAGAGAGGTACCCATATGCGATTCATGAAATACCGGGTTCCATTGGGTTTTACTTCCCAATCGCGTTCCATTTTTCCCACTGATTCAGCTTTGATGTTTTCCTCCTTAACTGCTTCTAACTGGGCGTTGCGTATTTGATCGGGTAGCCCGAATGAATAGTGAGTTGTAGTGCTCGTACACGACGAGGTTTCAAGTGTTCCTTCCTGCTGAGGGCATCAGCTACCACGTTAGCTTTACCCGGGTGATACCGAATGGCACACTCATAATCGTTCAGGAGTTCGACCCAGCGACGCTGTCGCATGTTCAACTCCTTCTGATCAAAGATGTGCTGGAGGCTTTTGTGGTCAGTGAAGATTGTGCACTTCGTTCCGTAAAGGTAGTGTCTCCAAATCTTAAGTGCAAACACTACTGCTCCCAATTCTAGGTCATGCGTCGTGTAGTTCTTCTCGTGAACCTTCAGCTGTCGCGACGCATACGCGATGACCTTATCGCGTTGCATGAGTACGCATCCCAATCCCTGAATGGAAGCATCACAATACACTACAAAGTCATCTGTCCCTTCCGGCAAGGACAGAATGGGCGCACTGCAAAGTTTCTGCTTCAGCAGTTGAAATGCTGCTTCTTGCTTGTCACCCCAATTATACTTGATACCTTTCTGGGTGAGGGTCGTAAGCGGTTGTGCAATCTTTGAGAACCCCTCGATGAAGCGTCTGTAGTAACCAGCCAATCCTAAGAATTGGCGGATTTCCGTCGGAGTCTTAGGTGCTTCCCAGTTTTTGATGGCCTCAATCTTGGCAGGGTCTACATGGATACCCTTTTCATTCACGACGTGCCGAGAAACTGAACTTCTCGGATCCAGAAATCACACTTCGAAAGCTTGGTGTATAGCTTTTCCTGTTGAAGTAATTCTAGCAGCAATCGTAGATGCTCGGCATGCTCTTCTTTACCTTTGGAGTAGATGAGTATGTCATCGATGAACACGATGACAAATTTGTCAAGGTATGGTTTACACACGCGGTTCATGAGGTCCATGAATACCGCAGGTGCGTTAGCGAGACCGAATGGCATGACCAAGAACTCGTAATGGCCATACCGAGTGCGAAATGTTGTCTTAGCGATATCCTCCTCCCTGACGCGTAGCTGATGATAACCAGACCGTAAATCAATCTTAGAGTAGTAACTTGACCCTTGCAGTTGGTCGAATAGATCATCGATGCGAGGTAACGGGTATCGGTTCTTGACTGTAACCTTGTTGAGTTCCCTATAGTCGATGCACATGCGGAAAGTCCCGTCCTTCTTCTTGACAAACAGGACTGGAGCTCCCCATGGCGAAACGCTTGGTCGAATAAATCCTTTTTCTAGCAACTCTTGAAGTTGGGTAGACAGCTCCTGCAGCTCGGCTGGAGCTAGGCGGTATGGAGCCTTGGCGATGGGAGTTGCATTGCTTGCCAATTCGATTTCAAACTCCAATTGTCGATGTGGTGGAAGACCAGGTAGCTCTTCTGGGAATACATCGGAAAAATCACGGACGACAGGGATGTCTTCTATACGTTTCTCGTCCTTAGGCGGTTCGGTGATTAGTGCGAGTAAAGCGAAGGAATTCTTTTTCCGGAGATACTTCTGAGCTTGCATAAATGAGATAATGTTGGAGACGGCGCTTGCCTTGTCGCCTTGTACCGTCAAGATTTCGTCGTTCGAGAGTGGAATACGGATAGACTTTTCGAAGCAGAGAACTTCAGCCCGGACGTCGGATAGCCAGTCCATTCCGACTACCACGTCAAAACTACCCAGGGTTGTTGTCATCAGATCGATGGTAAAAGTGTGGCCCGCGAGTTTGAGTTGGCAGCCGGATACGATTTGGGTCACATTTACAGATTTACCATTGGCTAATTCTATCACATAAGGGGTCTCTAATGGTTTAAGCGTGAGATTTAGGTTCTTCCTAAAAGACTCAGATATAAAGCTCCTATCCGCACCCGTATCAAAAAGCACAGAAGCAAAATGTTCATTAAGGGGAAACTTACCGGTGACCACGTTGGTGTCGTTTCTGGCCTCTCCGCGGCCCAATGTAAATGCACGACCTTTGGCACCTCCTGTGCCACCGTTCCCATTGTTGTTGTTGTTATTATTGTTGTGGTTGTTGTGGTTGTTTCCACCATTATTGTTGTTGTTGCGCAACTGTGGGCAGTCTTTTCTGAAATGAGCGGTGCTACCACACTGATAGCATCCCCGGTTTATACCCTGCTGCTGACCCTGAGACCGATTCTGATTTTGTCGGGACACGATTTCCCCACGACAATCCTTCGCCGCATGTCCCTTCTTGCCACATCTTTGGCAGCGATTTCCGGCACAAGGGCCGTCATGGTGAAGATTGCAGCGATTGCACTGCGGCTTTCGACCTACATAGCCGCCTGCATTCTGGTTGTTATTGTTGTAATTGTTGTTGTAGTTGCTGTTGTTGTTGGAACGATTTTGATGACCCCGGTGGTTGTGGTAGTGATTGAACCTTTTCGGGTTCCCTTGCTGTGGATGTGATGACGAAGGCTGTCGAATGGTGGAGTCTTCAAACTTTCTTTTGTTATCTGAGGCAACTTCAGTGGTACCCCGTGCTGGCAGTTTCTTCTGTTCCACCGCTTTATCAGTGAGTTTGTGAGCCAATCGGATAGCTTGATGTTCTGTTACAGGGTTACTAGACATCACCATTCCCTGAATTTCCGGAACCAGACCCCCGAGATAGAACTCGAGTCTTTTCTCCACCGTGTTTGCCAAATCAGGACACAGAAACACCAAGTCATGGTGTTTCGCAGTGTAAGCCTCAATTTCCGATCCCACCATCTTGTGGTTCCATAGAGCTTGCTCTAGCTGTTGCACTCTGTCTCGTGGACAGTACTCCTCTTTAATCAGGGCCTTGAACTCAGTCCATGCCATTGCATTTGCAGCTAACAGTCCACGTGTTTGGACTTGGGCATTCCACCATGTCAGTGCCCCCTCTTCCAGTGTTAAGGCGGCGTATTTGACCTTGTTGGCCTCTAAGCAGTTGCACATTTCAAAAACAGATTCCGACTTTTCGATCCAGCGGACCAATCCAATGGGTCCTTCCGCCCCCGAGAACTTGCTAGGCTTTGCGTCAAGGAACATTTTATAGGGATTAAAGCCCCCTCCTGCTGACAGAGAACAGGAAGTCAGCAAGGAATTGTACTAGCCTCACTATTAGATTTTCACGCGAAAACTTAATAATGGTTACCTGCTGGCTGGTTCTGCACACCCGCTAATGCTGCGTTCACATGCTCCTGGATCATGGCAGCTAGCTCTTCGGGCGTCAAGTTTAGGTTTCCACGTCTTCCAGTCGCCATTTAGATCTTCGAAACACAACATAAACACACTCCGATAAGTCTATATACTCAATAGAGTTATCCTACTTCGTACTTTAATAATTATTAAGTTATGTCAACTCAATATGTTAAATAGTCAAAGAAATACTTGATTAACTGAAATCTCAACGTCTTACAAAAGTGCAAATCAGACATACGAATTTACTATAAAGTCTCAAGTTTAAATACAAGTGGGAAAATAATAAACTAAAGGAAAACAAATAACATAAACGAGATGTGTCAGTCGTCTACATCTCCATCCCCCAGGTCACTGTCGTTGCCGTTATCTTGTGCGGCATTTCCAGCTTCCTCAGCTGGGTCCTCCTCCTCCGGATCCTCCTCAGGATCCTCCTCTGGATCCTCTTCTGGATCCTCCTCTACCGGCACTGGAGGGGCAGGTGCTGGTTCAAGTGCTTGATTTTGCAGTTCCTGAATGTTCCAACTGTTTTCCAGGACTCTGTCCTCAAGCCAGTCAGCTCTTATCTGCTCCGCACGCAGATCTCTAGCTATGGTGTTACGGGCTATCTTGCTCGTACGATGCTCTTCCTCGAGCGAGTCGATCTTTCCTGTAAGGTGTCGGATCTTCCATCCTTGTGCTAATATGGTTTCCTGCATTCTTTCTAACTGTTTTTGTTGTGTATGTACCAGGATTCTGAGCATGTCAAGTCCTATTTCTACAGGATTAACCGGTTCAACCGGTACCGCAATAGTTGGGCGTAACGATGACTCCTCCCCCAGAGCGAGCCTCTTCCTCGCCGCTGAGCGTGTCTCTACGCCGTAAGGTAGCATGGGTTCCACCATTGGTGCCTTTCCTGGTGCCCTTGGTGGCGTAAGTCTGTCGGACGATGATGACGATGAGGATGATGACATTGCCTGTTGGGTCGTGTAGTTAGTTATGAGTTGTTTTCATTTTCTTATTATGAAGGTATAACCTACCAAACACGTTTGTAGCATATTGCATAACAAGATATAATAATTCAGTGCCAAACTAAGTCTAGTGTCGTGATATCAGCTATAGTTTAGGTCTACTTCTAATGCAAACCTGGTTCTCTATAGCTAGTGGCTCTGATACCAATCTGTCACACCCTCAATTTCCACTTGCGGAGTTCTACCGCGAGACGTGTGAACAAACCAGAATCTAAGACACTAGTACGTCGAAGGACTCTATATGATTTGATAATACGTTTTCCAAAATCATTTGTTGTAAATTTTAGATTACCAATATTTAGCATGAGTATCAGTTTTTAAAGTTTGAGCGGAAGCATAAATAAGTAGTGATGCGGGCGCCAACACAAACGCCAAAACAAAGGAAAAATCCCAAAAACAGTATTAATAAATGAGACTCTATAATGATGTCTTGTTCAATGCGTGTGCGTGCACCTAGAGCTCCTAGCGTCCTGAGAAACATGTAAAGAAACAAGTGTCAACATTAAAGATGAGTGAGTTCACAGGTTTTCGTAAATTTGTTGTTCGGTTTTAGTTTGTTACTCCGTTATCCCCAACCCGGGATAACATATCAGTTGCATTATTCCAAACCCGGAATAATAAGTTGTTGCTTCCAATATTCCCAAACCGGAATATTAAGTTGTGTTTCCATTATCCCCAACCCGGGATAATACGTTGATGTTCCAATATTCCAAACCCGGAATATTAAGTTGTTCCGTAATTAAGTTCAATATTAATGTATATAGGTAGCTAGCCTAAAGTCATGTCACTAAGTGTTCGCGATCGAAGCTGACATTTGTGCCTCCGTTTTGCCAGGCCTATCACATGACCATGGCGATGTTAGGCCAATCATACACCCGTTGACCAAACCCGGTCAGCTAGCGCGACTAGCTCGGATGGGGCTCGTCAGACCCAGTAGTACTACTTATAATTCCCCCGCTACTTAACCTAAATATTAACGATCCGAGGAGATTGTCGAGGACTTAAGTGATAAAGCTGCATAGTGACCATAACATTACATTAACATTAACTTAGTTACCGCATAGTTATGTGACGTTACATTCGTATAACGTAAAGAGTTTGAGTTTAAGAATGTATACATGTTTCTCCCCCTGTTGTTTAAAAACCGTATAAAGTTAGGGGCCGTGAACTCACCTTTGTTTGCTCGGTTAGTGTAGCAAAGATGTTATAAGAGATGGGACCGCTAGTTGCGTCCTAACAAACCAATTAATTCCACGTCAGTGTGAAATCACCCCAATACAAATTCCACACGCAATTTACTCACAAAGTGATACACACAAACAACATATCTAATACTCAAACATGCATGCAAGTATTCTCATATGATCATAGTAATCAAACAACTTATCATGAACACATTCCAAATCCATGCAACACTTTAATGCATAAAATCACAAGTTAACAACTTTCTGCTTAATACTCAATTATTCAGCTGTTTTCTAGGATTTTTATAAAATAGTTCCAGCATTCTAAAAATTTCCATATTTTTACAGTAGGTGACATTTATACCATAGAAATTTATATAATTTTCTCAAGTCCTAAATCTTCACCAATTAACCATAAATATTAATTCACTAAGCTGCAGTCAGATTTACCGCTTTCTGACTGCAGTCCACGGAAGAATTTATTTAAAAATCACTGATCGTCCGATTAACAAAATTCCAGTTGGAGTTGCCCGGAAATTTCTATACCTAGTTTCTGTACAAAAATCATGACTCAACTCTCTACTGATTTTAAAATCTAGCTTGATAAACAACCAACAAAATTCCAGAGTTTTAACAGTTTTACCTACCGAACTTGTTTAACCCTTTAAAAATATCAAACGATTTCAGAAAATTATGAATCCAGCGCCATTGGATTCCTTATTCAAATCTCTACGTTCTAGACCTCAGAAAATCCGTTTTTCGATAACTAACGACCAAGTTACAGCCTGATAAAGTCGGCTGAAACTTTCACTCAGCATGCTGTTTTCTGCATCTCCTTATAATAAGTTCGTATAACTCGTTCATGTGACTAGCCAAGGCGATCAGGATTCGATTTTTAATCCTAGATTAATACTAATAATCTATCCATGCAACCCTACTTAATAACTTCTAGTTAATATAACAAAACACACTTGAATCCTCATGAGATCCGCAAACAAGTATACATGCATATCAACATTGATTAATTCAGCCGATCACATCTAGTACATCTAATATCCGAACAAAATCATGCGTATATATATACGGTCAATTCAGCAGGCTACTTGTAAGCACATATAGTCCGAAGACAATACAATCAATTCATTCAAACATATAATTAATCCGAAGCAACTTAAACATTCAAGCATACATATAATTAACCGAAACATGATCTTGTAATCAAAGATAATTCTGACCTTGAATAACTAGGCAAACAACCCGAGATTTGGACAAGAACAACTCGGCTGATCCAACTAGAACGTGACCGAGAGACGTTGATAAAGTGGGCTGTTTTGTTGATCGACTAGAGGTGAACAAGAACTGAACTCGCGACTGTATGAAGGTGAACAAAGGGGCTGAAGGCAACAGGTTGATTCAGACCGAGATGATGAAGGCTGCTCGCGATCGAGAGGTGAAGACTTGGCTGCCGACGGCTGATTTCTTGAACTAGGGTTTTGTGAATTGTGAATGAGGCATGCAAGAGATGATATATATAAGCGCAAAAGAGGTAGGGTTGCGGTTTGGTTAGTACTTGTGGCCGAGGGATTTGGGTTGGGTCGGTTTGGGTTTATCTCGTGGCCGAGTAATAGTGTAGGTTAGTTTGATCTTGTGGTTTCGGGTTTGAGTCTTGCGACCGAGAGACTAGAGTTTTGATCTTGGCCTAATAGTTAGAGTTGTAATTCTAGGTTTGATTGTTGTTTTCTTCTAGCCGAAGGCTTAGGTTCAAGGTTTAAACTTTGTGAACTCCTAGAGTCACCATGAATCTCTTTGGTTCGTGTCGCGGTTCGGTTCGTGTACGTATCTACAATAATTACTTTATAACTAAACGATCACACAAACACTCATCACGTATTCATTCCATGCACGTTTAATACTTAGCACACCTATTATTCGACAAGTGTCACGTGTAAGTTATCCGAAAAACCCGGGATATCACAAATTAGTACTTAAAATCATCAACCTACACACGCGCCCCTTGTTAATCCACAACTCGTTTAGTTAACTCCCATCAAGGGATATGTTTGCTAAACTTGTAAGCTTCTAGCTTGATAATTGAAAACATTTGGCTGCATGGTTAGTAGAACAGGGTTAGTAGGCTGCATGGGCTTGGGAGAGCGATAAGGCAAGTGGGCTAATTGGAGTGGTAATAGTTCATGGGTCGAGGACTTTGAGAAGTTGGGTGTTAAGCCCATGGTTGGTCGACTAATTGAAAGGTGGCTTCCATGGGGTAGAGTTACTCCAAGGAAGGTGGTAGACTGCACAAATTTTGTTAAGGGTCCATGTTCGTTTGGGCTTGCGAGTTTCAACAGTTCTAATTTCGGAAAAGGCTTCAAAAAGCCAAGTGGGAGCAGTCTAAAACTGGTAAACATGGTAAAACCATGAGGTCGAGTATAACAAGGGTTTGTGTGGTTTGAACTAGACTGGGTAAGTGTAAGGCCACCAAATCGGGCACCTTACTGTCGGGTCACATCACAGTGTAGTGTTCTAAAAAACTTTTCTCAACATACGCAACGGAAATTTTTGATTTAAAACGATACATGATTTATTAAAACTAAAAATGTTATTCAATCATTAAAAAATTGAATGCCTTCCACCCAATCACGAGTAATCACATCCACTAGCCAAGAGCAACACCGACTTGAATCACACACCTGCAAAACAAAATAACATACATGCAAAAGTCAGCTACGCTGAGTGAATTCCAATAGTTTAAGTTAACGCATTTTAAAACTCATCGTAAAATAAAGTGTTTGCGATGGGTTTTAAAATGCGTTAACTCAAACTATTAGAACTCACTAAGTTTCGTTGACTTTTTCATGTATGCTAGATCGTTTGGTAGGTGTGTAATTCGAGTCGGTTCTTGGCTAGTGGATGGGATTACTCGTGATAGGGTGGAAGGCATTCGGTTTGTTAATGATGAAATAACCTTTTGAGTTTTAATAAATCGTGTACTGTTTTTAATCGAAAATTTCCGTTGCGTATGTTGAGAAAAGTTTTTCTTAGAACACTACACTGTGATGTGACCCGACGGTGAGGTGCCCGTGTTGGGGGCCTTACAAAAATTGGTGATAGACCACCTTGGCTCTTTGTTTCCAATTTTAGTTAACACGAGAGTGGTGGTAGGGTTTAGAGAAGTGACTCAAGAGTCAATCAAAGCGTCTCTGACAATAGTCATGGTGGAAAGTGTTCATTCGAGTGTTATGGTGGGAGATAATGGTTATTGTGTTGACTCCCAATTGATGGTTTGAAGAATGTCGGAAGTTTAGATCCGTTTGCACGTAAGGGTGTCTTATAGAAGCCATGAGATAGGGCTTCTCGTAGTGGAGGAAGAAGGTCACACCGAAATAATTGGGAGGTAAGCCTTTTCATCTCCCATTTTCCTTTCGTAGGTTCAATGTGGGGGTGTACGAGTTCGTTGGTTGATCGACATTATCATCCTTTCTTCAATGGTATGATGGTGGTGATGAATCCATCACGAGGGTCAGGGCAATAATCGATGTCATTCTTCTATTCCCTAAGTGATCGACAGTGGTATAGTTGGGTTTTCATAGAGGCCCCTCTAGTCAGTGAAATATGGCTGATTTAGGTTGGCTTTGAACCCGTCAGTTAGGTTAACAACATTTGGGTTGGTTTTGATCTTCGTCAAATGGATTGTTTAGGTCGAGTTGATGTTTGTCGCGGCTCTAGTTGGAAATGTAAGGCTATCACAGGACTGAAAAGATCAAATTCCAACAGAAGACACTTTTAGTTCCACCTCTCGTAGGTCACGGGTTACAGGTGAGTGGTTTGTGTTCATTTTTCGGGTCGAAGGACGAGTTTTCATATCTTTGTCTATGTGGAGGTGGACGTAGGTTAGCTCTGTCCATGGAAGAAGAAGTATTTTGTAGACAATGAGATTGTTTCATAATGCATGGCATCTATGTGAGTCATTTATAAACATTAGGCTAATGTTCTTCTAACGCCCCGCTTGTGGTACACGCATATAATGTATATATTTGTGGGCGCTCGGGGGGCAAAAGTGAAAGTGCATTGATTTTAACGTTATTTTACTAATTTTGTGAAAATAACGTTAAAAGAGGGGGATGGTTAATCATGCATCATGTGGTGGCGTTGATAGCCGAAAGACATGGGAGTACATGCACTAATCGGCTTTTGTCTTAATTGCTGAGTGTTATGTGCCTTTTGTCCAAGGCTTGATGCAGAACTACTATCGAGCCGGGGGTCTCACTGGAAGCAGCCTCTCTATTCCTACGGGGTAGAGGTAAGGCTGTCTACATCTTACCCTCCTCAGACCCTACCTTAGCTTTGCTATTGGTGGGATTTACTGAGTATGATAATGATGATGATGACGATGATGATGATGATGATGATGAGATAATGTTCTTCTAAAGAACATTGCTACACTTGGGTTGTTTGCACTCTTTGTCATGAGTTCTTTGGTTATGCGGAAGATCGTCATCGGTACTGCATACCATATTGGACATGTTAATAGTTTAATCCATTATGTCTGGGTTGGTACATCGTTGTTGGGCTTGGAACACGTGATGGTTTGAAATCATGAGGTTCGTGGTTCAGATCATCTACAAGACTCGAGGATGAGTTTTTTTCAAACTTGGAGGGATGATGCACGAGTATCCATGGGTCAACAGGTGAACCTAGAGGTTTATTATTTTTTTTCCTATTCACATATCATATATTCAAAAAGTTTCATGCACATTTAACTTAAATACATGTAATGTTGAATTTATTACAATTTTGGTCTGTGAAGAATATTTTTTTCATAACATTTTAACATCTATTTCATCTGTGTAATACACATAATTCTAAACTAGTTTATAAGTGTGACATTTGTAAAAATCCTGCTAAACAAAAACATTTATCGTTAACGAGAATTGTTATCGCTAAGCACAGCTGAAGCATGATATGGTTTATGTGATTCCAAGGATGTGGATTAGTTAATTTGATGCACTAACAGCTAACTTAGAGTCACCATGCTTGTCACACTTGGTAAACTTCTTAGACGATTCGTTATTCATATATTGAAACGTAAATGTTACACGGCCATCAAAACAAGGTCGTTTGTGTCGTGAACGACTTCAGGGGCATGATATTGCTTGAACATGACCATTAGTTACATAGGGTCATTAAGACCTCAACAAGTAGCAAACATGTTAAACGAAGTAATTTCCGTTAACGGAACGTCTTTCATTTTAGTCGTTGACTGTACCATCCAAACATGCTTTGCATCATCCTTCAAGCCTAAAAAGACTTATACAACAGTTATTTAAGATGTTTTAAGCAAAAAACGTAAAAGCGTTCGATTTTCCGTTAACGTATGACTCATTATTTTCTAAAACACAAAACAAAAAGAAAACCGCTCGTTTGCCATGACCAAGTGTTTTCTAAAACACAAAAACAACACGAAAACCGCTCATTTGCCGACCGTTTATCGAACCGGTAGAGCGTTTAAACAAGGATTTTATCGACAACCTAATATCTTACAAAACTTATCATAAAGGTTGAAATTTGTGAAAGTCAAAGTCAAAAAGGGACATTTGTGCCCCTCCCATGTCCAATCGGATATACTACACACACACCCACCTCACCTTGTTCCTTTTTATTAGCCATGACACCTCCATAACCTTCTTATTTCTTCTCTCAACCATTCCAGCCCCTTTCCAAACAAAACAAAGGTATAAGGCCCTTTTTAAGTGAATTTTTATGTCTTTTTGTGTTAAAAATTGTTTTAACAAAAAGAAAGGTGCTCTTGATCCATGGAACCTAATCCATTGGCCAAAGGGATGTTTACACTCCTACTATGTGTAACAAGATGGTTCATGGTGATTTTTGGTGAAAAAGTTCGGGTTATGGATAAAAAAACAAAGATTCGATAAGAAACACTAGTTTAAAACCCTAACTGAGAAAGACATGTGATGTTATATATATGTTTGTGTTTAATATGGTCTGTTGGTATGTTACCTAGCTTTACACAAGATATGGAAGTGTAGAAATTGCACAAATACGCGAGTAATGAAAGGTATAACACCCGAAACTGAATATAGGCGCACTAGACTTTATTTGAGGATAAACTATGGCATGGGTATTGTTAGCTGATGAAATTTACAGGGTGATCACATAAGTAAGATAAGGGTCACTACAAAAATTTATTGGTATTTATAAGCATTAATTTGGGGAAAAATAGCAAACGGGGTGCAGTGAATCCCCAAATTTTGCAGAAAGTCTCTTTTTGGCATGAGGATGCTCCACACAAAATTCGGGGTTCATGAGTTAACCATAGATATGGTTTTAAAAATCACGTTTTATCGAACTTTCGCCAATTGAAAACTCTGCTTGGGAACCTCGGTTGGCTTTGAAAATTTTACAGGATTTATTTGAACATATTTTAGCCATTCAATAAAAATTTTAGAATTAATTGAAGTCGAATGGTATATATCGCCAAATTAATGGTTAATCGAATTTTTAAAACTAAATTATTAAACTTAATAAATAAATTTAATATTTTCTAAAAATAATTTTCATAAAACTTATAATCAACATAATTAATTATAAAACTTTTAGAATTTAATAAAATTTGGACGCATAGTTATGTTAATTACGCGTTAAAATCATTGTTTTTAACATAAACCGGCAAAACAATCACTCAACGAACTTACTGAGATTTTTAAGCATTTTAATGACTAATTGGCGATAGTTGGAAAGTCTTAAGTGTATCTGAACTTTCTTGGGTAGCTCGGCCAATTTGGATAAATTACACGCTTGTTTGGCGAATTCCAATCTACGAGAACTGATATTGTCGTTTGGTCAAGTTTAACGGTCTTAACCCCCAAATTTTTTTGTAAAACAAATCATTTAATACTATTTCACGAACTTTTACAATGTATGTGACCATACCATTATCCTAGACTTTAAATCTAATAACCGTGACGATCATGAAAATTGGTGAACGGAAGCCAAACCTGATTTCGAAACTAAGACATTACTTAACGCCATACTTAGAGGCTATAAGCCTATTTTGGATGAATATCCACATCTGAACTCAGCGAATAGCCAATAGCGATCTGAAAGCTACTTTCGATGATTAACCGTAGAATACTGATACTAGGACCTGACTAGTACTACAAAAAAACCATTATACTACTATTGCATACTATGAGCATATGCTATCAGGAAGTTTCATGACCCCTCTTTTGTACATGTTTTATTAAATGCTTGGGGTAAAAGCATGTTTCGTGTACATACGCACATGAACATTGTTTTGATGTTAATAATCTAAGTTGACCATCTAACACACGGAAAATCCCCACGAACATAGTACTATTTGGCCCGGCGAGCCTAAACCGCACGACAAGTTTGCCACGACAAGTTTGCCACCAGCAAGATGCCACACGCGAAAACACGATTGCACATATTCATAGACCAAAACATATTGTGTTGTGTTGTGTTTGGCATAGCTACATGGAGTACTGTTATGCTGTTGTTTGTTTGTTATGGTCGGTGATGGCCACGATGAGTTGGATACACGTCGAGGCTTCACTTGTTAACTTGGTATAATTACATCACATGTGCAAAAGCTTATTTTGTACTTGGTTATAGAAACAAACAAAACCTGTGAAACACCAACTATTTGTAGTTGACCGTTTTCAAACGTGTTTTCCAGGTAAACATGAACTTGAGTAATACGTATGTTTGTTGCTTCAAGTTTTGCTTTACGAATAGTACACTCATAGTAGCATACCTGCAATAAGAACAAACCTACTCGCGGGAACATGCCATTGTAACATACTCGTGGCATGTAAACAACATTGTAATATGATGTACAGTTTAACGTTTAATATAGTATCTTTATAAATAATGTGCTTATACAAGAGGTGTCTATTACTTCCATTTTTTTCCGCTGTTAGTTGGAGAGTGACAATAAGGCTTTATCGCGCCACCTAAGCGCTAAGTCACTGCCTACTGGATAGTGGGCTCCATTGTTAATTGGTCTGCAGTGGGATAAAACCCCATAAAGCTCTATCATAATTACTAAATTTATTTTTAGTTTAATATTTCTTCTATTTTATAAACATTATAAGTTTAAATTAAAATAACCTTATTTAAAAAACATAATTAAGACATAAAAAATTACCTTTAAACTTAAAAAAAGGAAATACAAGACATATATAAAAATAAAGTACTAAACAACCAATAAAAAACAACTTTTAGTTTAAATATTTTGCTCGAATTCGCTCCTTCTCTGCTTCGATGATTGCTTGGTCTTTTGGCGAGTATTGTGAAAAGTCTTTCTCAAGAAACTTTAAATCCTCTCACATTTGTTTTTCCTTAATGTATCCGTTCTCTTCTTCCTTGAGCATGACTAAACGAGAGATTTGTTCTTCCAACTCATCCAATCTTGGTTGACCCGAGTGATTAATGGATGGGCCCGAGGGATTAGCAGATGGACCCGAGGGATTAGTTGAAGTTGATCGGGACTTTCTTCTAGCGGCTTTGCTTCTATCTCTCCCCAACGGACATGCCAACTTTTGTGTTTTTCAAACTCAAAGTCGGCATTGTCGTCATTTAGGTTTAAAGTCTAACGAGCGTCTGACGCACCTTGAGATTCAGGTGTGGTAGAGGTTGGTTTCGACCGCTTAGATGATCGGCTAGTGGTAATTGGGTTAAATGGTGGTTCAAGATGCCATTTTGGAGATTGGCGAAGAAGCTACCAAGAAGGTATCATTGAAAATTCGCATCTTTGTTGCAACCTAAACTCATTAGGGATCACAAATATGACGTCCATGTCGCTTGCACCACTTGCTCGTGGACGATTGCTTGTCATGTACTCATGTTATTGTAAATGCTATTGAAGTTGAGATCTTTGTTCTCATAGCGTTCCACTTGCCCAAGAACGAATCATTTGTACGGTATTCACCACGGCCCATTGCGGTGAAAAATTTCTCACGAATACGCCTAAAAAATCGAACCCTGGTTGGGCACTCCCTAGTAAATAAAATTATAAAGTTAATTGACAAAAAATAAATACTATCTAACCACTAAATAAATTTTTTTTGGATCTGAGTGTGTGTTTTAATATGCGTTTTTCTTCTAAAACAGTTTATCAAATTGATAATTCAATCAAACAATAATAAATAAACACATCAAACTATCACCGTTGGATTTGGGAATGATTGCAAAATGATTCTCATTGAATTCAAATGATGCAATACAATCATAAGGTATAATAGTACTCCCCCTCACTAGGTGAAGACACTCTCACTTAGTTTTTATGCTTTTCACTCTGAGTGTTAACCTATTACAAAGAACAAACAAAACAATATATAGGAGGTGTGAACTACTGGTGACTTCATCTTGAAATCGACCCTTAACAGCTTCAACACATAATGTAACTGCCAGTAGTTGAAACTGCTGGATTGTTACACTGTTACATTGAACTGCTGCTCTTTTGTAAGTTTAGTGAGAACAACTAGATTTTACATAACTATTGGTTGGAAACAAGCGACTAGAATTTACATAACTACTGGTTGGAAACAAGCACTTCTGGAGTGTTATCTAAACGTGATTCTTTGAGGGCAATAGTTTGATGCAGCAGGAGTTGGGGAAATTGTTTTGAGAAGCCTTCAAAGGGAGAGAAACTGTTAGACTTGAAGATTGTAATTTGTATTTATTCAGGCAAGGATGATGGATACTTTGGGTTTTGACTTTCATCATCAGCAAATCTTATATAACCCAACAATAAATATTATATGCTAGATAAAGTAAATATAAATATATTTATTTGACTAAAAAAATATTTCCAACAATTGGGTCTTCAAAAACCTCGAGCCATGCCGTTGACAAAACAAATTCTTTGGTGGGTGTCCATCTCTCGACCGTCTTCGGTGTTCGTTTTTGTTCGGGATTCTTCTTACGAAGCCTACGCATCTTGGAGGATGTCGCTTGTGTTTGGGTTTTGGGTTGGGTTTCTAGAACACTTTGAGTTTCCGGTATAGATCGTGAATGTGAAGATTGTGGAGGCCATGAGGATTGTGGAGAATTTTGCCCCGAGGTTGGCATTTGCGAGTAAAACATAAAACTTGGTATCAACATTTGCGAGGATAGTGGAGTAGGCATGATCGGATGGTACTCTACCTTATCCGTTTGCACATTCATTTGGTACAGGTTCGCGGGGTCAATCAGTTGACGTTGAGCATAAAACAGGTGGGCTAGATGCATCGAGGTTGTTGTTGGAAACAAGATGATGAGAGTTTTTTTGCTAGAAAGTTAAGAGGGTTTTGTTTTGTAGAAGTAGTGTAGTAAGAATGGTTTAACTGGCTTGTTTATATAGGTAAATACGGAATAGATAATATTTAAAATTAATATAATTTTTTTTAATTGTACCGTTTGGTAAAATCAAAACATTATAACCAAAAAGAGTCGTTGGTGCTCACTAACCACTTCGCGGAACCAACGCTAGCTCCCCACTTTAACTGATACGGGCCGGTGAAGGGGGCGCTATCGTGCCTTTTGGTATAGGGCGCTTACCCACACCGTTTAAAATAATATACAATGTTAGCTTATTATTTTATTAGAATTTCTTATCACTATTTGAAGAAAGTTGACTAATTTTACTATATAACAATTTGTGTATGCTCTTAGCTATAGTTCCGGTTCCCAGATTTGTCTAAACTACATATGCCGGTCATTACCACCTTTCTATAACCCAACCCGCATGATATCCAGGGCAAGATGATGCTCTGATTTGGGGGTTACGATACCTAGACATGGTGGAATACCATTGGTGTGTCGGCAAAATGGAAAGCGAAATAGATGACGATCCATTGGATGTAAGCGAAATCTCCTGAACCGTAAAAAGGTCTTGATTTGTTCATCGTCAATATGTGTTTCCTTTGGGTTTGACTTTAGATAACGATCGTGAAACAATCGGAGCTAATAGATGGGACATTTTTGTAAATATGAAATGCAGGAGTTTTTTTAATGGCAATGCTTGCTTTACTTTACTACTCCAATAATTCTAACTAATCACCCATCTCCTTTAGGAGGTATATGCCTCTACCAAGTAGACTAGCTCCACATTGGCTGGAATGCAGTAGTGTAACTTGTGGGGTTACTTGCATTTTTTGGTAATCTGTTTCTAAATACACTTTGCTGGAATGCAGTAATGTATATAACTTTACCTATACTTAAGTATGAATTGGTTCATAAACCGAGTGGTATCAAATGACATTTTTTAGTGATTTGAATCATTTTGTGACAAAATTAATATCTATGTATAGTTAATAGCAAACACTTTACAACAGCATATTCAAATTTGTATAAAACATTATGTAATGAACTAATAACTTAGTTAATATAAAAATGATGATTGAACTGAAACATAGAAAAGAAATCTTGTACTTAGTAATTTACAATTTTACGGATGTCATGTATACTAGTTGACTAGGATTATTTTGCTCTTGTGTGTTATTCATCTCATCCAGGTTTCCAAAACACAGGTACAAGTTGTAGTAGTAAACAAAACCCACCCTTTATGTTTGTTACATTTTCTTTGGGTTTTCTAACTACATGCATGTGAACCTTGGTAGGGGTTTTGTTAAATCCTTTTGGAAATGTTGTACAGTTCTTCCCATTGTTGAAACTCTTCTAAAAGCTGGTAGAATTGTAGCATCAAATTATTTGTTATCTGCTTCTAAAAACGTTTATAATTAGATTGTGTGTAGTGGTTTCACTAGAAGTGAAAAAGTTTCTGTTATGTGATTTGGCTAAATAATAATAATAATTATATAATAATAAATAATAATATAATAATAATAGTAAAACGAAGTTTAACCCCCTCTCTCTCTCTGAGCCCCCAGCTCGAACCCGCGATACCCTCTCCAATGGCGCCCCTCCTTCTGCTTAATGATGTTTAGGGCCTGAACATGCTGAGCTGAACGTGCGATCGCGCCACTACACATAGTCTTAGGAGAGTGACCTGTTCAATAACTATTTGATTTTTAAAACATTGGAAAAAGGAGAAAACAAATTCAAACAAGGACACACAATTCTTATGCCAGAGACATTCATTATGATCAATTCTTGAGCACAAGCAAAGGTAACGTTAAACAAGAAAACATGACTAACAAAGGCAGTCCACACAAATACAAAAGCAAGCAGGGAAACTTGACATTGCAGTTACTCATGGGAAGCCGTTAACCGAAAAACCTCCATCAAGGGCAATTGTTTGACCCGTGATGTAAGAGGCAGCAGGTAGGCAAAGGAATGCAACCATTGATGAAACTTCATTTGCTTCTCCAGGTCGCTTCAGCGGTGTTCTAGATACCAGTTTATCCAAAAAGTGTTTATCACTTAGCACCTGAACAAATCAAATTCTATATCATCAAACTCAAACTAGAAATGTTCCTATGTGGGGAAAATCAACATTAAAGTTCTATTAAATGTTCGACAAGCGAGGTTTTGATATACCACGGTGCTACACTATTACCCGAATATTGTCGTTGCCCATTCACAAGTTAAATTCTTTGCAAGCTGATTCATTGCACCTATGGATGGAAAACAAAAGTTATAAACTAAAACTATCAAAACATTTGTCAAGAAAACCGTGCGTACCTTTAGTGGCTCCGTATATAGACCCCGAAGACATGTGAATAAGACCTGTATTAGATAGAGTATATTATTTAGTATTAATTAACTACGTATTATATCAACAATGAGGATATTTATAGAGGAAAAATAATCAAATCATATCCCGTAATTATGATAAAGATAATTACACTAAACCCTAACTAATATATTCTATCTGCTAACCTGCAACCGAGGAAACAAAGACGATGCTCGCAAGAGTGGAAGCCTTTAGAAGAGGATGTGCGAGTTGACATATATGGTAAGAAGATTCCAAATTGGTAGACATGATCATGGAATACTCTTCAGCTGTGTACTCCAAAGTTGGTTTATTTATGTTCGTCCCAACATTGTTTATCTGCACTAACAATCAATTTATTAATTTCTCATAATATGATGAAATAGTTACTAGAATCTTTCAAGCAATATCAAAAGAACATACTAAAATGTTGAGCTTTCCATTGAAATTAGAGGAAACTTTTTCTAGAAGTTGTTGGCGTTGCGTATGAGAAGATGCATCACTGATGGATCCTGTGACGGTGTACCCTTTGGCGGACCATTCCTGTAAGCGTTGATTAAGCTCAGCTTCATTGCGAGAGCAAGTGTGTACAACCGCGCCTAACTCTGCCAGTTCCTCCACCACAACGAAGCCGATACCACGAGTACCCCCGGTTACTAGAGCCGTCATTCCAGTTAGAGACCATCTGGAACTTTTAGTTATGGAACCGCTTTCCACCGTTGCCGCTGTGGTCTCCATGTTTTTACTGTCGATATCTATGCAACTAAAACAAATTTAGCAGCTCTGCATTCATTTCAATTGGAAAGAGACCATGTGCCACCTTGTCCTTTCGCCTATCTGTTTTACTACCCCACAAACTTGACTTTCTTTAGTTTTTTAATTGGTTTTTCTAATTTAAATATTATATTTTGATTTTTATTATAAGTTTTAGCAATGAAGAACCAATTTAAACTCTCACAAAAGTAATTATGTGTATAATGGATTAATAATAAATAATGTAATAACTTTCCCAGCGTTCGTTTTCAAACCCAATAATGCATATTTGATAAGATGATGAAATGAATGACTCAAATGTTTTGGGTTAATCTTGACGGGTGAATGGGTGTGGTGGAATAATTAGTACCGGTAAGTTAGGTTTTATTTTAGTCACATATTTTTAGTAGATTCTAGGTTAGTGGGAGTTAAGATCCGATACAAACTATGCTAATTATAAAAATTGTAAGAAAAGACTGGACTATTTAAATTTTGAATCCATGGATGATGTTGATTACATATTACCCCTTAGCATTAGTTATGTTAATTAGTATTTTAAGGGTATTTTAGTAATTGTCATAACTAGAATTACGACCCGTCGCAATGCGGCGGGATTCTTTAGTTATAACTAAGTCGATCTAGTACCCCGCACGTTATGTTGAACCTGTTAAACGGGAAAACAATAGAGATGTAAAAACGTTCACCAACACACGCACGTTGCTTGTGTTAACTCGCAAAATTTAGAACGAAATGTAAAAACGTTAAACCAAAGACACACGTTGCGATGTGTTAAGTCACAAAATTTAGAACGAAGCATAAAGCGAAAAAATTGCGGAAAATGAAAACAAATGACCAAAGTTGAAAGTAAAAAAAATTGTGAGTATAGATTGCAAAAGATAAAAAGTTTTGGGTTAAAAGTAAAAAATCATTTTTTTTTTTTTGAAAATTCCCCAAAGCCAAGGTTACAACAACCATATCCATCACCATTTTTTCTTTAAAAAACCCCCCAAAACCGAAATTACAACACATATATGAATAAACATATTGCTACATTATAGTGTTTTGATTTTAATTATTAACTATTAAAGTTCAAGTATTCTTATGTTGACTTTTTCATATTAATTTCACCATTTTTAAATTTTTTATACTTTATTATTTTTATAAAAAATATACACTATAAAATCAACTATTTTATCTTTAATATGTGTATAATATTGCTATATATTTATTTATTTTTATATCACGTTTAAAAAAACTGGATATAGCACTTCAAAACTATTTGTACTGGTTTTAAAATAATTGGTTGTATTTTTAGTAGTTTTGAACTTGTTTTGTGTTGATTTTGCATGTGTTGGCTTCAAAATCTTTGGTTGTATTTGTGACAGTTTTGAACTTGTTGTGTGTTGATTTTGCGTGTGTTAGTTTCGAAATTGTATGTGCTGATTTCAATATTGTCTGTCCTAAATTCGAACCAATTTGTGTTGGCCTTGCTTGTACTAGTTTTGAACTTGTTTAATATCTTGTAACAACAATATTTGAAAAACATAACAAATGTAAGATTTTATGTAACAAAAGCTCATGCATTTTATTTACTAAGCATACAGTTATTACATTCAGCACTTGATTTAAGTGTAATCAGCACATAAATTTATATAAGTAACATAAATATTTATCTACTCAACACATCAAATTATAAATGAGCACATCAACTTATAAAACTTTTAGAAACTTGATATCGTTTTAGCAATTCATGATATGCCACATTAAATGTTATAATGATTTTTGTTCTTAGATTGATATGGAGCTATGTAAACAAAATCATACTGAAAATTTTGATTCAAATTGGGAACTGACATAGAACACCTATTAAACAACCATGTTGGATAAAGAATATATAATTATTTAATTCATATGAAATTTGAATTTATGTGTGTAGGAAAATCTCAAAGATAGATATGGATTTTAAATTGCATGGGGATTTAATATATAGGGAATAGGAATTTAATAATACATGTATAATGAAAAATACTAAAATACCCTTGTTAATACCTTTAAGTTATGCCATGTGTTTTACAACTATTGTTTTTTAAAGTTTTATATTAAACATGGTTTGTATATGATCCTAAGCCTCTACTATTGTTTCTTAAAGTTTTATATTAAACATGGTTTGTATATGGTTGTATATGATCCTAAGCCTCTACTATTGTTTCTTAAAGTTTTATATTAAACATGGTTTGTATATGATCCTAAGCCTAGTGGGTCTTTGTTTGTTCTATTTAATTGCAAATTTTAGGAGTGATAAAAGTTCCCTTTTATTCTATGTAATATAGACGTTCAATCAAATAGAAAGAGTCGAGCATTGTTTTGTTCTTAGGGCCTAAACAATATTTGGCATCAGAGCAAGGTTCAAGAAGGAATCCGTTTTGAGAGTCGGTGTCAGAAAAGGGAAGCAGCCCCTGGCAATTGGTTCGAAGGAAGATAGAAGTGGGAAAGAAGGAGATGTTCTTGATTGATTGCAGGTAGGTCATGATTTGGAAGTAGCAAGGTTAGAAGGCAGAATAAAAGAAAGAAACTAGAGATACAAACAGTTCTTCGCTTTATCAATAAAAACAAGTGGTGGTAGTTTAACATGTTTCAACCGTTAACCTCTAAGCTTCTAAATTCCTATCACATGCTCATAAATAAAAATTTGGGTCAGCTATACAACCGGTATATCGACGATAGATGACCATCTCACCCAAGCCCAACGTCTACACATACATCATGCCATATTGGTCATTAATGTAGTATTATTAAATAAATCACGGTCTGGTAATCATCTATCTACCCGTATACCATCCCTTTGATATCGTGGCACATTAGTACCCAATTTCGGTTCAAGTAGTACTACCCATGTATGTGTGGTTGTCTCATATTATGGATTTCTCAATGTTAGTCTTGGAGCATGTCAAGTCCCAAATACAGTAACTATAAAGTGTAAGTACGAGACTTACCTTGTCTCGAAGGAAAGCGAGATGATGGCAAGTAGTTGTAAGCATGTAATCCCCTATTAACACACAATGTATTACAAACAAGAAATACACATGGGGATTCATTTAGTTTTACCGAACTTAGTCTCCTAAATTATGCCAAAAGTAATTGTCCTAATTTTATAAGTACCAACTACCAAGTATTGCTGCTTACTCCATCCTTAGACTAGGCAATTGTAACACCGCAATTGTAACACCTGTTAACATGCCGCTTATACAGTAATCAGATCACAAAACATTATTTCGTTATTGATAAAACATTACAATAATTCAATAAAATCCAAGAATGTCATTGTTATAATTTTCAAAACAATAGTTTTCTCTTTTATCCCTCGTTCCATCTTCTAAGTCTTCTCGGGTTTCCGTTTAACCTAATGTATATAATAAGACAAGGGTATGCCTAAGTAAGTTAAGCTGACCTACCGAGACAACAACCATACAATACAAATACTTAACAATTTCTATATATCACAACAAATTCTTATATAACCATTCAATTAGCAACATGTCACATTATATGTGCATCACAATCACATTTAGTATGTTAGACACGTTTAGTTTTTCGGTGCATCACATGATTTGTGCATCACAATCACATTCAATAGGTTAGTCCATTCACATTCATTGTTTTTTAGTGCGTCACAAACGATAGTGTAGTGTATCACAATCGATTGTTACGTGTGTCATACTCAGGTGTTGCTAAAAGCGTACAATAACGAATTTAGATTCCTGACTACGAGTTAGTTGAAACTCAAATCCATGAACATAAGTCGTTAAGAGTCCGTACCTTAAAACGTAGGATCAAGTTTGCAATATACTACAACACCCCCATTAAATATCGCAGTAAGGTGATTAGTGAAAGACATAACGGATCTGGAAACACATGAAGATTATCATGGGTGTTTCTGTTTCATAGCCCCAGTTGGGTTTCGAGTTTCCTGAAGCCATCGGAAATTCATAATTTTATAAAACAGGGAAATGGGAATCATGTTGGTTGGTTTAGGATTTTGCGCAAGATAGGAGAACGATATGGTGCAAATTGGTGAGGGTTTAGCTTATTAACGTAAATTTTAAAGAATAGAAATATGATTGCTCAATGTACAACAATTAATGCATGTGTTAATCTATTTCTTGGGGCAGACATGTCTATTTAACATTACTTAGGGGTTGAAATGGACAAAGGAATGAAATAGATCATTTACATTCCATGGTCTTGTTTATTACCATGTCAGAACGTTATGAATAATTACTTGTGTTGTTTAGTAGGAAAGAAAAGACGAAGGAATAAAATCGGTAGTGAGTGGTGGAAGTGGGTGGTGTCGTTGGCCGTAATGGGTGGTGGGGTGGTGTCGGTGGCCGTAATGGGTGGTGGGGGCGGCGACGGTGGGTGGTGGCCTAGCTGCGGCGGTGGTCGGTGGTGGGTGACGACGACAACGGTGGTTGCGGTCGTCAGCGGTGGAGGGTGGCGGTGGTGGTGACCGGGGGAAGTGGTCAGTGGCGATGCTTGAAAGCGGTGACGGGGGGCGGCGGCGGCGGTGACGGGGGACAGTGGTGGGGTGGATGGTGCCGGAAGTAGTGATGGTGATGTAGGGTGAGAGAGAATGAAATGAAAAAAAACAAGGTAGTGGATGAAATGAAATTGGGGGAATGGAATGTCTTATGTAATGGGTGATTCCATTACCTTGATTAATCAAAGACATTTTTTTTTCGTTCCCTTGCAATAGTCCATTCCATTTCGCCTCTTATTCCGGCATACCAAACACTACCTACGTGTGTTTGGTTCACTGACATGATACATCAGAATCAGTCACTAAACATCGTGCCCATTAAGTTTTAAAATAATGTTAACTGAAAATTTTACCACTTTATCTATTCACCTGTGTTGATAACCGTCAGCTGACCACTCACACACTACCTCCTTGATCCACCACCACCACTAACCAATAAGGCCAAGCCAAGTCAGCCATTTTACTAGTTCAGAGTCTCTTATCCAATGAGACCTCTTAATGAATTAACACTTAATGGCGCATAAGTTAACAAACAACCCTTTAACTTTTGCTCATTCAACTTTACTCATTTTTTGCTATTTAAATAATAGTTGCACTTCTCTCCATTTACTTTAAGTCAACTAATCTTTACTATATATATCCCAAGGATTCCAACATAATTTAAGTAATTACAAGTTTTATAGTTATGGTAATAAATGTGAAGTTTTTAATATATCCCACCTCCTACGGCTCTACCATTCTAACAAATTTGTACAATAAATAAAACAAAATGCTATTAATTATTTTAGACTTTACTCTCATTCAAACACACATGAAATAACCCAAAATTTTAAAATTTTGATAATTGGGAATTAGACAATAAAAGTGGTGAATACATTTTTTCGTTAAACGTATAATATGACTTAATAATAGTTAAAATATCTAAAAATAATAATGATGATAATTATTAGTAGAATCAATAAAATAACCATATATAATTACATTAATGACAAAATTCTTATTGCTAATATGATATGTTGGACGTTATGTCCAAAATAATTAATAAATAAATTACTTGTAGAAAAAAATATATATATGTGTTGTATATATTTCTAACAAGATCATAATGTGGTAATTCAAATGGTCTAACAAAATCAGTTTATACATATATTTTATATGAAGAAGACAAATAAAATAATATCATATGTATCTCTTTTGGTTGCATGATTAGTTAATAGAAAAAAAAGAAAAAGAATAATAATAAAGAGTAAACTTCCGTTTTGCTCCATGTGGTTTGGTCGTTTTAATGGTTTTACCTCAAACCTTTAAAAATAGTCATTTGCTCTAATAGTTTGCTATGTTTTCTCCATTTTGCTCCCGCCTCTAACTCCATCCAAATTATTTACTAACTGAAAGGGCATTTTAGTACATTTATTTATAAATGCAACTATTAAATTATTTGTTATTGATTCCTATAATCTATTTTAATCAATTTCATTAAATCATTAAATCCTTAAATCTCTCAAATCTTCTATCTCTAGTTACAATCCATCAAAAACTTCCTATCCCTCTCCCTTCTTAATCACCATTCAACAACCACCACCGGCCACACCGTGACCACCATCGGCCACACCGCTGGCCACCACTACGCTTGCTCAGTATCCTAACCATCGTCCCCCTTCTCCCTTGACCTAAAACCTCCATCATCACTCCCACTCTCCTTCCCCCAACGGTGTCGGAGATGTCGAAGACGAAGAGATGTTGTCGGACAAAGAGAAACAGGGATGATGGTGTCGGACGAAGAGAAACAGAGACGGTCGGAGATGCTTAATTCCCATTTGTCGATGCAATAACCCTAATTCCCTGCACTATCAAATTTAAACAACCGCAGACATTGATATGCGAAATTAAATTGGGGTTATTGTGGGTTAAAAACCGCTCCAAGGATCCACGATTAAACTGGGAAGATTTGAAAAAGTTTGATGGCTTTTAGGTGTGGCTGAATGTAATTTTGCTTCTGTTTGTTTTTATTTTGCCTTAGCTGGCATTGTTTGTATCTTTGGTGTGTAACTTCTTGCTAAGTTTGAATAATTTATGTCGGCCGTTCAAAAAAAATGGGTATGTCAAGGACAAAAGCACAGCCAACATGTAAGTTTTATACCTATTGTGAAGGATGAAGCCCGATAGATGGTTGCTTACGGCGGTGTTTGCAGCGATTCATCGGCGCCGGTTGAATTGGATCCCGATTCTTCAGATGCAGAAGTTTTTTTCAATTGCGGATGTGACGGTGGAGCTGGAGAAGGTAGCGGAGAAGGTGAAGGTTCCGGTGATAGAGATGAAGCGTGAGAAAGAGAGTGGTGGTGGTGGTGGTGGCAGTTGTAGAGAGAGGTTGAAAGAGAGAGAGAAAGTTGTGATGGTGGTGGTGGTGACGGCGGCAGATGGTGGTGGCGGCGGATGTTGATGGTTGAGGGTGAGAGATGAGAGAGTGCAGTGTGTATGTATGTGCTGAGGGTGATAATGATGTATGCATATATTGTATATAAATTAAAAATATGTAAGTAAAATTACTAAAATATCCTTATTTTACATGACAAGATACCAAAATGCCCAAATACCAAAATACCCTTGCAGTTAGTAAACAATTTGAATGGAGTTAGAGACGAGAAGCAAAATGGAGAAAACATAGCAAACTGTTGGAAGCAAAATGACTATTTTTAAAGTTTGGGACAAAACCATTAAAACGACCAAACCAAAGAGAGCAAAACGAAAGTTCAATAAAATTTCATTGTTTTGTAAAAGAAAAAGAAAGAAAACATTAAAATATTAAGATTTAATAAATTACTAATGTTTCTTCTTCAGCACACACTAACGAAAGAAAACAAAACAGAGAAGTTGACTTTTAGTCTGATAATTCAAGCCGGCATGTCATAACCTGTAATTCGACCGGCTACACGCAGCCTGCAAGCTACCCGACAACACGCAGCCACGGCAAGATGCCGCACATAGCCCGCAAGTTCCTGCCCGCTGCTCGTCTGCCGCCCACCGGTGAAGCCACCTGACAACCCGCCACCAGCCGCCTGCAACTCGCGGCCACCATTTCCGATTAGCTTGTCGTCATCCACGTCGCGCTCTCTATAAATAGAGACGAGACCCGGCCATTGCAACCCACACCTCAACACTCCTTAATACTCTCTCTCTCTCTCTATCTTTATCTCTCTCACTCTCAACTGTTTTCTTTTCCGTTTTCCGGCAAGAACGAGATATTCCGGCAAGTAAAAAACTACAACCATAGCCCGAATTTAACGCCACCACGATCTCCGCCGCGTGCCACCTCTTGTAGACCGCACACCACATAAAACTCCAACCTCGTTCCGCAAATTTTCCGGCGACCAACTAATTCATAGTGTGCAACCAAGGTAATCTACACTGAACCTCTAAGTGTGATTTAAACATGTTAGGAACACATACACATTAGCTTAATTTGATCCTAAGAAACCTGTTATAATTTCCTGGTGAAGCTCTTAATCTGGAACGAAAAGTCAAGAAGGAGAAGATGATGTATATTTTCTTTATTTATTTTGGAAATATAAAATGAACTTTTATCTCATTCGTGTTTACAAACTGGAACACTCTAGACCATAGATCTTGAGACCCCTTTATTTCTTCTCTTAACTTCTAGTTCTTACCATATTTATTTTTTAGGGAAAATATCAAATAATAGTAATCAAATTTTAAAAGTGTTCTAATTAGATTACTCTCTAATTAGATAATTAAATTCAAATCGAGTCATGTCCTTTTTTCCATGTGTCAAGAGAAAAATTGAGCATAAGATAATAGGGTCGGATTATTTTAATATATGAAATTTAATTTATAAAAAATAAAAACATTTTAATTACATTAAAATTAAAAAATAAGTTAAAATCGATGTCATCACTCGATGTAGCATCAAATGAAAGGGAAAAAAATAAAAAAAAAATCGCATCACCACGGTTACCTATGAAATGGATGATAAAACCCTTAATTATAATAAAAAATGAATGTTAAGTGACCTGATTGGAACACTTTTGAAACTTGAGTGACCTAATTGAAACACTTTTAAAACTTGGTTACTATTCTACAAAGTTACCCCTTATTTTTATTACCCATAATCTCATACCTCATACTTAATAATAAGCTTAAAAGGATTACGATCCTAAACATATATTGTAACGTAACCTGATAAACCAATATTTTAGAATAAATAAAGGCTCAAGTACTATAATATTAGTTGTTGAAGTAAATATTAACTATGGTCACTTTTAAATAAACAGATAGGTCTATATATATAAATGGGTTTTGTATTTTAACTAGTGAACATAAAGTTTTATCAAACATTCTTACAAAAGGAAGTTTATAAAACTTTATACTAAATACCATACATAAAATAAATGAACAATTTGGTTAATATAATATTATATCATGTAATTATAAAACTAAATAAGAATTTTAACATACAAAGCTACATACTACATAAAGTTGTTGGAAAATATGACTGTAATATTAAATTAATAACTATAAAATCTCAATGAATATAAGATATTTGTAGGTCATCACGATATATCCCAGTAAAGAAGAAGTCTGATATTGTTGTGAATCGTTTTTTTAAGGTACGGATTCTAACCCTCCCTTTTTGTTATCCGGTTCAATTGTTTGTAAACCCATTTTATTAATATATACCTTTAGAACTCCTAACGTCTTTGAGCATCGATTCGTTTGGCCGTCCGTTCGTTTCATTTTCTAGTTATGATTTTGACTTTGATATCATGCGATAGCATTATGAATTTATTGTTGTACTTATTATCGCATGTTCCGATATTGATTATATGGTTACTGTTAAACTAGATTACTGTTTCTGACTGACTGTTATCATTTTCAGGTACATTTTCCAAGTTGGAAAACACAGAAAGCGGACAAACAACCAATGTCATTTTCTGGCCAACCCGACCGTACATTCTTCCATCGCCTGTTTCTTGCTTCCCCTTCTTGATCTCTTACTACCCTGTTAACTATTTTCTCATGTGCTAATGATTTTAATGTTACAAATCATACCACTCCCTATTCGGGTACCAAATATTGTTTTGGTATAACCAGTTCCAAGCTTTTTTTTAAGTTTTTTGTGCACATATAAACTTGGACGTAGATTACTAAAACAACACTAACCCGTCTGGAGTCAAACCTTAATGCATATAGTATCAAAAAATACATAAAAATGCTCATATAAATACATAAAATTTTGGAATGTCTTTGTGAATACATATACTATAAAAAAAATACATAAAAATTGCTCATACTTTAACATCATTTTATATATTTTTGTGAAATGAGATTGATTTTTTTGCTTGAAAATCCCAATTCTCATTTTGGCCATATGGCTTGGTATGTTAGCCACTTTCATCAAAGAAATCTTATATCCGTGTAGCGGCCCATATTGTTTCAAATTTTGGTCATTTAAATACACTTCGTTAATCCCATCTACAATTTGACGTTGGGCGATTTAGTCATTTGTTTGTTTACATTCATTTTTGACGTTACTGGTTGTGGAACACAAACATATTTTGGGTTTTCTCAAATCAAAACCCAAAAAACAAACTAACCATAGAACACACAACACAGTTAAGTCCAAACGCATACCTCTTGTATTTGGTGTCATCATAATAAATTATTTAATCTTTATTACTTTAAAAGTAAAATAATTACTAAGCAATTCCAAAGAACTACTGGTTATACTTTGTGCTTAATTTATACTCCTTGTGTGGTAAAAAAAAGTAATTTATATAATACAATTTAAAGATGGTATACTTAATAATTTATTCTCCATTTTAAAATGCCTAAGACAGCTATTGGTGCATAGGATACAAGTGTTCTATGAAGTCTTTTAAATTTGTCTCTGTTTCTCCTAATTAATATATTATTTAATAAAATTCTCCTAATCAATACATTATTTTTATATATATTAATTTCTATCACATGAGATTTATATTATAGTGGGTGGTGTGTATGTCTATGCGGGCGCACGAGGTGTGGGTGTGTGATGAAATTGTGGTTGGTAGAGTTTATAGGATCATTTGCACTCCGTCTATCCAATAAGACCTCTTAATAAATTAATACTGAATGACGCAGACGTTACTAAACAACCCCAAACACTTTTGCTCATTCAACTTTACTCATCCTTTGCTTATTTAAATAATAGTTACAATTTTCTCCATTTACTTTAAGTCAACTAATCCCCACATGTGTGTATATATATATATATATATATATAGGGTTAGTATCATGTGAAAAGTACTAAACTAATTGAGAAACTTGAGAAGCATTCTGAACCACACATTTTCTTTAAGTTTTTCGTAATATACATATATGTATAGTTTAAAACTGACTATATACATATATGTATATTGGATTATACAAATATGTATATAGTCAGTTGTAAACTATAGATATGCGTATATTACGAAAAGCTTAGGGAAAATATATGGTCAAGAATGCTTCTCGAGTTTTTCAAATAGGGTGGACTTCTCTTAGGATCCTTACCCTATATATAATAAATCATAAAAACAAACATTTTATTTTCTTTAATATAAGTATAGTATTACTATCGTATTTTAAATTAAAATAATGATTGTTTACGTTTTAATTTGAGTATAGTATTACTATAGTATTTCAAATTAAAATAATGATAGTTTACGTGATTAATAGTATCTATGGATGAATAACTGAAACGTTAACCGAAACTGAACAAATAACATATCAAATCGGTCAAAACCTGGATTAACCGAAAACCGGATTAACAAAAAAATGGATTATCAGTTTTTTGTGCCCTTAGTTAACCGAAATTAACCAAATTGAAATTGAACCGTTCATATTTTCATATATTTCTACATTTTATACCTCCATTTCTTGTATTTATGATATCTTCATTTAATGAAATTCTAAGCAAAAAAATATCCAAAGTTTGGTTTTGGTTATTAACCGAACCAAACTGAAAATGACAATCTAACCAAATAAACAGATTTGATCAACCAAAAAATGATTAGTTAACAAGATGGATTAACCACCAATGACTTTGGTTTCTGTTTCAGTTGAGGCTAATAACCAAACTGAACCGAACCATGCATTTTACTGGTAATGTTTGTGTTTCCCGCTGTATCACGCGGTTACTCTTCTAGTTAAATTAATATATTTCGTTTTTTAATATTCAAAAAACTTGTACTCACATATCCCTAAAATAATAGATTACATATTATCATTGTTACTTTTCTTGAATACCAGCAGGCACACTAATCCTATAATATCTTATTATGACATTCTTATAAGAGTTTCGAAAATTCGAGGTTGTGTTATTATTATAAAATTTTTGAAAATTCGAATTGTTAATGAAGTAAGTTTCCAAATAGAAAACTTTATTATAACAAAATGTGGTTCATAAAACCTAAGGTTCATTATAATACACGATCAAGCTTATCATGTTAATATTATAAGTTATAGGTCTTTAAATCATGCAAGTCATATTGGATACATATCGTGTGGGCTTAGCGCAAAATGGTTAAATTGTAGTCAATGGGACAAGGATGAACCAAATAGCTTATGTAAGCCCAAGAACAAAATATATACATATAAAAAATTAACTCGTGTTAGTAACTGGGCGTCTGGGCTTGATGGTCCGAAATAGTAAACCATAGTGTCATTAGGCCCTAAACGGTTAAGGGTGGGAGTTATTCGTCGACCTTGACCACAATAAGACCATGTATGTCAAAATATATTTTTATCACTTTAATTACCCGGTTAAAGTCATAAATAGTATATATTGAAAAAAGATCAAATACAATTACTCTTATCATACAAAACGTATGAATAGGGTGAAAATGTAAAAAAAATAATGCAGTGACATTTTCATAACTATTTATTGGTAGAGTAATTATCAAAATTACCCTACAAATGATATTGTAGGGTAATTTTGATCTTTAGGGTAAGAGTAAATTACAATTATCGTCCTTTATTTATGCTACTTATTGCAAACCGGGTCCTTTATTTTCAATATATACAAGAAACGTATTCAATGTTTGCAAACCCTTGCACGTTATGTCCTTTAACCCTGACTGAGTTAGTTTTTATGGTTAAATATGACCAGGTGGATCCCACATGAGGGTATTTTAGACATTTTACCCTAAATAAATAATTATGTTTTAAAAAAATTATATTATATATACATATACATACATACACAGACAACAACATCTCCCTCATCCCCTTTTTCTCTCTCTCACAAACACCCACCACTGCACCTCCACTATCACCATCGCACATCCACCACCGTCAACCGTCGTACCTCCATCATCACCACCGAACCTCTACCACCATCAACACCTCCCCTACCGCACCTCCACTCCTGCTCCACCACCCCCAACCATCAGCACTACAAGCACAACCAACACCCAATCATCACCACTACAAGAACCCCCTTCACTTTCAGATCTCATCAGTTTCCATTCAACCGCCGCCTGTCGCCGCCATCCCTCCGCCACCGTACATCAGATGACCGTTGACGGTAGATTGACGTAGTCGAGTTCGCCGGAAACCATCAACTGTACATTAGATAAAGTTGTTTCAGATCTTCTTTTTCCGATCTAAATGAAATTCCAGATTGGGGGTTTGTTTGCGGTTAGTAGCTTAAATGTAGATTAGGATTTGAATTTGGATTGTGGTTTGTTAGGGAGTAATGGTGGCATCTTGATTTCCCGGTCGTCGTTGGTGGGAATTGTGCAACGGGAGTAGAGATGCAGTGGTGGAGGTGTTGACGTTGGTGGAGTTGCGGTGGTTGGGTTTGTGCAGCGGGATGAGGGTTTTGCAGCAGGAGTGGAGGTGCGATAGGAGAGGTGTTGATGTTGGTGGAGGTTTGGTGGTGATGATGGAGGTACGGCGGTTGACGGTGGTGGATGTGCGGTGGTGATAGTGGAGGTGCAGTGGTGGATGTGTGTGAGAGAGAGAAAAAGGAGAGGAGGGAGATGGTGTTGTCTGTGTATGTATGTATATGTATATATAATATAATTTTTTTAAAACATAATTATTTATTTAGGGTAAAATGTCTAAATTACCCTCATGTGGGATCCATTTGGTCATATTTAACCATAAAAACTAACTCAGTCAGGGTTAAAGGACATAACGTGCAAGGGTTTGCAAACATTGAGTACGTTTCTTGTATATATTGAAGATAAAGGACACGGTTTGCAATAAGTAGCATACATAAATGACGATTTTTGTAATTTACTCTTAGGGTAATTTTAATCTTGTAAGGTAATTTTGTAGAGTATCATAATTGCTTTATAAACGATCTTGTAAAGTAATTTTGAATTGTATGTTGTTTGATAAACTTGCAGAGTAATATTGATACAATTGTAAAGTAATTTTGATGCAGAGTAATTTTGATACACTTGTAGAGTAATTTTGATAATTACCTTACAATATCAAAATAACCCTACAAGATCATTTGTAGAGTAATTTTGATAATTACCCTACGACCAAATAATTACGAAAATGTCACTACGTTTTTTTTTTTGCTTTTTCATGCCTTTTGTACGATAAGGCATTTTGTACGTGAACTTAACCCAATATATATCTGGGTTTTTGGTTGTGCTATTGGGCGGGTTAGGCCGAATGTTGAGCTTAAGTATTCGGAACTTAGTTAAATTGGACCGGAACACATGGGAACCTTTATGGACTTTAATAAAATCACAATGAAAGGTGTTTGGGCCTAGTGTTTTTGTCCAAAGTGTTTTTGATATTCATGTAGGCTTGTTTAATCCGTTCGGGCTGAATAAGCTTTTAAAACATCCAGTTTATATGCAACCATTGTTGTCGAGTCCACTATCCCTGGTGCCCATAGTGAACAATCCACTACTGTGGTACCCACATTAGAAATTTTCACAAAATTCATTGATGTGTGCTAAACAGACTACTTAAATTAACTAAATTAGACTCTCTAATCTAGACACTAAGTTTTAAATTTATAAACCTAGACTCTACCTAAACCTAAACCACACAACCAGCAAGTGTACCGGTCAGTGCAGTACAGCCAAAGTAAATCCGGATATCGAACCCACAGGACTCTACTGATTACGTTAATGACTCGATCTAGACTATGACTAACATGTACATACTAATTTGTTTATTTGGTTTGGGGGGGGGGTACTGAAAATCTAAGGAAATCTATTAAACTAATTATTAACTAAAATTATATGAATACGAACTAATACGAAGACTGAACTCAAGCGGTGATGAAGACTACCTAGACTAGAATCCTGGATTGATTTTAAGTAATTACCAATTAAATTAACCACACGTTTTATGGAACCGGGATCTTGTGATACTAAACCTATTAAGACACCAACTAAGCCCCTCAACCCTTCTCGAGGTGAAACTTATGGCATTACCTAGGCCTTTAATCCTACCGGTTATTAGACTTCCTTCCAGTTGTCTAATTATTGTGTAAGTACCCTAATGTTGACCTACTCTTTTCCAATTGTAGATCTAGGGTAGTTTGAATACCTTAACTTGACTTGATAAGCTAATAAACCGACAGGTCAACTAATTCATAACTTATTCCAAAGTCTTTCTACAGCAATTCGTCGGGTAAGACCTACCAATAGACCCGCACCTTCCAGCTATAAGGACTAGTAGAACACTAAGACCTAGCAAATTACTAACTATCACTTCTAAGGTTTATCGGCCGATTCGCCCTAAAGATCAAAAACACAAAAGTCAAAGATCTAGCATGAACCTATTTCGTAGCAGACAACCACCAAGATTCACACGAAGCAATAGATAACAAAGAACCAAATCAAAGTATGCATACACACCAAGTAAAATAACCAAACTCTTTACGAAACAATTAACCCATAAAATACATGCAATTAACTGAAAAAGATTCAAACTTTATTCAAAACCATTCATCATAGTCTAGGTAGGTTAAAAGGTTTAGCCAAGAACCATAGTCAAGAAAAAGAAACAAGTCTTAAACAATTAATAAATCATTGTATCAAACCCAGATTCGTATCTTGAACTTAAACTCGAACCAACCCGCTTCCTTCTTTCTTCTTCGTTTGGTGTCTGATGTGCTCCTCCAAAAATAATTCGATCCCCTCTCTGCCGTATTCGTTCCCCTCTCTACCGTAGGTATGCGATATATATATATATATATATCCAAACTTTATATATTATTATAAAAATTGGCCGAGTTACATCAAAATTGCAGGTAAGCGAGCAACAAGCTGCGCCGCTTCCCCCTTTTGAATAGCAAACCCTAGCCTATTAAAGACAAACCCCTGCCCCCCCCCCCCCCCCCCCCCCCCCCCCCCCCCCCCCCCGCGGTTGAAGAGCTACTGCTGTGGACAACCTTTTGGACCCTAATCAACAAACGGATAGCTTCTGGAGCTAGGGAGCCAAAGGTGTCGAAGGCGAAGGGGACAAAGGCATGTTGATTATAAGCACAGGCTTTAGCATGTTTATCCACCTTTTTTGATTCCGCTTTCCTTATAGCTTGTCTGGCTACAAACCCACTTTCCCTTAAACCAGCTAAGGGGGAGACTCATGTGAGATCCACACAAGCATGTTTCCCTCCCGCCCAGCCAAAGACGAGCAGATCCGCTGGTCTCAACGTAGATCTCCCTTCCATAGGATCTGTAAGGAAATCACAGGGGCCTCCTTTTTGGCAGAAATCCCCGCTCTCCTCAAGATGTCGCCCAAAACATCCCTCACCCAGTCATGTCGATATTTGAAACCAGGAAGCTCCTCACAATGATAGCATGCTCCCCGTATTTATCCATGCAGGCTTTACGACAGATTGGGCAGGTTTCGTCTTCAGTATACATAGGGATCATCAGCCGGTATTTGAGGATAGCCCTGTACTCAGCCGCCGACATGCATTGCCCCAGCCCCTCGATCGAGATAACAGTAAAAAAGTCCTGTGCATGAGGCCTTTCAAGCACTTTGAGTTAGATCCAAATTCCCCCGAACTGGGCTTCTCATGTTGCTTGCTCCGCTAACCGGCCCAAATCAAAGACAAAATGATATTTGCGGTCAATTGTTTTAATTATGGTCAACAGCTTATGACTTTTGTCAACACACAGACTTGGATTCTTTTTTATTTTGTCGTTTACTGCTTCAGCACAATTAATGTGCTTGACTAAATGCAACTTTCCAATTTAGCCCCTAACTTTATATACGGAGATAATGGTCTCGACCCACTTAAGAAAAATAGTGGCAACTATAATTCGATCACTGACATCTTATTCTGTCCAACTGCCTGGTTATTTTCTTATTACTTGTTTCGCTCCATTTGCACCAGGACCTGGCAAAACACAAAACAATATAAAACAACACAAAAAGCTAAAAAGAATAAATAAAAACTAACGAAAAACTATACAATTCACGAGACAAAGATGTGTATTTTACCCCATATCAAATATCCCCACACTTACTCTTTTTTCGTCCTTGAAAAACTCTGCAATGGAATCAGAACTAGGACCACTGGTTTCAAAAGACTTAGATTTTTTTATTTAAAAGACTCAAAACGTTTAACCACGATTACCGGTATACTTATCCACTTAAACTCAACCACCGACTCATCAAGCCCGTATCATGTTAGCATTAGGTTCAAGTGAACAATCCATCTAAGGGTCTCACACTCACGGTCAACAAATCCACCTAATCACGTCTCGAGCTTATTAGGAAAAGATAAAAATCTATCATCTTATATATACAACCCTTATGTATTTTAAAATTAAATTTGATGGAATGATGGATGATGATGATAATGAGTTTTAACCTTTTTTTCTATTATCCACTCAGAGGGCATTATCACCAAGTCGCTATCCCAGTGGGAAACACCATAAGCTTCACATTTTTCTTTCAACTTCCACCTAGCGGGTATACCCCACCCAAGTCACCATCCCAGTGGTTAATACCATAGACTTCCGTTTTATTTTAAAATAGCTCAAATGAATGATGTATGGATTTTTTTTAGGCGTCACCAGAATTCAGATTTATTCTCATAAAAAGGATAAGGTATGCCAATTTAATTCAAAATACTTATAAGTTATATATTTATAATGGCTCATTTTATACTCTCGACGGTTTCAGTTTCTCTCTATCCCCAAGATGAGAACCCACAAGATTTCATGATTTATTATTAAGGTATATTAAACAATCAAGGGAACCCTCTTAGTCGGCTGGGCTTACCAGTACATCCTAGAAAATACGTCTTTTATCTATTTTTTTATCTCATATTATTATTATTTTGAAAACCAACCAATCCTAGTTTTTCCAATCATCTTCTATTTAGTTGCAAAATTTTCCAAAAACATTTTCTATTTTCAATTTATTTTTGGATTTTTAATTTTTTTATGACTCAAACGACTCTATATACAGACTCAAACATTTCATTCTCACACTTGAACTCTACATTGCCCTCAATGTAGGATGAAAACCAACTAAAAAAATAAAAATTAAATAAGAACAAAAAAACAAGGGCAAATCGGAAAGGACTTAGCTGGTTATATAACGCGTAAGCTCCAAAAACTCTCGTCCAATCAAGCTCGATCGTATAGCTTTCCATTCGCGACCGGCTCTAACAAACAGACATGCTCGGTTATGCCTTAACAAATAATAAGCAGCTCCAAAATCACCCGAATGGAGATTGAGTACGGGTGGTACAATCCAAACCTGCACAATAAAAAACAAGCAAAAACCAAAGCAGTACCGACTCAACACAAAAACCAACTTATAAATATTACTAACTACGACTCTATACAAATTCTACTAAACCTCCCCGCACTTGAATTTAATCAGGAGGCTTCTCTTTCACTTGGACCCTGTCTAACCTATTTAATTCCACCTGGTCCTCAAAAACAGTTAAAAATATAATGGCATAATTATAAAAGATTTAAACATTTTAAACGGGCCAGACCACCAGAATTTAAACTTACCTGGAAGAAAACGGATGCCCGGCAAATATCGAAAAGACTGGTCATTCTTCAACAACTCCTTCCTTACCAAGGGCCAGCTGTGGTGTTCTTCCTCTTCCACCACTTTGTCTACTTTTGGTGACTTCTTGATCTCCACAGTCGGCTTACCTTCCAATAATGCTTCTAATTCGCTCAAATCGCCAACCGGGTCAAACAGTTTTTCATCTACTAGAGTTGGTAGATTAACCAACTCGTCACCAAACTCCATCTCCCATGAGAGGATACGATCATCCCCCACTTCTGATGCATCAGACATGTCCCATATTGGGTCAGTGGGATAAAAATCATCCTAAAAAATATATGGATTACTGGGAGGCTGCTGATACGGATCATGCTGATATGTGAAATACCCATGTGAATGATATTACTGCAGCTGCACAAAGGGGTTAGCATAATCATGTGCAGAGGACCCCTCATATTGTGGACATTTAACAGTAAAATGAGGTCCTCCACAAATCTCGCACATATTTAAGACTCAAGAAAAATAAAAGACACAGACACTTAGACTCCTACGACTCAATATACAAACAATTAGCACATATGATATTAAGCAAGTCTAAACAAAGTAGTTAACGTAATTGCCAAAGAGTCCCTGGCAACGGCGTCAAAAACTTGATGTGTGCTAAACAAACTACTTAAATTAACTAAATTAGACTCTCTAATCTAGACACTAAGTTTTAAATTTATAAACCTAGACTCTACCTAAACCTAAACCACACAACCGACAAGTGTACCGGTCAATGCTGTACAGCTAAAGTAAGTCCTGATATCGAACCCACAGGACTCTACTGATTACGTTAACGACTCGATCTAGACTATGACTGACACGTACGTACTAATTTGTTTATTTGGTTGGGGGGGAGTACTGAAAATCTAAGGAAATCTATTAAACTAATTATTAACTAAAATTATATGAATACGAACTAATACGAAGACTGAACTCAAGCGGTGATGAAGACTACCTAGACTAGAATCCTGGATTGATTTTAAGTAATTACCAATTAAATTAACCACACGTTTTATGGAACCGGGATCTTGTGATACTAATAAGACACCAACTAAGCCCCTCAACCCTTCTCGAGGTGAAACTTATGGCATTACCTAGGCTGTTAATCGTACCGGTTATTAGACTTCCTTTCAGTTATTTAATTATTGTGTAAGTACCATAATGTTGACCTACTCTTTTCCAATTATAGATCTAGGGTAGTTTGAATACCTCAACTTGACTTGATAAGCTAATAAACCGACGGGTCAACTAATTCATAACTTTTTCCAAAGCCTGTCTACAACAATTCGTCGGGTAAGACCTAACAATAACCCCGCACCTTCCAGCTATAAGGACTAGTAGAACACTAAGACCTAGAAAATTACTAACTATCACTTCTAAGGTTTATCGGCCGATTCGCCCTAAAGATCAAAAACACAAAAGTCAAAGATCTAGCATGAACCTATTTCGTAGCAGACAACCACCAAGATTCACACAAAGCAATAGATAACAAAGAACCAAATCAAAGTATGCATACACACCAAGTAAAATAACCAAACTCTTTACGAAACACAATTAACCCATAAAATAGATACAATTAACTGAAAGGTTCAAACTTTATTCAAAACCATTCATCATAGTCTAGGTAGTTTAAAAGGTTTAGACAAGAACCATAGTCAAGAAAAAGAAACAAGTCTTAAACAAATAATAAATAATAGTATCAAACCTAGATTCGTATCTTGAACTTAAACTCGAACCAACCGCTTCCTTCTTTCTTCTTCGTTTGGTGTCTGATGTGCTCCTCCAAAAATAATTCGATCCCCTCTCTGCCGTAGGTATGCGATATCCAAACAAAAAAAATAAAATAATCTCTAATGTTGCACTTTGAGTCAGATCCAAATACCCCCGAACTAGGCTTCTCATGTTGCTTGCTCCGCTAACCGGCCCAAATCAAAGACAAAATGATATATGCGGTCAATTGTTTTAATTATGGTCAACAGCTTATGACTTTTGTCAAAACACAGACTTGGATTCTTTTTTATTTTGTCGTTTACTGCTTTAGCACAATTAATGTGCTTAACTAAATGCAACTTTCCAACAAAAGTACAAGTTTAGCTCCTCAAGTTTATGTACCGGAGATAATGGTCTCAACCCACTTAAGAAAAATAGCGGCAACTATAATTCGATCACTGACGCCTTACTCTGCCCAACTGCCTGGTTATTTTCTTATTACTTGTTTTCGCTCCATTTGCACCAGGACCTTGCAAAACACAAAACAATATAAAACAACACGAAAAGCTAAAAAGAATAAATAAAAACTAACCAAAAACTATGCAATTTACACGAGACAAATATGTGTATTTTACCCCATACCAATCATCTCTACTTCTATCAACAAATCCAAAAAGAAACAAAAAAAAGGTGAATCTAGAGGTTGAGATGCCAGAGAAACCTATTGCAACACAAGAGCAACAATAATTTGTTGTTATTTCCTCACAACAGATGCAAACATCTCCACCCAGCCAAACTCCTCACATATCCTCATAAAAGGATAGTGTTGTAAGCATATGGGAACCAAATCAAGAGTTAGATGATTCATTTGAACATCTATTCCCAAGCCCCTCTCTTAGAGCTGCTTCTCTTTCCACTCCACCACCCATATAAATACAATCTTCACCATATTATCCACCACAAAACCATTGGTTGATGCATTTAACCATAATGACTTGGATATACCTAGTTCCTTCCAACCACCTATCACTGGGAGCATGCCACAACAAGTGATCGGGCAAAGTCATGTCATTGAAGCCTACAAGCAAAGGATTGTACACCTCTTGTGTCACAAGTGTCACTTGAAGTTTTTTCAAGTGTGGCGGCCACTACAACTGTAGAGACCAAAGTCTCACACTTAGACAGTGGTCACATATCTAAGACCTCCTTGAAGGCAACACCTGTTGAGTCTACACTCTCTATCAGTTGCAAGTCCCCGGAACCAAGAACAAGGAGCACTTGGTTCAAAACCAAGTATAACCACTTTTGGTGGAACCCAGGGTTATGATGTGTAACATCTTACTGTTGCAAAAAGTTTAAATTGTTATTACAGATGATATGTTTCCTTCAAAGGAGATAAGAAAGGTAAGAACAACAAGAAAGGTACAATTTAAATTCGATACCTTGATTGTGAAATCTTTCATTCTTAGGTAAATTTAGGCATAAAATTTATACACAAATTTAGGGGGGGGGGGGATATATAATATACATTGTTTAGGGGGAGAAAACAGAAAAATACAAAAAAAGTTTGTTGCATATCTGCATTGTTTTAGGGGAAGAAAGGAAAAAAATCCAAAAATATTTTATTGCATTATATGAGAAATGAAATAAATATTCATGTTGAAAAGGTTTGACTAGCACATGTAAGGTGTTGTAGCTGAAAAGACTAGGATCTAATGTGATATGTTGATAGGCTTGACGCTCAAATTTGTAAAGATACTAAGTGATATAAACATAACGAACTATGTATCATGTGGGTAACAGGTCATGGCGTATGATTTTATGGTCTTAAATCTTGGGTTGATAGATTGTAAACATCTAAGGTCTTGAGTCTTTATATTGTTGAGTCATCCGGGGATATCTTGGTTGTCCTTTTGTTGCATCCAGATATATGCAGACCTAGACACAGTCTGGATATCTTAAAAGAGACAAAGAGGCCAAAAACCCAAAGGAAGAAAATCTCTGAAATGAGAGAATTATGTGTGCTATAAAGCAAAATTAGGTAGTTCCTAACCCTCGTTGAGCACAAACATTGGTCGCTTTAACTGTACGATGGTACACACTTGTCACCAATGGTCCGGCGTTGTAAATCATTAGCGTAATCAAGCTGTTTATGATTTATATAATATTTTCAAGTTTGGTAACAACTAGTTCTATGGCCATTCTTGGTTAGATTCTTGAGGATGTTTGGGGGAAACTTACCCCTTTGATGTTGAGTTAACTAAGCCAGATCATCGGTGAACTAGGTGTGTATGTTATTACTTTAATTATTTAATAGTTTATTGAAAGTGAGTAAAATATTAGTGTCGACATTAACTTGGGTCATTAGTATTTTTACCTAATCCTTAAAATCTACCGATAATCTTACGACGGCATTAATTAGGCTTTTCATGTTTTCTACGTCTATGTAGAGTCAAAACATGTTGATGCTCTTAGCGGAGATTAAAGGTTTTGGATGGGACTTCGGGTAGGGTAAGCTATTGCCTTTGCGCGGAGATAACACTAAAGTGTGACGACCTTGGTTTTTATAAAAGTAACTACCTTAGGTGAATTGACGACTCACCGATGGACTAATAGAGACAAGTAATTTAAACCCCTTAAACTATCAAATTAATTAATACTAAATCATAATCGTATATACTTTCCTTGCTGATTGGGCGCTACCATTATGGTTTGATTCCGGCCTAGAGTGGCATTTCCCTGCTAATTCAATGCGATAGGCTCAAGTGTGTCAGGATTCCGACCTAGATACTACACAACATTACACATTAACACACATAGTTCCTCGTCTGACAATCGAGCCCTTGTTACCACATAGTAAGAGCTAGTTAACGAAACATCAAGAGGTATGTTGATCCTAAACACCCCATATCCCTATCATTGATTACTACCTTTTTATTTTCCTCTTCATTTTTCTTTTAAGCCATTTTTATAACTTTTAATTTGGGTTTGACTAGACGTTAACAAAGATTCGTTACTAGAACTCATGTATCCTTGGACGACCTCATCATCTTACCATCACTATATTACGCTAACGATGGGTGCACTTGCCCAACGTGAAATGTAGTGTGATAGTATTTTATCATGTTTTTATAAATATTTAAAACTTGAACTAGTGCATAAAACAACTAAAACTAACCACCTTTTCGTGTATACACTCACGCATGTCAACTAACAACACAATTAATTCTATATAAAAATAGTTCCTAAATCCCAATTCAATAAATAGAACCCTAACTAAAATAAATCTCTAAAACAATCATGCCAACCATAGACAAAACAGATTTAAACAGAAAGTTGTTAACACTAACATGTATATGGATAGATAACACAAAGAAAAGACTCACGGGTTGCGAAGATTTCCATAGAACAAAAAGAATATAAATAAGAAAATACTCCACAAAGCTCCAAAAGATGACACAGAGGGAAACCAAGAAATTTAAAAATAGGTTGGGTGGGTAAAAGCTCAGAGAGGGTTTGAGTGTTCGTTTACAAAATTGGTATGGTTAGAGGCGATTTAATTGGAAAATAGTGAAATTGGGGATTTTGGTTATACGTTCGATTTGGGTCTAAAACGTATAGGGATTGATGCTAATTGATTGCAAACCAATTATCATTACGACAACACTCAATCATGTGCAAAAATCTCGGAAAAACGCGTCTAATTTGAGTTCTGTAGATTCATTCACGAATTCAGGTTCATGCAACGCATGACGACCAGTGCATGACTCACGTGCTACGCATGAGTCCTGCGCTTCAAGAGGTTGAGCATCACTAAAAGTTCCGGATCAGGCGGGTTTAGACGAAAGTTTGGACGAGATAAAGCTAATTCGATAGAAATAAGATGAAGTAGAAAGATTCCATTCATACCGAAGTAGCATACATCGTTTACAAGCTGGAGAAAATTTTCCAGCGTTTTCCCTCTAGGATCTAAAAAACGTATCAAACTATGAACACATACCCTATTTATACATGGAGTCTGGTGAGGATGAACACATCCGTGCGGTAACACATTCAGATCTAAGAAATATTCTTCCACAATCAAAATCACATTCTTCCTCTTCAGCACGGTAACAGATGTATAGCCTTCTCCATTAGTCCCGACAGCAACTTAATCCACAAATATCATTATTCCCTGGCACTTAGTTTAGAAAACAACACCTTTGCTCGAAGATTAATCATTTTGACACTTTAGACTATCATTGAACTGTCACGTATCTATGAAAGCCCTCTGACATCTTTTAAGTATCGATAATACTAATGCATCCTCTGAACCTAATCCTGCTGATCGGCTTGACGAAAACTCGGGACTCAAACCCTAAGATATCAATTTGATCTCGATCTGAAGAATCTGAACTTCCTATGATCACGAACTAATGAATCCAGATATTATGAATTCCCAGACAATTTGAAGACAGAACCACCCGAATACTGTTGCACTGTCTGAATTTCCAAAAATGTCGTAATATTTAAAAAATTTATCCCCCCTCATTTTTTGGCAAATTCTGACATCTCTAAACTCTTCATTGAATTTCCCCTATCAAATTAAGCAAATTCAGTCCTCTCAATTCTCAGAAAACCGCTAATATGACATTTTGGTCCACAAAAGTCAGTTTTTTATCAATGTAGATGTTCTTGTTGGCCCATTAATAGTTACTATACCAAATGGTAAACATTCTGCATAGGTATCCGTGACTACCACACTATCTTCAAAAATCTGTGATCTCATCATCGTATTTATTCTCTTAAGCCCCCGACAGTGTCCCTGAACAACCAGTATTTGACGTTAAAATCTCAAAAAAAATGTAAACACCAAAATTTTTCTGGAACTCGTCACGTCACCACAATAAAAAATGCCTTTTTTAGAGTCTGATTCGTGCGGATGAGGTCTCCTTCGTACGGGTGAATGCCTTCCGTGCGGATGTGGGTTAGTTCATGTGAATTAAGGTCTGGTTCGTGAGGATGAACACGATTTGTCAAATGGATAACGTTTGCTTCCATGCGGACGTAACAGGTCCGTGCGGACGTAGTACCTTCGTACGGATGTGACACTCCTGTGCATGAAACTCTCTCGTCCTTCGAAACCTACTTTTCACATCAATTCAATCTAAAATCTTTATTTCTTCGAATTTTAAGATGATTCTTTCACAGACTAGTTCGAAATTCATTTTTAATCAATCCTATGGTTTCAATTTTACCTTTTGTCCATGTATTGTCCTTCAATTTGATGATTTACATCTATAACACATAAAAGTCCATAATTCATGAGCGCAGGTGATTCAATCAACTGTTAGATCGATTGAATCGATACTGTAGCTCTAATACCAATTGAAAGTTCCGGATGGGTGAGTTTAGACGAAAGAATGGACGGGATAAAGCTAATTCGGTAGAAATAACATGAAGCTGAAGGATTCCATTCATACCAAAATAGCATAGATCATTCACAAGCTCGAGAAAATATTTCTCCAGCATTTCCCCTCTGGAATCTCCAAAACTTATCAAACTATGAACACATGACCCTATTTATACATGGAGTTTGGTGAGGATGAACACATTCGTGCGGATGTGTTACATCCGTACGAATGTTCTCTCGTTCTCTCCAAGGTCTCATGTGTTCCTTTCTAACTAATATCTATACAATATTCAACACACGCTTTATCTAGTCTATCGCACAGCGGTAGACATACATAATATGCACTAACAATCATTCATGCACTACACATGACTACTACGCTACTGATATGCACCAAATGCAACATATAAATTGTATCAAATACGGTATAAAATAAACCCTTTTATGTACCAATGTTGGAAAAAGTGCGTCTCTTTGTATACATTTGATTTTAAGGATTAAAAGAGCTTAAATGTACAAAAGAAACAAATTAATGGCAAAAACCAACATAAATACAAAAGAAGAGAAGTTGACACTTCACACCAACCCTCCGAGCTTCACCGCAAGACCCAAAACAACAAGTCAGAAGACAGGCATGGGGCTGTGCCACCCAGGCATGGGGCCGTGCCCCACTCGAGATTCCATGAAGAAAAAGACAAACAAAAGCAGACAAGAGACACGAGGCTGTGGTCAACTTCCAGATTCGCAAATCTTGGATAGTACAGCAAGTACAATGGCCACGGGGCCATGCCGTTGACACACGGGGCCGTGTGAGCATCCAGATTGACACATTTCATTAAATGAAGATAGAGAAAAGGAGGCACGGGGCCGTGTGAACAGTCTATTGCGAGCTATAAATAGGGGCGCTTGGTTCCATTTCAACTCATCCCTTGGAAAACCACTTCTCTCACACCTGCCACCACTTCACCACACAATAACACCATTATCCACCACATTCATCCATCATCCATCCTTAGAGTGTGTGTAGTAGTCTCGGGATCCAAAGTTGATCATAAGAGTTTTCGTCAAACAAAGGCCATGCTTGGCTAATCTCTTACTTCACTTGGTGAAGCCAATTTTTTTATGTACAAATTTGATTTCCAAGCTTTGGTTAACTTTTAAATTCGTATGTATTAATGACTTTAATAACTAGTATTTTATATTGAATGTGAACTATATTCTATCATCTCTTCATTTTTTGTTGATTCACTCATTCGTGTCTTTACGTCTACATAAAGCACGTTAATTGCCTGAAGGGGGTTAGAAGGGTGGTATGGGTAAAGTTCTTGCCTCGTTCAGTGTATGGATCCCGTGAGGACCTAATTCAAGCTTATTAGGACTTCCTTTGAGGTAGATAACATCAAATCGAGGGAAGTAAGAGTGGCTTGAATCCCTTATAAATTGATTCGGACCAAAATGGCCAAGGGTAGCGTTGCCTCCAAAAGAGGGAAATGCCACATTTTGCATTAATTAACTTACTTAATTATCTTTCAATATTCCGGCCGTGCATGATAGTATACCTGCTGACTCAGACCAATATGGCTGAGGGTAGCATTGCCTCCAAAAGAGGGACATGTCACTTTAACCAAGATAATCTCTTAAAAAACCCAAAGTACGGAAATCATCAAAGGATACATAAATGATAAGTCGGAACCAAGTGATCCTATCTTGTCTATTTGTTTCTTTTATTTCTATAATTATTTATTTTATTAAAAATCTTTTCTAAAAATTTGATTAGATTAGACGTCGACGATATTTCAGAAGTAAAAGCTCTCGTGTCCTTGGACGACCTCGGTATCTTACCATCACTATACTACGTTGTAAGTACAAGACCTTCAGCCGGATATCACTAACACGATTCTAAGTGCGGAAAACAAAGAAGGTGTAGAACAAGAAATCAGAAAGTCGATTGTATTATAAGATTTCCACACAAGTTCTAGGGCTTGTCTGGTACAATTCGCAGGAAACACAAAGCAATCAACAACCATACAAAGACCTAGGGGCACCCTATTTATAGTACATAGGGTGCGACCTAGTTACAACTGGGCCAGGACAAACCGTACACCCATAACACCCTAATCAAGCCCAAACACATTAACTAACCAGCCCATTACTAATGTATAGAAGACAAACGTAAACCTACTAGATCATGCACTTATAATATCCCCTAGGTTTATGTTGTCTTGGTAATTTAGCTCTACTTGCGTCTTTGCTTCTTCTGTTGCTGAACATCCGAAATCTTCTTTCCAACATAAAGACCAAATAGCTGAGTGTCAACTCTTCCTCTACTTCCCGACTATAGCGTCAGGTTTATAATATGAGCAATCCCACCTATATACGCCTTAGCACACACCTCATACTATGGATCACTTTTAATCTGAGATCTTCCAAGCAAATGAATATCCTTTTCTCCAAACCGCATCTGATCATGAACATCATTAATTATGTATTCTTCATGCTCACACACTATAACAGCTTGTCCAGTGACAGGATCGTACATCCAAAATTTGAAATCACTCAGACTACCATCAGGAAGATCTATAAGAAATGGAATCGTCTTTGCTTGTTTGTTCGGAGGCCACATCACTGGCTTTAATGGTAAGCAGGCCTGTAAATGAATCGAACGAACACGAACATGGCATGTTCGTGTTCGTTCATTTAACTTTAACCGAACACGAATACGGACACGAACATATAATCAAACACATTTTTTGTTCGTGTTCGTTTATTAAGAAATCGGATATGTTTGTGTTCGTTTATGTTCGTTCGTTTAAAGGCCAAACGAACAATTTACAAACATAAACAAAAAAAAAACTTAACTGAACATGTTTGAATAAACATAACAAACATAAATTAACATGATTAAACAAACATAAACGAATACAAATGAACACAACTGAACAAATATAAACAAACACAATTGAACATTAGTGAACACAAACAGACAGGTATAATATATTATAATTCATCCAAAAAACACATCTAAATAATTGTTCATAGATACTAAAATTAAGTAGTTTTTTATATAAAATATTAAGTAAGTGAACAGTTACAATCTAAGATAAAAATTATAAGTTTATTTTTTAATCACTAGAAAACTCAATTACTAATTAGTTATATTTATGTAAGTAGTTAGAAAACCAAAAATTTATATAAATATTGTAAGTAGTTAGAAAACCTAATATTTATATTAATATAGCTATTTATGTATTTACTAAAATTTAAATGAACTTAAATAAATGACATTCACGAACATAAATGAACATGAACAAACACAAGGTGTGTTCATGTTCGTTCATTTAATTGAACGAACATAATTTATTGTTCGTGTTCGTTCGTTTATTAAATAAATGAACATAAAAGAACTTCCCGCCAAACAAGTTCATGAACAGTTCATGAACGTTCGGTTCATTTACAGGCCTAGGATCAAGTATATCTTTATGCACCTTGACAAATGATTGTTGAAGATTCATATCCTTAAAGTTTACTAGTGCTTCTTTTTGCAGCTTGTTGTAGAAATTCCATCCTATCTTCTAGTTAGGATTCCTACATTGATCATGATACGAAGCTTGACTTAACTCACGGAGATCAACTGCAGTCCACGATTCAAACGAACTCGCTAAGTTGTAGTACTCAACCTTTCCATTCTTTCTCATAACCAAGAACCTTCCTTTCTCATCATTATGTGCCCAACTCTTAGTTCCTGATCGATTTCCATATCTATCATAACGATCTCTTCCAGTTGCAATCACATATCAATCAGGAAGATCTTGAAACCCATAGCTCTTCTCGCTGCCCACATTCTCATAACAACCTCCTTTTGCTTCGTTCCTTGACTAACTGTGCGATGAGGATCTTCAATATACTTGTTTAGCGCTTCTTCACGTTCTTATCCATTTGCTATTTCTCAGTAGCAGTATATTCTTTTCGTAGCTCAGCAAACTCTTTGCCAAATCTCCCTTCCAGCTTTTGCTTCAGATCCATCACTATAGCCGAAAGTGATCCCAGATTTGTTTCAAGATCTTGAATTTGCTGATTTTTGTGGGTAATTTATTCTAACAAGCTAGCAATCTGCGCATCTTTAAAGATTTTATCTTCTTCAAGAGTAGTGATCCTTTTCATTACCGCTTCTACATCAACATCACCGAACAGGTTCTCACTATCTGGACTACTAGCAAGTTTATGAGCTTTTTCTTGAGTAGGTTTATCTGCCGCAGCACAATCTCTCACAGCTTGTTGTAACAAAGACGCTGCTTTAAGCACTTCAGCCTAGGAAGGAGTACTACTCGATCCTTCTCCAGTTTTAGCTATAGGCATATACATGGCAGCCTTTGGATTTGTCAGAAATTCGATAAATACAATGCTCATAGATGTTCAATAGCACTGACAGGCTGAGAAGCAGTAACTGCTGGTATATTCACTTCAGGGCTTGAACTTGACACTCCGGTCATTTCACGACTGATCCTAGGATCTCTTCGGCTTCTTTTCCTAGGATGAATATCCAACAAACACTTGTTCAAACATTTCAGTATGAGGAGGATTCACACTTAACACTTGATCTTCATTTAATCTATCTGTTGTGAGGCTCTATGTTTCAATCTCAATTTCATCTTCATCAACATTCTCATTAATTTCTGCATCAGCCATCATATTTTCTCCAAACACATTCTCCACATTTTCTTCATCACTCTCCACTTCAGTCAGATCTAATTTTCAAGCGGCTCTTCAACTCTTGGTCGTGCATCTATTATCTGTACATCATGATCATCAGCCACACTAGCATTAACTAGTGCTGGTACTTGTTCCACAACATCAGGAAAAGCACCAAACTTTTCTAACGATTTCTTATTCTGATACAACACCTGAACATCTGTCCTTACTTGCTTTATTAATCCAAACACCATGTGGTTCATCATCTTGGTATGATAAATACTCACACTTTGTTGCAGTGACGGGTATTTGGCTTCCAGAATCATTTGAAGAAACCTTGGGAACTTCAAGCAGTACTTCTTGTTTATTGCCTTGACGTTCGCCAACCTATAATCAAACACACACTTGGAATAATTAAACTTCCAGCCATCAAATAGAGCAACCACCCCCGAAGTTTGCCAGATGGTAAGAGTATCAATTCTACTTTTGTTTCTGTCGATGCAAACCAGGTACACGTGCGCCAAAAATGTTCATTACGGATGAAGCAACTTCTTCGTCGTTGGTGGATAAGAGCCTTCATAGCTCATTCTTTCAAGAACTGGTATAATCTTTTCCTTTGAATACTCGACGGGATCATCAACAATATCTCCAAAAAGTAACACTTCCCTAATTGTCTGTTCAGTAATGAGAATCTCCTTATTCTGAATAGTCTCCCAAATTACGTTTTCTATCTTCTGGGTCGTAGCATTATTCCAGAAATCCCTGATCCAGTCCTCTTGTATGATATGATTTTCTCGTAAAGTGTGTCCCAAACGACACGTGTTTAATCCCACGATCATTGCTTTAAATTCTTCGTGTCCTTTCGGAGGTTCAATTAGAAAACAAGAAATATTCATACTCTTCTCGAATCCCGGAACGTGTACTGATTTATCTGCTACCTTCTTTCTCGTATCTGCATGAAACGGTTCAGATTAGATGAATATCTTAAATGCAAATTCAAGAAGTTCCCAAGTTTGACCGTAAACTTGGTCACATATTTTATCCTCTCGTTAAAATTTTTATAAAAATTAACTTTGAGTTAAAAAATAACAACTGATTATATCTGTTCTTTTAAAATCCATTCTCAAAGTCATTAAAAAACAGATCAGGCCCAATCATTAGGTAGTGTGTGGTTCACACAGGAGTGTGCGGACCGGATACATGAGTGCGAGGGTAGTTTGGACATATATCATGGTGTACGAGGGCCCCTTTTGTAAAATAGATCAGACCGCACACTCTTCTGGTCAACAAGTCAACCCGTACACCCTTTTAGGTCAAAATAGTCAACTCGCACACCCTTGTGGTGGCACACTAGTACTAATCCAGTATGTGGAGGGAAAAAGTGGGAAACCACTATGTGTGAGAGGGGTAATTTGGATACAACATGTCAAACTTGTCACCTCACACACCCTCTGAGGCAATTCACAGGGTGTGCGAGGGCAAAACTGACACTTCATAGAGTGTACGAGGGGCATGTTGGTCATTTATCCCAGTGTGCGCTCCCTTTTCTAAAACATGTAATACACGTGCCGTCATAACCACCATCTTCTCCGTCCACAAATACTCTTCTGACAAAAAATTCAACCTCAATCCAGTTTCCGATCAACCTACAACTCAATCCTAATACCCTACTCGATTCTATCAAACCCCATTCTACAAAAATATCATCAAATTCCTCTTAATGTTCATACACAATCAAGAACCCTAATCAACAGATGAACAAGTCAAAACAATCAATACTAAGTTAACAAATCGACCGTTACTCTTAGCCTTTGAACTTGACATCTTTGATTTACTTGAAAATTAACAAACAGTCTTGATGATGAAGATGATATTAAAAAGGAAAGGTGTGCGAGTGAGTTTTGAAATAGATGAAAAGGTATATGTGCGATTCAAATTTTAGCTGATGAAAAAGATGATGAACTGCCATAAAAAACCTTTTATGAATAAAACCCTGGGCCCACCAAGTGTGCGGTGGGCCTTGCAGTGATCACACCCCCTGTTGAGATTTTGTGGGTCCCACCAAGTGTGCGGTGGCCCCAGCTCTAATCTAGAGACCAACAACCCCATTTTTAAGCAACCAAATTTTGAAGAAAAAACCGTCCGTTTCAATTCTTAAACGAGGTCACATTTTAAACAATTTACCAATAATACGAATAAAATAATAAACACAAATATACACATAACTATTGTAAGCCTTTTTCTTACGGGATCAAAGCACACTGTTTCGGGCCAGACTACACTTATCAACACTAATTTACTTTGGTGATCCGAGTGATTGCCAGTATGTTTGTCCACTTAAACTTATTTCCTTAGCCCTTTTCCATCTGACGTCCTGTAACCGATATATCATGTTTTTGTATATTAGATACGAACACTCAAACAAATCACAATCAAATCCTGGAACTATGATCAGTACACTCTATCATGCAAGTAGTTTCCCTACCACATAGTTTCACAAGTCTGTTCTAAGATTCTGAAGCCTTGACTGGGACTTGGTTGAGAAGAGAACAAAATAGATCATATGTAGAGATATATGGATATAATATACAGATCAAATGATTTTTCAATTTGGTATAGGTTTCTTTTCGGCACTAGAGGGCCTCTTTCAGGTGTATTTTGATCTATAGCATGACAACATACAACTAGGTCAGCATGTATCTGGATGCAATAGAAGCTGATGTTTCCTAGCACCTCCAGGTCTTTGCTCACGCAAAACAGAGGAGATACACGAGTTTGTCAGAAAAGATTTCAGAACTAAACCAAAATTGTATGTATTGGGACATCACAAAAGCATTCAAATATAAATGTACTAATTCCAAGTGACGTTCTTTACTGAGGTCATATTATATCTTTAAGTTCTGCACAAGAGCAGCCAATGTTTCCAGCCATCAGGACTAAGCCTAGAGACATATCACCCTAGAGTCAGACCATTTCAATACTGGTCTTACATGAGTCACCCTAGAGTCCTTGATTGTACGAGTCACGAATAAAATGTATTTTTATGGCAATGTGCTTAGTTTATAAAAATACACCAGATTTTTCACTATTTGGATTGCTGCATCATTGTCTCAATAAATGGGAGTCTGAGAGAAATTAAAACCGTAGTCCACCAGTTGATGTTAGATCCATATCACCTGTGAGCAGCAAGCTGAAGCAGCTACATATTCAGCCTCTGGAGTTGATAGCGACACAATCTGCTACTTCTTGCATTGCCAAGAGATCAGTCTATCACCCAGGTACTAGCATCCAATTGATGTAGACTTCGTATCTCTACCACACTTTCAAAGTTACTGTCAGAAAAAGTACATAAATCAAATGGAGAATTTCTTCAATACCAAAGGCCGTCTAGGCTTGCCTTTAAGATATCTAAAGATTCTCTTGACATCATTTAAATGAGAGAGTTTAGGAGTAGCCTGATAACGTGCACACTGACACACGGCAAACATAATATCTTGTCTACTAGCAGTCAGATACATCAAAGACCCAATCATGGACCGGTACAACGTTTCTTCAAACGCTTCTCCTTCCAGATCTTCTGTGAGAACCGGTCTCTCTACCATAGGAGTGTTTGCAGGTTTGGCATCCTGAAGTTTGAATTTTGCAAGAATGTCATCCACATATTTTCCCTGATGAATCAAGATACCCTTTGAGTCCTGGCGAACTTGTAATCCCAGAAAGAAGTTGATTTCTCCCAAAGCACTTATCTCAAACTGCTTCTTCATAACATCTTCAAATTCGTCATCACTCGTGGACCCAAAGGTAATCTAATCCACATAGATTTGCACTAGAAACTGGTCTTCTCCCACTTTGCAAATGAACAGGGTCTAATCAATGATTCCACAAGTGTATCCATTTGCGAGCAGGTGCTTAGTCAATGTAGCATACCATGCACGGGGTGCCTGGTGTAACCCATACAATGCCTTGTCAAGTTTATACACGTGCTCTGGATAGCGTGGGTCAACAAAACCTGGCGTCTGAGCAACATAAATCTCCTCTTTCACTTTTCCATAAAGAAACGCCATCTTAACATCCATCTGAGAGACCTTGAACTCTTTGAATGATGAATAGGCAAGAATAATTCGAATGTCTAACACTTCGTCATAATCAATCCTTTCAGTTTGTCTAAAACCTTGCACCACCAGTCTTGCTTTGTTTCTTACAATCACTACACTATCATCTCTCTTGTTTCGATAAACCCATCTAGTCTCGAGTGATTTCTTTCCGGCAGACAGCTTAACCAACTTCTATACTTGTAGTTTTTCAAACTAGTTTCGCTCATCCTACATGGCATCTACCAACTTAGTTCTCGAAGAGCCATAGGGGTAGTTTTAGGCTCTATTTGCGAGATGAAACACGGGTATAAGCATGTGTTTTATTTCTCCTGTTTGACTTCTAGTCAAAACCCCAGCCCCTATGGGTCCAATCACGTTCTCTACCGGGTGATTCGTTTGAACACTAGTAGGAATAGCGAATTCTAGAACTGTTCCTGTTGATGACAAATTTATCAAATTATCAGTTGTGGCTAGTTCCAGAGGTTCAACCACAGGTTCCTCCAAAGATTCATCTACAACATAATCGTCCGGAATGGCATCATGTGAGAACAGATCATCGTGATTGTTCGACAAGCCTTCATCCTTAGACGAATTCGAAGCTTCCTCTTCTGTGCCGTGAGAATCTTTTCGATTTGGAATTTCTTGCACCTTAGCTTGACTCAAAACTTAGAGTCTCAGTATGCTTTGAAACATCAGGAATTTTTACAAAAGCTTTATTAAAGGCCTGTTTGTCTAACTTGATTTCAGATTTATCAGGCCTTGTAATTTTGATTTTCTTGGCTTTTGCCAGTTCGGCCTTAAAATCATTAGCTCGCCCATAGACCATGTCAGGCATGTTAGCAATCTCCTCTTCAGTCATAGGAATAAAGGTATTGTAACATTCGTCAAAAAACGGGTTTTAACACCCGCTTCGTTTATTAATCAAATATTCAGTTATAATTTTTCGTTGCGTATTTATTGCTCAAATAAATTTTAAACAATACATAATTAATAAATATATTAGAATTTAAAAACCATAATTTATAAATAATCATAAATAGTGAGAAAAAAATAAAATGGAGACGCCGGGTTTCGAACCCGGGTCACCCACAAACCCAAACACACAACACACTGCTCCGCCACACGATACACCTACTGGTGGCCGGGCATGAAAAAGGATATCGCTGTTTTTGTTTCCAAGTGCCTTACCTGTTCCAAAGTAAAAGCTGAACATCAAAGACCTTCAGGACTTCTAGTCCAACCCGAAATACCTGTATGGAAGTGGGAAAACATAACCATGGATTTCATTACCGGGTTACCTCGCACCTCCAGTGGGTATGACACCATATGGGTAATAATCGATCGTCTTACAAAGTCATCTCATTTCATTCCGATTCGCGAGGACTTCAAGAACGAAAAGTTAGCTCGTATCTACATCAGCGAGATCGTAAGCCGTCATGGTGTACCTTTAAGCATCATTTCAGACCGTGATGGTCGTTTCACCTCACGAACATGGCGAGCCGTACAAACCGCCTTGGGTACACGATTAGACCTCAGTACCGCTTTTCATCCTCAAACTGATGGTCAATCTGAACGCACCATCCAAACTCTTGAAGACATGCTTCGAGCATGTGTCATAGACTTCAAAGGGAATTGGGACGCTCATCTACCATTAGTTGAATTTTCGTACAACAATAGCTATCATTCAAGTATCGGCATGGCTCCTTTCGAAGCTTTATATGGTCGTAAGTGCCGATCTCCAGTATGTTGGCACGAAATTGGGGAATCACAATTCACCGGTCCAGAATTAATTCAAGAAACAACCGACAAGGTCATTCAAAAATTCGAAACAATCTTCTAGCGGCTCAAAGTCGTCAAAAGAGTTATGCAGACAAACGACGAAAGCCCTTGGAGTTTGACATTGGTGATCAAGTACTTTTAAAAGTATCACCGTGGAAGGGAGTGGTTTGTTTTGGCCAGAAGGGCAAGCTAGCACCACGATACGTAGGACCTTTCAAGATACTCGAAAGAGTAGGTCCTGTAGCATACAAGCTTGACCTACCAGAAGAGCTCAACAGAATTCATCCCACATTTCACGTATCAAACTTGAAAAAGTGCCCCGCCGATGAAAACCTCCATATTCCTCTAGAAGACATTCAAGTTGATGAATCTATGCATTTCATTGAAAGACCAGTAGAAATCATGGACTTCGGAGAGAGGCGTTTAAGACGAAGTCGTATTCCAATTGTCAGGGTACGTTGGGAGTCAAAACGAGGACCTGAGTTTACTTGGGAACGTGAAGACTCAATGCGCGAAAAATACCCGCATCTTTTTCCTGTTACCACTACTTAAATTTCGGGATGAAATTTCTAAAAGTAGGGGATACTGTAACATTCGTCGAAAAATGGGTTTCAAAACCCGCTTCGCTCAAATAAATTTTAAACAATACATAATTAATAAATATATTAGAATTTAAAAACCATAATTTTTAAATAATCATAAATAGTGAGAAGAAAATAAAATGGAGACACCGGGTTTCGAACCCGGGTCACCCACAAACCCAAACACACAACACACCACTCCGCCACACACTGTTTTTGTGATAAACACGGAAACAAATAAAACTTATAATAAAACCCGAAAGTCAAATCCGGTAATCAGCGCGCCCAGAACTAGTCATCACGGAAAAATCGGCAATCCGCGATTTTTGCCATTTTCCTTTTGACTAAAACACGATAACCGACTTAGACATCGGTTATAACCGATGTCTAACCATCAATCTCGGTCATAACCGTCGGAAAGTCTTCAATCGCGAACCTTGACTCAATTCAAACCCAAATCAGCCTGTTTCCACTATAAATACCCACTCAATCTTCCGAAAATCCTTTCGCTCGGAACCGCACACTTTTTCGAAGTTGAAATTCCTCAAAAGCTCGTCGCCGGAGATTTCCAATTTCACCGGAATCCTGCCGGAATCGCTAGTCAGAAAACTGCGTTCATTCATCGGTCGGTATAACTGTCTAAACTTCTCTGCTATCTCTTAATTTATACTTTAATCGTTCCAACCAATAATCAAAACTGTTAAACAGTTCATACAGCCGGACATCGCAAAATCAGAGCCGGCTCTTGCCGGAAATTGAAGAAACCACTTTGAGTTGGTACATCATAATCCTTATTCTTCTTTTTCTATTCCAATTCAATCAAATTATAAGTGGTGTTGGTCAATTAAACAAACAGTCGGCTTCACTGTTTCTGAGTTTTTATAAATGAAGAAGACGAAGTTGAGTTGTATATTAATATAATTAAAACCAGATAATTAAACGGGTTAGACACACAGTCCAGCGGTGGACTGTGTGCACAAACAATACACACGTCCCGAGTTCGAATCGCACACGTACCGACTTTCAGAATTAAAACCAACATTTTTAGAACTGAATCAGAACAAGTCACATGATGTTTATAAGAGTAATATAATCCATTTGTTAAACAGATTAGACACACAGCCCAACTGGTTGGGCTGTGCGCACTCGAACCGAAGGACCCGAGTTTGACTCCGGGTCCCTACAACCGATTCGGCCATATAAATCATTTTTAATAAAAAACCAAATAAGTTTAAAAATTAATTAGTATATAAATATAATTAAAACAGAGAATATTTCGGGTTAGACACGTAGCTCAGTTGGTAGAGCTGCGTTCACGTATACGAGAGGTCCTGAGTTCGAACCTCACTCAGCGCATATAAAAAAACAAAGTCCGACGGTCAACGGTCAACGGTCAAAAAAAGTTAATTTTTTATTTCTTTTTATTTATTTATTTAATTAGAAAATTATTTAAAAATACTTAAAAATAAGATTATTAAGGTTAGAAAATTTCCTTAAACTTGCAAAAATAAATCTAAAAAATCTCATTTAAGAGCACTAATTAAAAATATTAATCTCAACCAAAACTTATTTATTTATCGAATCATTTTGTTATTATTTAGGTTAGTTCTTCCCTCGTCAATCGAATCATAAATTCGTGCGCCTTCATCATCATCAAAGACCCACCCATCGTGAGTGAATCTCTATCAATTCCCCGTTTTAATCATGTTTTGGGGTGTATCATGTGCCGTATAATTCTTTTATTATATATATAAACACTTGTGCATTCATCATTATCCGTGATCAAATGTGTATCAATTGTTGTGTGAATTATATGTAGTTTGGATTTATCATTTTCAGTGCACGCATTTCATTAGGCCCATCAGTTCCCCGTGGGAGACGGGTTGAGCATCAGGAGCCTCATAAGATCGGCTCCGTTTGATTGAGCCTTGATCTCACATTCATCATCATTCATATCATATACTCATCCAAAGTGGTTTGTGTTTGTTTATTTATATATGTTTGCTCACATGTGATAATTGCACAAATTTTCCTTATTAAATAAAACAAGAAATTAGTAACAATGTTTTATCAAGGTTCACTCGCCAACTTTTGTTGACCCAAAATATCCCCCGTTTTACACATGATACAGGTGATCCAGCTGAGACGAGAAACAAATAGGAAGGCCTAGAAGAATAAACAAGTTTAAGCTTTGGAATATTAAATAGTTTCAATTTCTTGTAATTGTATGAATTTTGTTTTGGATATTTAAGTTGTAATTGGAATTTAATAAATATGAAACATTTTAGTAAACATCATGAGCTTTGGTGATAACCCAATTATGCCCCGACTCTTATTCCGCTGCGGGTCGGGGTGTGACAGGTATAGGAATGATTGTATGGTGGAGGAATGAATACAAATCCCAAACCTTTATTCCTTAGTTTCCTTTTGATTGTTTTTTAACTGTTTATTTATCATTTTCTCCACCTTTTCACTTGAAACATCATTTTTTTAAAATTAAACTCTGTATTTTCAAAAGTTGATTTTAGAAAATCAAGTTCAATAGTTAATTTTCCAGAAAGTTCTTTAAAATGAATATGCCTACATTTTTCTTGACTCAAATCTTTATGCAACTGTCGGATATCACGTTTTTGTGCCTCCAACATATCCTTGTATCCATTGATTTTCTTTTTTATCTGATACAAATCAGATTTGGATAATTGCAGTTACATAATTAATGAGTTGCCATGTTCTTTATAACCACTTGCTTTCACTATACAGGCACTAGTACAACATATATTATCAACACATACCTCAGTTGAGTAGGATTGAAATCATGCATCTAAGCAATGAAAGCTTAATACACAGTGTCTTCAGTGATCTGCATGTCAGCCATCTGGGCAGACCAAGAAAATCCTCCTCCCTCTTGAACTACCATAACATTGTTGGGATTTACAATTGAGGATGATCCAGAAATATTTCTTTGGTTTGTGCCAGATGTACTCGTGTTAGGAACATTAGCGGGCCGAGTTGTAGAAACAATAGCAGGTCTTGAGGCTAAGCTAACGGTGACAGTTACGTTTGAATATGATCTCTCTCTCTCTCTCTTTCTCTCTCTTCGGCTGTCTGCAGTCACGAGCAAAATGTCCTGGCTCATGGCATTTGAAGCATCCAGCTTTGATTTATTCCATCCAAGATCCTTGTTTGATGCTTCCCAGTTGTTTCCGCCAGTTCTCTTGATGAAATCTTTGGCACAAAACACTGCCATAGCCATTTACCAGGTGATATCCATCTCTTCAATGTCATCTGGATGGACTTCATTTAGCTTATCTGCCCCTATATTATTGGTAGTAAGCTTCCTAGAAAAAAAGGCATTATAGCAGTTCATAACTCCCGCCATGAAAGCCATATTCAGCTCAAATTCTTTAGAGACCACGAAAGGAGTTGGCGCATACTGAACATAATTCACAAATTAAATTGGGGTAGCAGGCATGTAACCAGAGTAGGTGGGAGCACTAGGAGGAAACATCTGAAATGACCCAGCCCCGTGTTGTGAAACCAAAGCTGTGTTAGATGAAACATCAGCATTTTTATAACTCGAGATGTGATTGTAAACTCTCTGTTTATCATCCATTTCATAAGACTTGAGTAGAAAAACCAGCTCGGCAAGACTCATGAGGGTCAAGTCTTTGGTCCTCTTGATGAGCGTGACATTTGTATCTCAGTTCCTTGGAAGAGCATTTAGCAGCTTCTTGTTGACCACTGAGCTTTCAAGCATCATATCATGTGTTCTCATCTCATCGACCAGAGCGATAAACCATTGAATTTGATTTTCATGGGTTTCTCCATGAAAATGATTGAACATGTTGAATTTCTGAGTCAACATTTCCCTTTTACTCTCCTTCATCTCTTCGTTTCCTTCGTATATTACCAACAGAGCATCCCACAATTACTTTGCAGATTTTGCTTCACGAACTCCTACATCAATCTTGGGAGCAATCACAGAATGCAACATTGCCAAAGCCTTGTCATCAATTTTTGTCTTCTCATAGTCCTCATCATCGTATGCCAATAGAGGCTTGACAGCAGTTGTTCCTTTTTCTTCATCCACCACATAAGTGATGACAGCTGGTCCTCTACAGATTGATCTCCAAGCCTTAGGATCTTTGATCTTCATGTATTGAATGAAACGAAATTTCCAATCCAAAAAAGATCCCCCTACCTGTAGTATAGGAATCTTGTTGTTTGCTCCAATAACATTATCTAGTTCCTGGTTCATAGCAGCCTTGTCACTTAATGAGGTTTGGTTAGTGAGTTCCATTTCTAAAAAATCAAACCGTTAGTAACAACTGAACAACAATTAAGTTTAACGGTATATAATTTTTCAATTTTATTGTAGGTCCAAGACAGGTCGCACAGTCCAAAACAACAGTCCGCACAGTCAAAAAGTGCACATCCAAGTCAAAGTCCAACAGTACAACAGTTCAGTTTATGGTCAACAATTCAACTATTCAACAATTCAGTTTCATATTGTCGCACACTCTGAATTGGACCGCACACAGCTTTAGTGGATCGTACACAACACAACAATTGGGCCGCACACTCCTTAATTTAGGTCATACAATTAGTTGGGTTGTACACATGTGATACTGAAGTATTGATGAACCGCACACTAATATTTGGACCATACACTCCCTTAATGGACCGCACACTTAACTGCACACCTTCTTCTTGGGCCGCACACTTGAGTCCAGTCCACAACACAATTACCAGACCACACACCAGCTCAATCGCACACCACAACTCGTACATTGTGATCCCGTACACAGAATTTTAAAGATGTCTATTAACGAAGAATCCTGATAAATATGGAAACAAATTGTTAACCAGATTTGAGGGATATTTTCTACCAAAAACTCTGAAACACCTGCAAACACCACTCAGTTTGTCCCAAAACAGATCCAAATACTAGATTTTAAAGCTATTTTATCAATTTTTTAAACTGTATTACGAACAAGTATTTTGATTTTGTCAAAACTTCGACCAAAAATACCAAAACAGAACCTATTAACAACTCAAACAAAGATGATCAGTTGAATGATAAATATTAAACCAAAAATAAAACAGAATAGACTTCAATCTTGTAATCTTTTTCAAGTTAATAAAACGCAAATAGAAATCTTCTTGTTCTTCACGTAATATCCAACAAACCGAGCCTTCGAAAGACTTCTAGGCTCTGATACCAATTGTAAGTCCAAGACCTTCAACCAGATATCACTAACACGATTCTAAGTGCGGAAAACAAAGAAGGTGTAGAACAAGAAATCACAAAGTCGATTGTATTATAAGATTTGCACACAAGTTCTAGGACTTGTCTGGTACAATTCACAGGTAACACAAAACAATCAACAACCATACAAAGACCTAGGTGCACCCTATTTATTGTACATAGGGTGCGACCTAATTACAACCAGGCGAGGCCCAAACCGTACACCCATAACACCCTAATCAAGCTAAAACACTTTAACTAACCAACCCATTACTAATGCATACAAGACAAATGTAAACCTACTAAATCATGCTCTTACATACGTCAACAATGGGTGCACTTGCCCTAGCTTGATGTAGAGAGTGATAGTGTTATATAGTGTTTTTAAAAATTTAAAGCTTGAATAAACGAGTGAAAGTACCAAAAATATATCTAAAAATATACACACCCTCACTCACGTCAGCTACTTAGGGATTCAGGGTCATGCGCTGGTTTTGGAAGGGAACAATCTGAAACCTTAGAAAATTTTAGTGGGTCACACCAATAACACATAATACTGATTAAATACACAACATGGTACACACAGATATAACAAACACAAAAATATTTTCATTGATTAACACGACAACACATTACATTGTACACAAACACAAGAAATGGGAAAAAAATACAAAAACTATGAAGAAAATAGAGATGGAAATAATGATGTAATAGATCGATGGTGATGTTTCTATTGCTTGTTGTAGGGTTTAGAAACACATGGATACTGTAAAGAATATGATTCTTTGAACCGATGTTACAAAATTGTAGCTAAATTTGAACAAGTGAAGTTCATACTAACAAGAGATTCGTACCGAAGAAAACTTGCTACTCATATTTTTTGGTAGTTATGGTGTTGATAACGACGATATGTTTTTTTTTTCTTTTGTGATGTTAGTGTAGTTGACACATGAGTATCTACACTGAAACTGTCTAAAGCTTCCATTGTTGATGTTCAAAGCTACCATTATTATACAGTTTAAAACTGACATTATTGAAAGGTTTGAAGTTGTATTTCATGTTTCAAGCTGTCATTCCAGGTTTGAAGCGTCCATTCCCACTTTCTGGCTAACAATGTAAGATGATTGAGGGACTAAAGTAAAGTTGGTAAACGCACAACTAAATATATACTAAAGCTGATATACAAAGTTCAGTTCGGTTATGGACACCCTTAACCATAACCAATTTAATGGTTAATCACAAGACCTTAAATATAATCTTTGGTTATATCGGTTTTCAGTTATAATCAACGCGGTTATGGTATGGTTGTATGTAACTGATTAGTTATGTTTAACGTTTTCTCACCCCTACTTGATATGCGATGGGTAATGTTGAAATAGATAGATGATAATATTGTTATTACTAGTTCTAGGGTTTAGAAACACATGGATATTGTTAAGAATATGATTCATAGATTGATGTTACAAAATTGTGCCAAATTTGAACAAATGAAATTCCTACTAGCAAGAGATTCCTATAGAATAAATAGTGTTACTAAAAATTTTAATTTTGCTATGTATGATGTCAATAATGACAGCTTGTTTTTTTATTTTGTGATGCTAATGAAGTTAATACACAGGTATCTACATTGAACAAGTTTGAAGCTTCCATTGTTGATCTTTGAAGCTACCATTGTTGAACAGTTTGAAGTTGCTAGTGTTGAAAGGTTTGAAGTTGTATTCTATGTTTGAAGCTGTCATTCCTGGTTTAAAGGTTCCATTCCCATTTTGTAGCTAACAATGTAAAATGATTGAGGGACTAATGTAAAGATTGTAAATGCAAAATTTAATATAAGGTATAGCTGATATACGGAGTTTGGTTTAGTTATGGACACCCTTAACTATAACCATATCCGATGTAATGTTGATCACAAAACCCTAAGCATAACCGTCGATTATATCGATTTTCAATTAAAATGATTGAGGGACTAATGTAAAGATCGTAAATGCAAAATTTAATATAAGGTAAAGCTGATATACAGAGTTCGGTTTGGTTATGGACACCCTTAACTATAACCATATCCGATGTAATGGTTGATCACAAAACCTAAGCATAACCGTCGGTTATATCGTTTTCAATTATCCGATGTATGTTTAAGGTTTGCTCAGGTGTGATTGATACTTTGTGAAACCCTTAATTTGACTATATATAGAATGTCGGAATTGATAGGTTACCGCCAATTTAAATAGTATACTGATTGTGAAACCGTTTGCGATAGTGCTTCTTCGTAATCAACTTTGTGATCTGGATTTCATCCTCTCTGTCTCTCCTCATCCTCTCTGTCTCTCCTCCTGATAGCAACTATAGCTTTCCGCTTCTTAACTCTATGGTTTCGAAGCACATGGATATTGTTAAGAATATGATTCTTAGAACTAATGTTACAAAATTGTACTAAATCTTAACAAGTGAACTTTCTGTTGACAAGAGATTCCTACCGAAGAAAGTTGCTATTAACAAAGTTAATTTTACTAATTATAATGTTGATAACGACGATATGTTTTTTTCTTTTGTAATGCTAATGAAGTTGATACATGAGTATCAATTATGAACATGTTTGAAACTTTAGTTGATGTTTGAAACTACCGTTGTTGACCAATATGAAGTTGTATTCCATTTTTGAATAAGTTATTCATGATTTGTAGCTTATGTTCCCGTTTTGTAGCTACCAACTTAAGATGATTCACGGAACAACGCAAAATTGCTAAACGAATAACTAAATATAAACTAAAGCTTATATGCATAGTTTGGTTTAGTATGGACACCCATATCCATACCGATTTAATGGTTAATCACAAAACCCTAAGCATAACCGTTGGTTATATCGGTCTTCAATTAAATTTGGTGCATTTATGGTTCAGTTATAAGTAAATTGGCAGTTATGTTTAATGTTTGCTAACCCATACTTAAAATACACCCCTACTTGAAATACTAGGGATAATATTTGAACACATCGATGGTGATATTGCTATTACTAGTTCTAGGGTTTGGAAACACATAAATATTGTCAAGAATATGATTATTAGAACTGTTGTTACAAATTGTGCCAAATTTGAATTTGAACAAGTGAAAGACAAGAAATTCCTAGTTAACAAAAGTTGCTACTAACAATGTTAATTTTGCTAGTTATGGTGTTGATAAAGATTGTATGTTTTTATTTTTATTTTGTGATGCTAAAGAAGTTGATAGATGAATATCTAATTGAAGGTTCATCAAATATAACCTTTATTTATAAACATATCTCCCAATCAATCATGTTTTTGAATTGTAAATATCTTTTGTTGAGGCATGTGTAGAGCTAGCCTACTTGGTAGAGGCATGTATATGTTTTTTAAAGGCGACGTCTCACGTTTAAATCTAGGCAATGATGATTAATGTAGGTTTATTGGAGTAATAGAATAGGAGCAACTTTTGTCATTAGAAAAAAAAACAACCCTTGTGATACTATATAGACCGAGGATGGAAATCACATTGCCAAAATTGGACTAGGGTGGGGGAGGTAACGCTAGGTCGCCCTATGTAACACGGATGTTCAACGTTCGATTTTAACAATCATTAACAAAAAAAAACCCAAAGGTTATTGATCGTTTTAGTTCGATTTTTACGGTTGAACTTATTTTTAGAAAAATCAGAAAATAACAATAGGTGTATTCACAAATTAATTTAGTGCCAAGTGTTCTTTAGTTTCTTCTAAAACAATTTTCTTTTGGTCAAATTGGTGAACTTCTATTGATTTATTTTAAATTAAGATTTTGTATGATGGTAAATTTGAGTTTTATATTATTAATCCTCTAAATAATATATTAATGAGTCTGTGAATACTACTACAAGTGAGCTACGATTTATAAACATCACAGATCGACTTCTCTCATCGATTTAGTATTTTCTTTTCAAATGGATTTATACTAAGTGTAATGATTAAATGCAAATCTATACTATATAATAAAAGAAACCACTTAAAGGACACTTGTCATCATATTAAGCCATATCTTACAGATAATTATTATTTTAGTTTAATTTATTCTAATTAGTTATAGATAACTCTCCAATTAAATATTTAGTTTAATATCTTATGATAACTATTATTTAGTTTAATCTCTTTTAATTAATTATAGATAACTCTCCTACGAAATATTATTTTATTTAATCTCTTCTACTTAACTATAGATAATTATTATTTATTTTAAATTATTGTATACTTCTCATTTATATAAAATCGAAAACCATCTTGGATAGCATCAATAACTTAAGACATAATATAATTATATGTATAATATGCACTTTATAATAAAATAATACCAAACAAAATTACAAATATAAATTCATTGATTTTACAAATAATAATAAAGTCTTAGTTTTTTTTAAATTAGATTTATTACGGGTTTTTTTAAAATATAATATATATTTTATCACTCAAATGACTACTTATTTGTTTCTTGAATAACTTTGTGTGATACACGTGGTTTTAAAGATATAACTTTTTTTATTGTTTGTTATATAAAATTACATTTATTCAACCGGACAATATGGTTCCTATATAATTTTTTAATATATAAAATTATATTTATACAACCTGTGTAATAAAGGAGGTTTTTAAAGATATATTTTTTATTATTTAGTATATAAAATTCATTTATTCAACCCGTGTAATATTACACGGGGTTATAACCTAGTTAGTTTTATATAAATGAGTCTTAATATGAGAAGTGAAGGAATATATATAATATATAATATATATATATATATATATAACATATATATATATATATAAGAGGATAAGGATCCGTTAGGAACCACCCTTTATTGTGAGAACCGCGAGAACCAGTTTAAACATAAACAGTAATACCTTAAAAAATCTAAAAAACACCCGAATTTTTTTATTTTTTTAATATATTTTATGAAAAATTCGCTATATTTCGTCAACAATAAAAAAATTAAAAAAATTTGTGAGTAACAGTTATCCATGCACATGTGCATTTTTATCATTTCTTTGAAAAATTCCGTAATACATTACAAACATTCGACAATTGTACTTTCATTTACACTACCATGTGTAATATACTAATTTTTAAGTTACAAATATTAGAAATGCACATGTGCATCTATATGTATAAACATAAAATAAGGTGTTTTGGTACAGTACTTTGAATACACTTTCCCTTTCATCAATCATACAATCCATAGTACACTTCCATTACCTCCTACCATCCATAATACAATACCATTACCTTCCACCATCAATAATACAATAACATACCAATATTTTCACTTTATTACATGTATATAACACTATTTATACCATCCAATCAACATATTACATCATAAAGTGACAACTATAATCAAACTATCAGTCACTAGATATAACTAACCAAAAAACATGTATATGGGCCTACTTCATCATTCAAAATCAAACTTTTTTACCAAAACACGTTATATAATGGTTATACATAATGATGCACATGTGCATTTTGAATATTGGTAATGTAAAAAAGTAGTGTATTAGGGATGGTATTGTAAATTAAAGTGCAATTGTCTACTACTGATAATGTATTACGGAATTTGTCGAAGTTATGATACGTATGCACATGTGCATGGATAACTGTTACTCGAAAAAAAAGTTTTTTTTGGAAACGAAATATAGCGATTTTTATAAAAAAATATTAAAAAAAAATTTTTGAGTGTTTTTTTGATTTTTTTAGATTTTATTTTGCAATAAAGTGGTTCTCGCAATAAAGGTGGTTCTCACATGAATCTTACCCTATATATATATAGGTGAAGCATAGAGAGAAAACCCACTTGAGTTGAGAAATCTCAAGAAAACCCTATGTAACATTTTTATTTTTTCTAAAAAAATAGGGAATGTAAATTACATGTTAATGAACATTTTGTAACAAAAAAAATAAAAAAGCGCCAAATAGTTTTGTTTATAAAAATTTATAAAAATTTCAGTGTTTACAAAAAAATGCTAAAAAACTGAATTTTTATAATTTTTTATAATAAAATCCATTTGACCTTTTTTTTTGTTTACAAAACTTTCATTAAGATGTAACTTACATTCCCTATTTTTTTAGAAAGAAATAAAAATGTTATATAGGGTTTTCTTGAGTTTTCTCAACTCAAGAGGGTTTTTATTTTATCATTCTCCTATATATATATAGGGGATGGATCATGAGAAAACTAGTTTAAATGAGAAAACCAAAAAACTAACTAAAAAAGCAAAAAACACATATCAATTTTTTTTTATGATTTTTTTATTAAAATTCGCTATAAATTATATAAAAAAACTTAAAAAAATCAAATAATGCACATGTGCAACATAAACTATAATGGACATGTGTAGTACACATATAGTGTACATGTGCAGTACAAGTTTTTTTTTCGAAAAAAATTTTTTTTATACATAAAATCCAACGATTTTGAAAACAATTGTAAAAAAAATTGTATGTTTTTATGTTTTTTTGGCTTTTTGAGTTAATTTTCTAGTTTTCTCATTTATATCTAGTTTTCTCATGATCCTCTCTTCTCTCTCTCTCTCTCTCTCTTTATAATATATATATATATTTGTATTTTTTTTTCCGTCTACTTAAGCATAAAATGGGTCTTAACATGAAAATTGAAGGAATATATTTCTTTTGAGTAAATTGCACAAAACGTCCTTTATGTTTTCTCAAACTTGCAGGTTCCAGCCTTAATGTTTAAAACTTGCCAAAAATAACCTTTACGTTTATTTTTGTTGCCGGTTCAGTCCTTTATTACTAACCAAGTTAATTATCTCAGTTTATTTCCCTCACATACCTAACATGTGAGGGTATATTCGTCATTTTGTTTCCTCTTCTTATAAAACCCTCAAAAAACACATCACCTCCTCCACCGACACCACCTCCTCTGCCACCACCTCCACCTCCGACACCACCTCCTCTGCCACCACCTCCACCTTCGACAAAACCCCCAAAATCCCCAAATAACTCCGCTACCATCATCTTCAACTGCCACCACCACCACCGCCACCTGATACATCCCTAAATAACTCCGCCACCATCATCTTCAACTGCCACCACCACCACCGCCACCTGATACATCCCCAAATAATTGTTCTACAGATTCATTTCATCTTTCTTTTTTTTCTGAAAATACAACAAAAACTGAACATAAACACCATGAAATCAACCAAAAACCATAACACAATTACCTCAACACCATACTTAATCGCAACACCAGCAAGCGTATCAAACTTCGTAACCGTATGTTCAATAAACCCTAAACCACCACCACCACCACCACCACATAACGGTTGCATAAAACTCGAATGCGGTGGTGATTCCATCAAAACCCCCAATTCGATGCAAATTCCAATAATTATCCCCGCAATGCCTCTATGATAATCCACCTTTCTGCAAGAAAAATAAAAAGAATATCAAAATATACACAACAGTTATCAAGCGTGTTCAATCTTCTGAAACTACTGAGATACATTTCTGTTTATAGATAAAGCCATCAAAGACGTTTGAGTAATCCCTCGACCCTCAAAACCAAATGAAGAAGCATAGACTCTCTACACATGTCATAAGGGTTTTCACACCCATTTTTCTTTTTTGCTTTTCTTTTCCAAAATCAAAGCTGCGTAGTGAAAAATTGGCTTCCAAAGTAAAATATGCATCAAGGCAGCTTATGTAGTTATATTCATAAGCAATCTAAACAAACCCAACAAATTACCACCAAAAAGTAAAATATTTGGCTTATTTACACATAAATCCAAACCCTAATTACCCAACACAACAAAAATCAAAGAGGAATCAACTCTATAACATTCCAAAATCAAATAATCTGTCTTGAATAATCTAAACAGTAACGATAACACAACTCAAATGTGATAATTACCAGAATACTAGTTTATAATCTGCTATAACATTTATGTGAAAGTCATCTCCAAATAATTATAATAATCTGTATATGAACACATTCAGAAAGGATTCCTAACAGAACTGTAATCCATAACTCATACCTTCAAGTTGATGATTTACTTTTTTCCTTTCTTATTGAATTAAAAAAAAGCAAATTTCACTTCTTTTTCCCAAGAACTGAAAATTTGCACAGTTCTTTAGAAACACCATTTACCTCCATTTGATTCAAAACTTGGTTGCTTTCAAGATGAAATCGGTGTATATGAAATCTACAGATGAAAACGGCAAAGTAAGAATCGCCAATGTGGACGCCGAATGACATTTAGGGCTTGTGACAGTGGAAAGATGGAAAGAATCGCCTCTGCATCTCCATATCCTCCAACAAACATCATCGGTCCACAATCTCAAACCGAAACCCTAACCCTGTGGTGGTGATGTATCAGGTGGCGGTGGTGGTGGTGGCAGTTGAAGATGATGGTGGCGGAGTTATTTGGGGAATTTTGGGGGTTTTGTCGAAGGTGGAGGTGGTGGCAGAGGAGGTGGTGTCGGAGGTGGAGGTGGTGGCAGAGGAGGTGGTGTCGGTGGAGGAGGTGATGTGTTTTTTGAGGGTTTTATAAGAAGAGGAAACAAAATGACGAATATACCCTCACATGTTAGGCATGTGAGGGAAATAAACTGAGATAATTAACTTGGTTAGTAATAAAGGACTGAACCGGCAACAAAAATAAACGTAAAGGTTGTTTTTGGCAAGTTTTAAATATTAAGGCTGGAACCTGCAAGTTTGAGAAAACATAAAGGACGTTTTGTGCAACTTACTCATTTCTTTTTGTATTTATCTTTCATCTAGTTAAGCATGATGTTTAGTTGTAACATATAAAAAATAAGAATAATTTGTGTAATTAGTAATTATGTGTAATTACTCTACTGATGTAAATGCATGATTCTTTTTAAAAATTCTAGAACTAAAATACGTGTTTGACAAGACAGAAAAAAAAACGTTTTGAAATTTTTTACCTACACTTCATATTTAGTATATTAAAGCTCATTTAGTGAATAACTTTGCTCTTTATATTCAACATATATGTGTAACATTTGAAATGAAAAGGAGCTTTAAGCCTTTAAGTGTTATGGGCCTAAGGTAAATATAACTCAATTTAAAACTAGCCCAGCATATAATATCAAAAATATTTGAAATATGGTCCAATTCTTACGCCGGCTTTCTGTGTTAAACCAAAATCAAACCGCCCAACATAGTATGGAAATTATGAACCCAACCGACCAAAAACATCAATAAACCAACCATTATACCAAGCCATGATAAAGCATGCTACATTATTATGCCATGACCCTTCTGAGGTCCTTTTTCTCCTCAACTCATATTTAGCTTGCATTATGCAACATTCTTGTCTTGTGTTCTAACACTACCTGTTGTGGCTCAAGTCACAACCCGTATTTATCCTCCAATATTACGACATTGACGATGACTAGAAGCCTACTCATCACCTTTCCCACTCGCACCCCCCTCACTTGAGCATGTTGTGATCACTTTACCAATAGCCTAAGCTAACACCCTCAAAACAACATTAAACAACTCACTCGCCCAAGCAACCATGGTCACCTCTGTTCGCTCGCACCGGCGTTAACTTTACCATGTTGTAGTGCTCGCGAGCCACCTGGCTTCGACGTAGCTCCTGCCACCGTTAGTGGGTGTCCACATCGGACAATCTAAGCTTTAAAGTGTTCACCACATGCGGAGCCATAGTAGCAACCTTAACATAATTGAAAGTCTTTTTTTTATTTTACTTTTCTATATTCATCACTCGTTTCATTTTTAGATTAACGAATCGTTATTTTGTTAAGATGAGAGACCCCGTACAAAACATTGATAGTGTACGAAGTATATGGAAGAACTTGATCCACTAATTTATATGATCAACGTCTGAGATTAAACCGGTGGCATTTTGGTAAATATGAGTTTCAAACAATTGAAGAAAATAATTGCAAAAGGGTATTGTAGTGTTTTTGTTTCAAGTGAACTACCCCACTTGATTTTCATACGATTATAACTTTTCCATCGAATATTTAAAAAAAATCACACCGTATTAACAAGCATTTCATTTTCTTTAATTCTAGTAGCATATTGTTATAGTTTTAAAAAAATTACAGGATTTTGAATACTCATTACGCAGCACATACTACGTGATTACGTGATTTTGAATACCCGTTACGTGATTAATTATAGTATTTTATGTGAACCCCAGTAAGCGATTATGTAATTACGTAACAATAGTTGACTATGTATTATTACGCGACTACGTGATTTTGAATACCCTTTTCGTGATTATGTGATTTCATTATAGTATTTTATGTGAAACCACACTGAGTGACTACGTAAAAGTAAAACATGTAATAAATAATATTTCAGATGGAATACCTAATATTTCATGCCTAATCATGTATTAAGGATAGATTATATACAAAACATTAGCCAAATCAACCTATAATAATCACAATGTCGTATATTAGAGATTTAATCACGTACTAAAGCATAAACAATCAAGTTTTATTATTGATATGCATAATCACGATATAAACATTATTGTAATAACATTAGTTATAACAAATGATATTGAATGTGTAATCAAGTAATGGATTTATATTGAATATGTAATCACGTAATGGTTTATATTGAATGTTTAATCACATAATTGGTATTCAAAGTCCCGTAATCATTGGGTATTCAAAAATCATGTATTGGAGTAATGGGTATCTAAAATCCTGTAATTTCTATAAGAAAATTATAGCATTAGGCTTCTCGAATTAAAGAGAATGAAATACTCGTAAATACGGTGTATTTTTTTCCAAAAAATATTAACGTATGAAAAAGTTATAGCCCTTTGCAAATCAATAGGAGAAGTTTTTCACTTCAGAAATGATAAAAATACCTTTACACACAATAACACTTGTCCTCCTCTAATTCTCGTATACACTTCGTACGTAATTAGTTTCTTGTAATTGATCAAACATGATTTTATTAATTGGTATCGAATTCAAAACTTGGTGGTGTTACTTCTACGTTTCGTTTCGAAATTGTTGAAGTTCATGTAAATTATTTATTTATTGAACTTAGAAATTAAATAAAAAAATTATTTAAAGTATTTATATTAGTTAGTTTTGTGTTTTAGCTAATCACTAGTAGAAAAACACGTATATTCTCTTTTGTCTACAATTTTTTGTATAAACTTTTTTTCACGTATGTTTTTAATCATCTACACATTTCTCTATATTAATAGAAAATAAAATTACCTTTTTCATTTTTAATTTAAATATAATTAGTTACAGGCAAAACCATTTGTCGGTAACCTAATGGTACAATCCGTCACGATCAAACATCATTTTGTTAAATGGTATCAAATTCAAAACTTGATGGTGTTGCTTATATGTTTCGATTCGAAATTGTTGAAGTTCATGTAAATTATTTATTTATTGAACTTAGAAATTAAATAAAAAATTATTTAAAGTATTTATATTAGTTAGTTTTGTGTTTTAGCAAATCACTATTAGAAAAACACGTATATTTCTCTTTTGTCTACAATTTTTTTTGTATAAACTTTTTTTTTCACGTATATTTTTAATCATCTACACATTTCTCTATATTAATAGAAAATAAAATTACCTTTTTCATTTTTAATTAAATATAATTAGTTACAGACAAAACTATTTGTCGGTAACCGAAGTGTACAATCCGTCTCGATCGAACATCATTTTGTTAATTGGTATCAAATTCAAAACTTGGTGGTGTTGCTTATATGTTTCGTTTCAAAATTGTTGAAGTTCATGTAAATTATTTATTTATTGAACTTAGAAATTAAATAAAAAGTTATTTAAAGTATTTATATTAGTTACTTTTGTGTTTTAGCTAATCACTAGTAGAAAAACACATATATTTCTCTTTTGTCTACATTTTTTTTGTATAAACTTTTTTTTCACATACATTTTTAATCATCTACACATTTTTTATATATTAATAGAAAATTAAATTACCTTTTTCATTTTTAATTAAAATATAATTAGTTACAGGCAAAATTATTTATCGGTAACCTAATGGTACAATCCGTCACGATCAAAATCATTTTGTTAATTGGTAGCAAATTCAAAACTTGGTGGTGTTGTTTATATGTTTCGTTTCGAAATTGTTGAAGTTTATGTAAATTATTTATTTATTGAACTTACAAATTAAATAAAAAATTATTTAAAGTATTTATATTATTAGTTTTGTGTTTTAGCTAATCACTAGTAGAAAAACACGTATATTTCTCTTTTGTCTACAATTTTTTGTATAAACTTTTTTTTCACGTATATTTTTAATCATCTACACATTTCTCTATATTAATAGAAAATAAAATTACCTTTTTTATTTTTAATTAAAATATAATTAGTTACAGGCAAAACTATTTGTCGGTAACTTAATGATACAATCCGTCACGATCAAACATCATTTTGTTAATTGGTATCAAATTCAAAACTTGGTGGTGTTGCTTATATGTTTTGTTTCGAAATTGTTGAAGTTCATGTAAATTATTTATTTATTGAACTTAGAAATTAAATAAAAAATTATTTAAAGTATTTAATAGTTAGTTTCGTGTTTTAGCTAATCACTAGTAGAAAAACACGTATATTTCTCTTTTGTATACAATTTTTTGTATAAACTTTTTTTTCACGTATATTTTTAATCATCTACACATTTCTCTATATTAATAGAAAATAAATTACCTTTTCCATTTTTAATTAAAATATAATTAGTTACAGGCAAAACTGTTTGTCAGTAACCTAATGGTACAATCCGTCACTACGAGGTCGATGAGAATTTCATCACTAATCCTTCGGTGAAACCGTCATGTCAAAAGTCTCTACCATCCACCGGTAATTTGTTGCTAAATATACCGTCAGTATTACCCATCACTAATTTGTTGGAAATCAAAACACCCACACTCTTATTTTCGACAAAGTATCACCGACAGATTGCCTCGGTATTCACCAATTCACCTTCATCAACATATATTTTCATCGATAAAAGTCATTCGTTTATATCTTTTATTAATCACTTTCATGTTCTTTTACTCTTCTACATCGATAAACTTTCACTCAGTTTCTCATTTATTTTCCATTTAAAACACTTAGCTTTTCGTGTGGCATCAAGATCCATTCTTTTTTCTCTAAAATTATTATTATTATTTTAAAGCAATAGTTTTTTTCTTTTTATAAAAACAAAGGCATGATTCGATTTGCATATATGAAAAATCTAGACCAGAATATATTAGGTTTAATAACTGCAAGTATGGATAAGATAACTGATATGAAATATAAAATGTAGAAGAAACTAAAAGTAGGATAATGAGGACGCTGGATGTTGGCAACTCCGCCGTGAAATCTGGAAGAACCTTCGGTAATATCATAGCTAGGGTTTTTATGGTCTTTGGACATTTTAGGTTTCATAGCCTTCGAATCTTTACCATTTTGTCAACTTAATCAAAGGTAAACATGTTACTTGCAACTGAATGAATATATATTTTTTACAGGAACAGAATAAAGAAGACGCATAATCAAAGGTAAACATGTTACTTACAATCATACAGAGCAAAAGCGAAGTAGAGGCGTTGTCATTAAAATTCTTGTTTAAAATATATCCAGATTGTTCACTTACGTAAATTTATATTAAGAAAGCGTATTTGTTAAAAAAGAAAAACTATGCATATTGGTTGGTTAATCATTTTAAATCTATTTGTCATCGACTTTTTATTTAGTTATTCAAACTATGAATGCTTATGATTAAAATTCACTGAATCAATAATGTTGTTATTTAAATATGCAACTAAATAGTCGTTTATGGTTATATTTGTCTTATATAATGATCGATGTGCATAAACAGCATACACCTGGTTTCTACTAGTATTTGTTTTGGGAAATAAGAAATATTTAAAATAGGTTCACAAGTGCCAATAGCTTTGTAGCCTAGTGACATCTTAGGAGTGTGATAAGCTTAGAGACCAATAGGTCCTAGGTTCGATTCACACAAATTGAGGTTTTTTCCATATTTATTGAGTTTCCTCCTGAATTAGTGTATAGTCATTATGTCTTGTGGAGATGGATATGATCGGGTGGTTCCGCTCGAGTAAGATGACACTCCAGTGGTCCGTCAGTTATCCAAATTTGCTGTTAAAAAAAATATAGGTTCACAAGTGAGTGACTATTCACATTCAAAGTTGGTCGTGGCGGAATTACCATCGTTATTAGTTTGTTTCGTTATAATATTGAGAGTGGATATAACAATCGAGTGAGCAAATCCGGATTACTTACTGAATGCATATCATATATGAAAATTGATTTTAGGAATACTTGTACTTAACAAACAGAATAAGTCATCAAATTTGAGTTGAAAAGAAATTCGTTTTCAACTAATTCTTTGTACTTTGAAAATAATAATCTAATGTAAGAAACAATAAACAGTTGAACAATCAAAGGATCCATTTCGAAAAAAAAATTCATTTGTATATATTTAGGCATAATGTATAGTGTATGGTTACAATTTCTTGGCCTACTATATAGTTACTACTCTTCATCCCGGTTTTGGTCAATGGAAATGTGAGATAATCCATTATTTAATTAAAGGAGTTATTATTTATTTATTTATTTATTTGCACAATACATAGTCACGCACTTTAAGAGGCAAACACAACAACGCTCTCTCTCTTCCAGACTCCATCTCTTTCTTCACTTTCTATGTTTCACCCACACACCCACCGTCCCCTCCCCCTTTAACGACCAACATACCCGTGCCATGTAGGGTTTCGAACGTCATTAACCCTAACAGAGATAAGAATCTGTCATCGGGTGCTTGCTCTGGCACATGTTGTCCCTCGGTCCTTGCCAGATTAGGGTTTACTTTCTGACCGATGGCACTGTCATCCTTCGCCGTCTGATCTCTTGCATCTTTGATCGTTGGGTAATGATGCACTGCTAACAATTTCCACCGTTTGTTCAGAAGACCTAATTTTATATACCCATTCCCACCCTATACCATTGCAAATTTCAGATAATAACGACTAATGTCAGTGTCGTAAATAACACCCCAAATCCATCCAATTCTTATACTGTTCATAAGAACCTACACCATTTGTTATATATAATTTTTTTTTTTAAAAGTGCGGCATTACATTTTTTTTTCATATCAAATTGTTTTTTAATAAATTTATCATATATATCACCAGATGTTTGCATCTCTTTCTAAGCAAACAATGACACAACTTCCATCTCTTTCTTGCACAATTGTAAAGCGAGAAATATAATTTACTTCTTAGTTCTATGTTATCATCGCTGAAGTGAAACTATGGTTTATTTGAATGATTAGTGAACACGATCCATAAGGTCTGAGTTTCAATGAGTGAGGGAATATGATGTAGGATTCACAAAAGTATTGTATATGAATAGATATTACTTTAAATCAAGTAGAGGTAGCTTTCAGATTAAAATATTTCGAAGGTACACTTGGTTTGGTTGGGGAAAGACTTGGTGTTCCTTGTGACCTAGGTTCGACTCCTACCCTCCCGATTATTTTCTACGGCATCCAGATAAAGGGCGAATATAGGTGGCGTCAGTTTGTCTTGGATGGGAGGCAAGGTTTTACCGATGATTCCACTGTTGTGCCTTCGGACGGGTGGAGGTCAGGTTTCCGTGCATCTGGGAGAGCCAAGGGGTTGGCGGCGGTCGAGTAGTCGACCTTGGCCACAACGCTCGGTGTCACGGAGGTTGACACGTCGTTCCTTGCCGTTCAAAAAAAAAGATATCTAAAGTTTATTCAGATAACTCAAAGAGAAAACACAAGAACAAATATGCCACTTTGTTATAAAAAAAAACTTGTACCAGAATTAGACCAAAGATCGTCTTTATAAATGAGACAAACAATCACAACATTTTAGTTTGCGGTTCATACTATCGATAGTTGGACAATTACAGATGTGGAATACACATCATAGTAGGCAAATCAATCAATGGTAAATTAGTTACCACTAACCACCTAAGTACCACTAACAATTGATCTGTTACTATCGATCATTAGTTACCACTGATGAGCACCAATTTGCAGTATTTCTTAATTGCCACTACGGACCAAGATACCTTTGATCAATGATAATCACAAGTGATCAATTTCCCTTGCAGTTTTCCATTAATCATGCAAATTCAAAGCAGCTTCCACCATTGTTCCGATAAGGTAAACGAGAAATTTGAAGCAAGATCCTTGCAGTTTGCCACGAGGGACGCTACCTGGTGCATGATTTAAGTATAGTCTTAAACAAGCATGTACTACAAACCTCCAAACTCATTGCAATGTTTATTGTTGTTTCCTTTTAGTACTTATACTAAAGCACTCATGATGACACTAAAGTCACCCACATATGATATTATCTTGCGTTTTTATGATACAAAGGTTTGACTTTCGTGTTTATAATCAAAGCTTGTTACTAAATTTGGTTGAAGTTATCGTTTACTATTGTTGTCTTTGGTTTGCCGATTTACGAAGTTGATTTTCAACGATGATTTGTTTTGAGTTTCATAGTCAACATTGATGACAAATTATTTTGTATTGCTTCGTCAGTATATTGGCTGTGTGAGATACATTTTAAGATGGAAACACCGACAAATTTTATTGACGGATAACCACCGCTTTGTTAATGCTTAACGTCTTTAGGGTAGTGTATGTGACATCTGTGCTTTCCGATCTTGTATTTTATCCAACAATGTTATATTTAAAGAAATTTTGTGTTACATTTATGAGTTTTGTATATTTACTAATGACATTTGCGTATTTTTAATCCTTGTTCAAATCCGATCTTTTAAACATTTTCTGGAAGTGAAATCGCAAACCGTTACGCAAACATAATCAGATAAATGCAACATATAGTCCGGAATAGTGACATAAGCTAAACATACCCTAAATATCCTTTACATAACTTAGAAATAAGTTTTGAAGGGTTTGGTATGTCAAAAACAAGCTTATTAGATCACATGGACTATTTACGTCAAACTACGAAAGTCTGCCGATTCTCGTAGAAATGCACACTCCGGAACAAGTACACAAGCTTAACATACCTTAAAATAAATTTTACATAACTTAGAATTAAGTTTTGAAGGCTTCGGTATGGCAAAATCACACTTTTGTAACTTCAGGGGCTATTTTGTAAATTTTGCGAAACTATGTCTTTTTGCGTAAATCGCTATCCGGAACATGTACGAACATCCAAAAATTTTTGTAATCATTAAAATATCATATTTTAGTTATTGAAATGCAAAAATATCATTCGTCACACATTTACGGTCATTTGCGCGTTCGTTACGCTTTTCATCGTAATTAACCAAAAATCGCAACCGACGACCAAACGAACCGACCTCTGGAACATTTTTGGACACATTTCAAGTTCCTTATATTTTATTGTCCCTATGGAGCTTAGAAATCAGGTTAACGGGTGTTGGAAGTGCCAAAATGCGACGAAACGTGCTCAGGGGCCTGTTCTGTCAATTTGTGAAAGTTTCCGCCATATAGGGGTCTTACGGACCGTAAGACCAAAGTCCTTACGGTCCGTAAGGGGCCCCCAGCTCACCAGAAACGTGGCAGCAGCTGAATAACTTCATTTTTGACTCACCAAACAACTTTGCCACCCTTAATTCTGCACTTGACACCTATGGGACACTAATCTAACTTGTGGGTGAGTCATGGGACACTTGTTAATCACCTACAACATCAAGAAAACTATAAATACCATAGTGTTCTTTACATTTGAACTTTTGCAACCATTGTTCATGCTATAACTTGCCACAAATCCGAATTTGCAACCTCCTTAGAGCTATTCTCTGGTTCTTGAATCATTCCTTGGTGTTTGTAAGTATTCCGCTCTTGCTATGTTCAATTATTATAGCTTAATCTGACTAAAAATCAATCAGTTTGACTTCTGTTTGACTTTTAGTTTTGATCATGAATCGATCAAAAAGCTCAATTGAAACTTGCAAAATAATGGTAAATAAGGTGGTTATGATCCCTAAAAATCATGCCTACTGATTCCCACCAGTTCTAGTTATTTTGGCAAGTCAAAGTTTTAGTCAAAATGCGATTTTTGCGCATTTTGCAACGGATCTGTTTTCGGGTATCAAAACATGTTGTTTTGATGCTAAAATACTTTTATAAACTTATTAAGACATGTCAAGATATGTCAAATTCGTCACTCTTGTTTTAGTGCTTGTTTAGAGTCAAAAGTCTAGCGGTTTGACCACCACTTTGACTTTTGAATCTGACCAGTTTGGTCGATTTTTAGATGCGATCAAATACATATTCATGACCATAAATATATAGGGAATAACCCTCTGACATAATACCTTATGGTCATGTCTTTCGGATAGTGTTATGTTAATCAATGGTAAATATTCCTTAAAAATGACCAAAATGCCCTTTTCGCAAGAAAACCAATTAAACACATAGGTAACATAAATTTTGACATATAATCTGATCAAATAACATTTTAACCATGTTTAAGCATTTAAAACTTATCATAACACATATCTAACCATCCGAATGCGTAGTTACGCAAATGACGTGTTAAAGTAGCTTAAACTACCTTAACGGGTCAAAAGCACTTAAAAACAAAAATAAAAATCTTTCCAACTCAGAATGTAAACTTATTAAACCATATCATATGAGTTACAACACTCACATGGTTTATAAGGTCTCTATCTATCTAAATCTTCCGATTTCAAGTTCCGATATTTACATAGTTAACCATTTTTAGGACACGCTTGATTTCACGGACTCTTGATCTTGGTTTATCTTCTTGAACACGGATACTTTTTGCAACCACAAGTGAGTACATAGTCCCCTCTTTTACGTTTTGAAAATGTTTTGGGGTGAAACATATTGTGCTTATTGTTACTTTTATGTTTTTCATGACATTATACATGTTTGATTACATAGTATATATAGTACATGATTTTCATTGCATTTTGCTTCATATGTTGACCTAGCATATTTAGCACATTGGTTTTTCAAATACATTTTTGCTATGTATGTTAACCTAGCATACTAGTACATGGTTTTCAAAGACATTTTCAAAAGACATTTTTGGACATTTTCAAGACATGCTTACATTGTTATTGATATTTTGATACGTTGAAGTCGACAATGATACATTCATTAACATTGATCACGCCGACCGGTAGTATGTAATGGTACCATAGGATTGACAATCCCGTTCCCACTTCCTAGGTATGTTTGGAAGCGACCTTAGGGAATGACAGAATCCAGTGAACATTGATAAATCCTTGACCGAATAGGGGTTTATCCGACAGTCAACAAGGCTTGAATGTGTTCGCCAACAATCCATAATATATGTTTTAACAATATGGGCAATGGTTTATTAAACATGAGATTGGTTTACATGACATATGTTTACTCGACATTGGTTTACATGACATATGTTCACTCGACATTGGTTTACATGAAATTTGTTACTCGACATTGGTTTACATGACATTTGTTACTTGACATTGATTTACGTAACATTGGTTTCCTCGACATTGGTTTATAATGAATGACTTAAATAGCGTGACGTGTGTAATATGATAAAAGCATGGTGGATACGCCGATGATACTTCCTATATATAAGTGCTTTTATTATCTTACATATTGTGGCGTTATCTAAATCATTTTAAACAAAATACAAGACATGACATATCTTATACAAAACACGACATTTTTTTATACGAGACAAAACTTACTTTTGGTTATCTATTTAGCCAAGCTTTATTTCTTTTATATCATATTGATTTTCATATGGTTCTTATAAAACGAAACTTTTTATGGTTCATGGCGACTTCTGTACTACTTTAAACTTTTCTTAAAATAATCAAAGCCATGAAGCATCAACACAAAATCCTATGTACTCGCCGGCATTTCTTTGCTGACTTTATTTTCACATATGTTTCAGAGGCGAATGTTTGAGATTGATCGTGCTACACATAGGGCAGACTTTGGGCCTTAGTGACAATAAAAGCAAGAAGAACAGTTTAACTTATGTTGTATTTTCCGTTTTATCTAAGACATGTAAACAATTATATTCAATAAAACTTAACTTATTATGCCATGGTTGTTGAAACGATAATTCTGTTACAACACTCCCCGACGTTTCCGCCACGGTTTGTTGTTTTACGTGGTCGGGGTGTGACAGTGTATGTTCTTGAAAGTGTCGAGTCGTTGTATGTTAGGAGTGTGTTAACGCATAAGTTATACGTGTGCATGACTCATGCAAAGGTGATAGTCATATGTTAGTGTGTTAGACTGTATGAGCCATGCGCTACAATGTTAGAAACGCATGAGCCATACGTATAAATAGGTGTCATATGGTTTTGATAGCTAGATTTGTTGTTTAACGTATGAGTCTGATATTCAGTTTTCAGTGAGAAACTCTATCCAATTTTGTTAGTGCATATTATGTATGTCCGCCACTATACGAATAGGCTAGATAGAGCGTATTGTATAGTTAAGAGTTCGAAAAAAACACATGACATTTTGGAGAGGACGAGACTCGTTCGTACTGATAAGACTCATCCACACGGACAAGCTTGGTTCGTCCGAAACCTAATGTCTTTATATAATGTCGTATGTTAGAATTTGTTAAGTTTTGAGAGTTTGGCTGGAGAGATGTGTTGATGCTTTTTCCAGCCTGTCAATGATGTATTGCTCTTTTGGTATGAATGGAATCATTCAACTTTTGACTATTCTTACGAGATTTCTACCAAACTAGCTCTATCATATCCAAACTTCCGTCTAAACCCGACTGATCTGGAACTTTCAAATTTTAATAATAAATCAAAGGACATTTATTTACATTGTTGTTTACATAATCACAAATTGTTTAGATGGATTCCACACATCTAAATAGCTAAAAGTAGAAGCTTTTTAGTTTCCTCATGTTTAACCTCGTTTAACAAGATCTAAGATGGATTCAATAGAAAAAGTTCGAGATGAGTTCGATAGGAGAGATGAATTTCTTTATGGGATTGCAACTGAATCAATCGAAGTCTGGAATCTTTATTCATCAGAAAAAAATATGTGAATGCTTTGTTACAACAATTCAAGATGGAAGAGTGCAATCTAGCTAGTTCACAATTGCCTTTCAACCATGGAATCTGTCTGGATGAGCTTGGTGAAACCATTGACTCAACGGTCTATCACTTAATGACCGGGTCAGTTATGTATCTTAGTTCATCAAGACTTGACATTATGTATCCCACATGTCTCCATGCCATATATTAATTGAAGCAGAGGATATAACATCTAGCAGCTATGAAAAGGATTCTTTGCTATCTGAAAGGATGTCCAAGCACCAGTCTTTGGTATCCTCATGATGACAAATTTTAGCTTACCACGTACAACGATTCAGACTATGGAAAATGCAAGAAGAATTTAAAAACGACGACAGCGGGGGTGCCAATTCTTCAGAAGCGGTTTAGTCACTTGGTATTGCAAAAAGCAAACGTCTGCGCCATAGCCAACATGTGAAGCTGAACATGTAGCTACTTCAAGCTGCTTCTAATAGGTTCTCTAGATTCAGCAACAAATGTGTTGGGATTGAACCCTAACAAAGGAACAGATGATATCAAAGCCAAATACACTATCCGAGCTTTGGTTCAACTATCAGAGGTTACAACCTCTGATCAACCTTTACACTGCTTTCCTCAAACAACTGTTCCTATCATCTAATTGAATTAAGAAGCAAAGGTCTGCTAGAAGAAACAAGATCAGAGGATAGAGATCCGTGCTTAGATTAGTTTTACTTTATTCAATGTAACAGTGCTATGCACTGATAGTATTAGTATAGCAGTGTTTTAGTTAGTTACAATTTGTTAGCTGTCATTATCAACCATGACGTCAAAAAAGATGCTCAGTGATTAGATAGTTAGTATAAATAGGTGATCGTTGTAACAGTTAACTTGTCTTCCTGAAAAAGATCAATTTGTACTTTATCTTCTTCATTTCTTACTATCAAATGATTGTAATTGGCTAAGGGGGAGTTTGTGAATCACATGCAAAGTTTATCAACTTGAAAGCATGATGGTGATAAAAACAAACGACTGATTGCTTGTAGTAAAAGTTTTCCATTAATTCCGCTGCATATCTTTATAATTCAAACCATTTTCCATCTTTAGAAACAAAAACTACAAGTGATTCAAACTTAGATCCTGACAATTGATATTAGAGCTTGGTCAATCGATTTTGATTTAACAGTCAAATTGATTTGAACAAATCAGCTCTTTCTGCTAAGTCGTTTGATAGTTTACTTGAATACAGAGTTCTATTACTACAAAAGTTTTTAAAACACAAATCTGTTGTAAACAAGAGAAATGGCACAAAACACACCAGAATCCAATATTGGATCCATGTTCAAACCACCGATGCTGAAACGAAATGAATATTTTATTTGGCAACATCGGATGGGTCATATTCTCGCCCAACAGAACACCGGATGCTGGAGATCCGTTGTATTTGGACCTCATATACCCATGGTTCCAAGTACAGAGGATCCCCACACCCAGATCCCTAAGAAACTCGAAAATTACTCTGAATAGGATTTCCTTAAAATCGAATTGGATGCTAAGGCCTTTAGCATCGTTGCTTCGGCTTTGCCCAATGAGATATATGCGGGATTACTTCATTGTAATTGTGCTAAAGAGTTATGGGATGCTCTTAAAGAGCAATTCAGTGGTACTAAAGAGGTGATAGAGAATAATAGAGAGGTTTTAAATCAACAGTATGAAACATTTTGCCACGTTAAGGGTGAATCATTAACCCAACAGTTCGAATGATATAGCTGTCTCATCAGTGAGCTCAAATTGGTAAATGTGGAATTTCCAAATTCGACTGTCAATAGTCATTTCTTGAGATCCTTACCTGAGAAATGGGAGACTGTAGCTTATGTCACTAGAACACCTGTTGGTTACAAGGAAATGACCTTGACACAACTTCATGGACGACTCCTCACTTATGAAAGAGAGAGTAAAACCAGAAAAAGAAGTTGCAAGAGTCAGGGAAATTGACTGATGATTATACTTTGGGAAACACTGCTCTATATAGTCATGAGGAGGGGTCTAGCTGTGGAAAGGATCAGAGTTATGATCATTAAATTGACATAACATCTGGAAACAATTTCAACTCTGATCCCTGTACACCCAATTTTGCCTTTGCTGCAAATTGTGAAAGTCAGACCTTTGACAATCTATCTTTTGAATTAAATGACTTACAACATTTTGAACCCACTGACCTTGAAGAGATGGACATTTTGCATCAGCTGGCACTTTTAAGTGTTAGAGCAAGTAAATTTTACAAAAGAACTGGTAGAAGGTTTCCGGGATTGCATGGGGGGTTGAAAGTTGGGTTGGATAAATCTAAAATCAAATGTTACAAATGTAACAAGATGGGTCACTTTGCCAGAGACTGCAGATCACAATCTGCAGGACCAATTGTAACATATCCTGGCAACAGACCTCAAAGCACTGTCCAATATTCCCAATATACCCATGCACCTCAAATGCAAAACACTGCTCCCTTTGCACATCCTGTTGCTACAGTTCCTGTCCATTATGTTCAAACACCTGCACCACAGATTCAATATGTCCAAGCACCACCTCAAGTACATGTGCAGCAAGTGCCACAAGTTACTCAACCTACTCAAACTACTGTTACACCAGCAGAGGTTAATCAACAAAGCTTTTTCACACAAGGTTTTTCTCTCATAGCCAAAAATGATCGGAGTAGTTTCCCTGAGGATTTCACAGATGAAAACTTTGCTCTCATAGCCAAAAATGATTTTGAAAATGAAAATATATGGTTTAATGGCTTTGGAGACCATTGTTGAAGGTGATGAATCTGTGGAGCAGGAGTTAAAGTCTGATGTGTTTGATTGTTGTGAAGTAGTGGTTATACCAGAAGTTATATCAGTGGTTGAAGTGAATGTTGTTGATGTTGAAAAGGACCCTCTATCTGACCCATGGGATGAGCAGGTGTGTGAGGAAGAAGAGTGTGATTGTGCTCATATGGCTGGTATCACCTCAGATCCTTAAAGATCTATGTTCTGACAAATGTATTATTGCTTTTGCAAACATAAAGCAGGTGAATGAAAACCTGAGAAACAAAATTTAGAAGATGAACTTAATTTGAAAAACTTGTTAAAGAGTTGAAAACAAAGTTAAGTGAAAAAGATTCTGAAATGAGTAGCCTAAGGCATGAATCAAGCATAACTAAAGACCAGCTCCAAACCATGCTAGAAAAATACCAGGTTTACAAACAGGAGCTTGAATCTACCCAGATCACTTGTGAAAAATGGGTAGAGTCTTGTAAAGATTATGAGCTTATGCTTGATGCTCAAATCAAAAGCAACATAAATTTGGAATTGGCTTTAGAGATTATGACCAGACTTGTGAAAATGTTGTAAAAATTGATTCTGAGCTGGTTGAAATAGTCTCAACAACTTGGCTGGTGAAGAAATTAAAATCACAGATAAAAATGGAAACAAAATCATTCTTGAAAAACCAGAGGTTTCAGCCAAAGATAAAGAAATTGAAAAATATCAGCTTAAACCAACCTGGTCAGATGAATGTGATATTTTGGAAAACTTCAAGCCAATGGACTTTTCAACCACTGATGTATGAAAGCACCGAAAGCACCGAAAGCACCAAAAGCACTGGTGATCCCTATTAAAGACTTGCCAGCAGAGGCTACACCCACTGCTCTCAAAAAGTCTGATAGGAAAAGGAAAGAAAAGGTTAATACTTGTTTTGTGAATTTTGTGAAAAGAGAAATCATGTGGCTGTGATTGTTTTCTTTTAAAAGCCTATGACATAAACAAAACTTGTATTATACCCAAATCTCCTAGATGCACCATCTGCAACAAAACAAATCATATGACCCAAGAGTGTGCCTATCTCAAAATCTATCATCAAAAGGTAAAAGAGATTAGAGCAAAAGCTCTTGAAAGAGAAATTTCAAGCTTTCCTGAAAACAAATCTAAATAGAACTTTGAATCAATTGAAACGTCTGTCACAAAAGCCTTAAATCAAACTTCTGTTCACAAAGAAATTCAAGTGACAGATGTGCTTCCATCAAACCATTTACCAAGAGGTAAAAGCCAGCCTAGATATCAAAAGGTGCCTATGGTTTATGAGACTTACAAAAGCCTTCTAAGCCAAGGGTAAATAGGCATCCTCATGGTTGCCAACAGTTGATAGGATGTGGCTCCCAGCAGTGGTTACAAAAACCTGATCTAACCACTGCTCATTCATCTGAACTTGAGTCTGGATCATCTGATACCCCATTTAAAGCCATTCTGGCTTTGGAAACTCACCTGAACTAATTATTTCAAAAAACATGTGTAGGGAGCTTCTACTTGCCTTGATAGTCTTTGGTATATAGATAGTGGGGGCTCCAAGCACATGACAGGATGTAAAGCCCTGCTCAGAGATTTTAAAGCTCATGGAAGGAGTGATATATCCTTTGGAAATAATTCTAAAGGAAAGGTGTTGGGGGCAGGATGTGTCTCAGCTGGAAAACTCAAGTTTGAGAATGTGAATCTCATTGATAATCTAAAATTCAATCTTCTGAGTGTCTCACAAATGAGTGATAAGGGTTATGGATCCTTCTTCACAAATGAAACTTGTCAGATAGTAGGCCCAGAGGTTGTTAAAAAGATTAATCAAATAATTGTAGAGAGCAAAGCACAACTTACTGCTAATAGGGTAGGAAATGTGTATGTGGTAGACATGGTAAAAGATAATCCTATGTCAAATGCATGTTTGTTCTCAGTTGCTTCAAGCAAAGAAACTGAATTATGGCATAAAAGACTAGGTCACACAAATCTAAAAACCATCTCCACTCTCTCAAAACAAAGTCTTGTCAGAGGTTTGCCTCACAAATAATTTACTTGTGAAGAATATTGTGTTTCCTGTTTAAAAGGTAAACAACATAAAAGTTCTTACAAGTCAATTGAAGAGTCCAAAACAAGTCAGTGCTTACAGTTACTTCATATGGATTTGTTTGGACCTGTAAAAATCATGAGCTTAAAACATAAAAGGTATTTCCTGGTGATAGTTGATGATTTTTCCAGGTTTACATGGACTTTATTTTTACACTCTAAAGTTGAAACAGCAAACTTTTTGCAAAACTTTGTTAAACAAGTTGAAAAGCAATTTGATCTTCCTGTAAAAATCTTTAGGAGTGACAATGGGACATAGTTTAGGAACAAAGAGTTGGATGCCTTCTGTGAGTCAAAAGGGATTGTTCGGCACCCTAGAACTCCAGAACAAAATGGGGTTGTTGAAAGGAAAAACAGAACTTTGATTGAATTAGCAAGAACTATGCTAGTAGATTCTAGTTTACCCTTGTCTTTTTGGGCAGAGGCTGTAAACACTGCTTGTTATGTCAGAACAGAGTTTTGATAAACCCCAGGCATCAAAAGACTGCTTATGAATTGCTTTATAAAATCAACCTCTGATCTCTTATTTTAAAGTCTTTGGCTGCCCATGCTTCATTTTAAATTTAAAGGATTCATTATCCAAGTTTGCTGCCAAAGTTGATTGTGGTTATTTTCTGGGATACTTAACCACTGCTAAAGCCTACAGAGTTTTTAACTCTAAGACCAAGTGTGTTGAAGAAACTCTGAATGTGAAGTTCAATGGACTCTCATCTTTGAAAATTCCCGCAAATCCTGCTGAACTGTTTGACCTATCCAAATTTACATTTGAAGATGTGTCTGTCAAGACTAACCATGCAGGTACCCCACAGTCATCAAATCAAGAACAAGGATATGATTGCATTCTTCCAAATTTCAAAATCAATCCTTTAGGCAGAGGAGCAGATGTTAGTAGCAATGGTGAAAGCTCTGCCAGGTCAATAATGGTTAATACTCAAACCTCTGCCAGCTCTCAAAACCAAACATCTGTTGATAAAAGTCCACAACAAATGGACAAAAGTCAACCCACTTTCACATCCATTCCACCAATTCCTCCACCACCATTCCAATCAGAGACTGGACCATCAAATTCACCAACAGAGGATAGCTCAGATGATACACATTGCAAGCTTCACCTCAAAATGCCATTGTCCCATATCAAGGTGATTTGATTTTCCTGAAAAGCCATCATGTGGATCAAGTTATTGGCAACATCAATGAGGGAGTGCTCACCAGAAGCCAATCCCAAAACATCTGTCTTTTTGCTGGTTTTCTATCACTCACACAACCTGTCAAGTACCAAGAGGCACTAAAAGACAACAGTTGGGTAGAAGCCATGCAAGAGGAGCTCCTACAGTTCAAAAGACAACAAGTATGGAAACTTGTACCACTGCCAAAAGATGTAAGTCCTATTGGCACAAAGTGGGTCTTCAAGAACAAAACAGATGAAAGGGGCATTGTTGTCAAGAACAAAGCAAGGCTCGTGGTTCAAGGCTATAGACAGGAAGAAGGCATAGACTATGATGAAACATTTGCTCCAGTTGCAAGATTGGAGGCCATCAGACTGTTCTTAGCTTTTGCTGCTAACCACAACATCAAGGTTTATCAAATGGACATCAAAAGTGCATTCTTGTATGGAAAGATCAAGGAAGAAGTGTATGTGTGTCAACCTGTTGGTTTTGAAGATGCATTTCATCCTGATCATGTTTACATGTTAAACAAAGCACTATATGGTCTAAAACAAGCACCCAGAGCCTGGTATGAAACTCTATCCACTTTTCTCTTATCCATTGGGTTCACCAGAGGTAGGATTGATAAAACCCTATTTTTGAAATGGAAAGGAAAAGATTTGATGCTTGTCCAAATTTATGTGGATGACATCATTTTTGGATCCACATGCACTGCCATGTGTGAAGAGTTCAGAAAACTCATGGCAGCAGAGTTTGAGATGAGTGCAATGGGTGAGTTGCAATGTTTTCTTGGTTTACAAGTCAAACAAATGCAACATGCCACTTTCATCCATCAAAATAAGTATGTGAAAGAACTACTTAAGAAATTTGATATGGATGATTGTAAACCTTGCGGCACACCCATGGCAACATCCAAGCTATCACACTTGATGGCAAAGATGACCTTGTTGATCACAACATCAAGGTTTCAAAATGGACATCAAAAGTGCATTCTTGTATGGAAAGATCAAGGAAGAAGTGTATGTGTGTCAACCTGTTGGTTTTGAAGATGCATTTCATCCTGATCATGTTTGCAGGTTAAACAAAGCACTATATGGTCTAAAACAAGCACCCAGAGCCTGGTATGAAACTCTATCCACTTTTCTCTTATCCATTGGGTTCACCAGAGGTAGGATTGATAAAACCCTATTTTTGAAATGGAAAGGAAAAGATTTGATGCTTGTCCAAATTTATGTGGATGACATCATTTTTGGATCCACATGCACTGCCATGTGTGAAGAGTTCAGAAAACTCATGGCAGCAGAGTTTGAGATGAGTGCAATGGGTGAGTTGCAATGTTTTCTTGGTTTACAAGTCAAACAAATGCAACATGCCACTTTCATCCATCAAAATAAGTATGTGAAAGAACTACTTAAGAAATTTGATATGGATGATTGTAAACCTTGCGGCACACCCATGGCAACATCCAAGCTAGTCACACTTGATGGCAAAGATGACCTTGTTGATCAAACATTGTATAGAAGCATGATTGTGTCTTTACTGTACCTAACTGCATCAAGGCCAGACATCATGTTTGCAAACATGTTTTTGTGCCAGATCACAGTCATTGCCAAGAAAATCAGATCTTATTGCTGTAAAAAAGGATATTCAGATACATAAAAGGTGCTCCCACACTTGGTATCTGGTATCCAGCTAATGGTAATATTGAGCTTGCAGGATATTCTGATAGTGACTTTGCTGGATGTAAAACAATAAGGAAGTCCACATCTGGAGGAGCCCAATTCCTAGGTAATTGCTTAGTGTCTTGGCAAAGTTAAAAGCAAGTTACAGTTTCCACATCCACTTCTGAGGCAGAGTATATAGCTGCTGCAAGTTGTACTGCTCAACTTTTGTGGCTTCAAAATCAATTGCTGGATTTTGGTATCACTGCTTTAAAGACTCTACTCAAAATTGATAGTCAAGCAGCAGAAAATATCATCAAAAATCCTGTCTCTCATTCCACCACCAAGCACATTGACATCAGACATCACCTTGTGAGAGATTGCTATGAAAAAGGTTTGATTTCTTTACAACATGTCCATACCAAGGATCAATTGGCAGATGTGTTGGCAAAAGCACTTGATGCTCACACTTTTGACAATTTGATCTCTAGGCTTGGAATGCTAAACATGGATTAAAAACAATTTTTTTTTGTGATCCATGTGTAAATAGCAATAAAATGTTTTTAGAAAATCAAAATCCATCCTTAAAAATAGTTTAAAAATTGAATTTTCAATAAATACTTAAAGTCTGTTCAAAGCACTGATAGCACAAAAATACTGATCATTTAGAAAAGTCTATCCACTGTCAAAAGTGTATCCTCTGATAGATCAAAATTTCAAACAGTGGTTTAGCCAAACAACTGTCTTCCATTTCAATCAGAGGTTACACATGGACAGATGTTATTTGACAGTCGTTGCATCAGATGCCACGTCATCATCACTTTTTCAAAAACCTTATAAAACCCTGTTCTATCCAGAACAGAGGTTTCACCAAACTGTGTCGATCTCAAAATTCTCAAAACAGTTTTCACTCAAATCATGGCTCCTAAAACAAAATCAAAGGCGAAATCAAAGCAAGAATTACCACCATTCGTCTTGATCATCAAAACCCCACACAATTACACTGGAATCTTAGAAGAAACTGAGGTCAATACACGATATCACACAATGATTCGGATTCTAAGAGAGTCAAAATTTAAATATATGCTCGAAGTCAAAACCAAGATTTACATCGATTCTCTTCGGGATTTTTGGAAATATGTTAAGGTCAAAACATCCGCTGATAATGTTCCTTATACAATAGTCTCAAAGGTTGGGGGTACTCCTATGCAACTTAGTCCACAATCGATCTCTCAAGTTTTTCAATTGAATGATATGACATATCCTGTGTCATTTTCTTTACGAGATATGCAAGCAGAGTTTGTGGAAAGGGGTTATACTGGCCAATTGAAAGGTATGACAATCTTTAAACCCAACTTTCCAGCAGAGATGAAATTCTTTTTCCATACTCTTTTAACACGTCTCTCTGCAAAATCTACTGCTCTCAATGAAATTACATTGAACATGCAATATCTGGGATATGCAATTTTGACTGAATCTGATTTTAACTATTCCCAGGTATTGTTCAATGATTTGGTAAATAATTTTAAAAATATATCAAAAAGAAAAGCTTTCTTGATACATCATCGTTTCTTGAGTGTTTACTTGCAAGACCAGATCAGATCTGATGCAAGTAAACAAGGCGCAGTGACCACACCTGCCTGCCTAACTCATGAACTTTTTACACGCCTAACAAATCAAGAAAAGGTTTCTAAAATAGAAGTAGAGGAGGTTGAGCCAGTTTTACAAGAACAAAATGTTCAATTTCTTCCTCCTGCTACTGAGCCCACTGCTCTAGGTGATCAGAGCATTGCAACCACTGCTCTGAAACCCACACCTAAAATCAGCAAAAAGAAACCAACAAAACATCCATAACCCACCAAAAACCAAAAAAGGGTCCTCTGGAAGATGAGATCCCAGAGATAAACCCTGTGACAACACCAATGTCACAAACCACTGTTGCTACTTCTTCACAACAGATGGTTGAGAGATCTCCACCTGGCTATGAAACTCCTCCTGCATCTTCACAAAAGGATCAGGTTGTAAACACATGGACACCAAATTATGGAGCTCTAGGACCACTTGGTTCTATCTTCCACAGCCCATCTCCTAGGGTAATGTCTCTTTCTGCACCTATCCCTTCTCCAATAAAATCACTACCACAAACTTTTATGCCGTTGCTGAATGCAATTGAACTAGAGCAGACATTATCTAGTACTTCTCACCAACCTATCACTAAGAATATACTTCAACATGATGCTGGGTCTGATTCTCTATTCTTTGCTAGTCCATCAGCAAATGAAGAGGCTACATCCCTTAGGTTACATGTAACCCTTGGTGATAGTGAAACTAGAGCAGTCACTACAATTGCAAAACTACCTAGTTTTCCTTTGGACAGTGGTTACATTACTAAGTCTCTGTTGAAGGCAACCACTGCTGAGGCTACCAAGGTAACCTATGATATTGTGGGAAGTCCCCAGTACCAAGAAAAAGGGGCATCTAAGGTTGAAGCTAGTATCAAAACATATGTCATGATATCTTAGATATAACTACCACCTTAGGTAGGAGTTCAGATGATTTTATTCAATTAGGTGATGATCTAAAATACAAAGATTTGACTGAGAGAGTATCAATGCTTGAATCTTTTGTTTATGAGATAAAAAATCTTGTGAAGCAGTTGTTAGCTATAAAGAGCCAACCCTCTGTCTTAACCACTGGTGATCTAAAACAAGCCCTAGACCCTCTGTTTCAGCAACAAAAGCACTTCTCTGATTAACAACAGAAACATCAAATGCAGGAAGAAACATGGCTGAAGCCAGATTCATGGATACCAGGGCAGACATTAAAGCTACATAAGCTCATCTTCTCCAAACCACTGGTACTGCTCCACCTGCAGTAATTTTTGTAAACACTGAAGATGATGCCAAAAATGGGGAGAAACCTTTGGGACAGAAGAAGCTTACAATTGATGATCAATTGGCAAAGCCAACAAGACGGTTCAAAGAAAAAGGATCTAACAGATGATATCTTGGCCAGGGAAAATGAAAAGCAGAAGAGAAAAGTGTATCTTGCTGGCAAGGTTTTAGTTGAGCAAAAGATTAAGCAGCAAAAAGAAAAGGAAGAGGTTGGTACCTCAGCAAAGAGGAGACCTGCTAGACAAATAAGGCAACCAACATCCACACCTTCCAAAACTGAGCCCGCTGTAAATCCAACCATTAAAACCTCTGCTCTCCAAAAATCAAGCACACCTACTTCAACTTCTATACCCATTTCCACCAAAGCAGATGTTACAGCAACTGCTGTGTCAACATTTGTTGATACAACAGAGGTTGCAGCAGATGCAATCTCACCCACTGGCATGGTCATATTTAATACATCCACCCAACCTCTACCAACACCAACCAGAATACCAACTCATCCATCATCACCTGAGGTCAAATTTAAGAGGAGAAGGACTACAAAGGTTGTGAATGAAGAAGAGATCTTTCCTGCTCCCACTCCTTTATCATCACAACCACTGACCTCCACATCAATGCTTCCACCATCTATAACTCAAACCACTGATTCCCTTATAGTTATACCTGCAGTAAAGAAATGTCCTCTTGATTTACCAGTAGTCAAGGAAGAAATTCTAAGCTTCTATTCTGAGGAAGACCCTGACAAAAGAACTATATTATCTCTTGATGGCTACCCAAAACCTGCAAATGTTGATGATTATCTGGAACTCAAATTGAAACAAGCAGAGGATATAGCAAAAAGAGACTCAACTGGTAAAAGTGATAGAGAGATACAGACCAACATGTCTTTTCAGTTAAGCAAAGCCAGGGTATTGCAAGATTTTGTCAAAGATCTGAGTAATAAGCTGTCAGAAAGGGAAGATCAATATCTTGAAAATGAACTCATTGAATATCATGAAGAACAAGCAATATAAGGCAACAAAGGCACAGTTCAAGGATTGGAGTATAGATGAGCTGAGAGAAGAAACTAAAAGACTACAAGAAATGTTAAAGGATCCTCACAAGAAGCCAACTCCTCCTAACTGGGAAAAACATAAGAAAGACATGCCTGAAAGAGTCTTGAAGCTTAAAAGGATGAAGGAAGAGTTGATATAGAATCACTATGGTTCAAGGAACCAACTGATAAGATGGGGAGAAGTCAGGGTGATTGATACTTACAAAATGTTAGAAGAGAGGAGGAAGAAAGATCCAAACATGCCTCCTAAACCAATTTACCCTCCATCAGATGATGTTCATAAAGCTCAACATTCTAAAAAGTCGATCTCATCATCTGTCCCCTCCATCCTTGCCTTCAATCAATTAAAAAGGCAAGAAAAGATAGATGAAGAAGACAAGAGAGTGTTTGAACACATCAAGGAAGGAATTAAAAACATGGTTGACTATCACACAGATGAAGCTAGTGAAAAGCTCAGAGCAGATTTGACAAATATAGTTCAATAAAAGCTCTTCGAACCTCAACCGATAAAAGTCATCCTAGAAAGCCAGAAGACCCAAAAATTCTAAAGTGGAAAGTCGAAAAAGGCTCCCACGAATTGACACTGCTCAAGTATAATGGTGAGGCTGTCAAGATTAGCATGCAGGCTGCATATGAGCTAAATGCAGAAGACCTTCAAGATCTTTTGGATCAGACACTCGAAAAGGATGATGATGATGAAGTTTCTCTGAATTTTGAAATATAGTTTAAAGGCCAAATCACGAGGAATAAAAACCAAGTGTTTTGGCATCATCTGTTCCAGGGGAGATTGTTGAGATTGAACCCTAACAAAGGAACAGATGATATCAAAGCCAAATACACTATCCGAGCTTTGGTTCAACTATCAGAGGTTACAACCTCTGATCAGCCTTTACACTGCTTTCCTCAAACAACTGTTTCTATCATCTGATTGAATTAAGAAGCAAAGGTTTGCTAGAAGAAACAAGATCAGAGGATAGAGATCAGTGCTTAGATTAGTTTTACTTTATTCAATGTAACAGTGCTATGCACTGATAGTATTAGTATAGCAGTGTTTTAGTTAGTTACAGTTTGTTAGCTGTCGCTATCAACCATGATGTCACAAAAGATGCTCAGCGGTTAGATAGTTAGTATGAATAGGTGATCGTTGTAACAGTTAACTTTTCTTCCTAAAAAAGATCAATTCTCACTTTATCTTCTTTATTTCTTACTATCAAACGATTGTAATTGGCTAAAGGGAGTTTGTGAATCACATGCAAAGTTTATCAACTTGAAAGCATGATGGTGGTGAAAACAAACGACCGATTGCTTGTAGTAAAAGTTTTCCACTAATTCCGCTGCATATCTTTATAATTCAAACCAATTTTCCATATTTAGAAACAAAAACTACAAGTGATTCAAACTTAGATCCTGACAAAATACGCGACTACCATTTGCAATTTTTATTTTCCCCCATATTCGTTGATAACTCTGTTGCGATTTCAACAACTAAATATCCGGTTTAGCATTCGAAAACCAAACACATTGAGATAACTTATAACTTCATTTGTGATTGTTACAAGAAGAAGTTGATTGACGTTATTAAAATTCACATAGATTTAGAAAAAAAGCTGATTTATTCACAAAAGGATTTGACAAATCGAGATTTGATTTTTTACTAAATATAAACGGAATCAAAGCTTTAAAATCTAAGTGTGAAGAAGGTGAAACCATGAGTTCAACAAAATTTATACGTAGACCACATCGAGGCAACATTTTCTTTGTTTTTATTTCACATTTCTTTCAAAAATCCAAAAATATGTTTTTACATTTTAGGGGGAGAAACTTTTTTAATATTTGAAAAATGATAATCCAAAATCATAGATATTTCAAAATCCAAAAACATAAGATATTTCAAAATGCAAAAACATTGAAATATGAAAAATTAGTCTATTTTGCGAAAAAAAAAAGAAATAGTTAAACTGGCACACATTTTAAAATTTGTTTTTGTTAAATAGTTAAATAATCTCACAAGTTTTATGTGCCAGTTGTTATGGGTGGAATTTCTGACCCATATCTTGAAAACATATCTTGACATTATATAATGCGACAAGGATACTGATCCAGTATATTAGTAACATCCTGTGGGGGTATCCTATTCGCTACTAACGTTTTTCTTTGGCAGCAAGACCAACGGATATGAGGGCTTGGTCTCCCTGAAGACTTGCTCAAGACAGTTAGAAGATGAACGTTGGAAGCTGGAGAAAGAGTCCACAACGGTCACAAAGGAATATTCACGACATCCCTAGAATGTAGGATAGTTAGTTATTTTCGGTTACTACATATAGGGAGGCTGGATCAACAGTAAGACACATCTGATTTCGCAAACTATCACACCACTGATTGCAGCTACGATCACAGAACACTCACAACACTCACATTTGACAATCATTGTAATACTTAGAGCTGATCCAAGCAATATCCCGAAGCTGTATCCTGCTTTTTGCAATCAATAAGAAGAACAAGGTAGCTGACAGTTGTCAACTCCCGAGGTTTTGTGCCGGCGATCTAGATTGATCAAGGGCTTTCCTCGTACATCCTGTGTCAGCATTTACATTTATTGCATTTATTTGTCATTTCGATATAGTTCATTATCCTGAAACTGTTTTCACAATAAACCGACTAAACACATTTTTACAAATCACAATTGCACGCTACCTCACATACTAAGTTTAATCACTTAATTGCTTCAATAATTTTTGACCAAAACAATGTGGCGCCCACCGTGGGGCAAGTGGTGCTATTTTTAGTCAAAACTTTGCTAATATCACTAATCAGCTCTTTGTTCTCTAATATTTTTGCGAGACTGTTTTTGATGGCTTCTCAGTTAGGTTTGAGCTCTTCTTCGATGCCTACATCAACCTCTGCTGCAACTCGTTCATTGCCTCTTCCGCCTCCACCAGTTCAGACTTCCCAAAGGAGGAATAGAATCCAAACACCTCAAGACACTACTACTGCTCAAAATGCTTCCAGATCCAGAGTTTCAGGGAGAACCCCTATTTTTGCTTCTAATGATGAAATTATGTCTTTGTTTAGTAGCATACAGGATCAAATGAGAAAGCAACAGGAAACCAACCAGCTCATGATGAAGGAAATACAACTCTTGAAGTCCAACTACAAGAGACATGTTGAGGATATTGTTACCCCTTTGCAGCCGAGGATGTTGAACTTTAGTTCAACATATATACTAAGGATAATCAGGGCAATATCATACCAAGTCGTTTCCCAGAGCAATATTCCGGAGATAGCTTCAACGGCCAGGATATCGGCTGTGAGAGATCCAGGATATGCTCCAGGATATGGCCAAAATCACCAAGCTGGTAACTTGTCCATTAACACTAATATGCCTACTGCTAATAACTTTGAACCTACGCAGGATACAAGTGTAACACAGGCGTTGTCCAGAGAACTCCAAAAATTGAAGGATATGATATCAAGTGTGCGTGGGGTGTGTGCAGCCTATACCGGAAAAATCTCAGGATAGTCACAACATATCCCGCTTTGCTCGCCACATTTGTGATGCAGAAATTCCGAAGAGATTCCAAACTCCTAACATTAAGCTATATGATGGGACATGGATCCTGAGGAGCATGTTGCCCAATACAGGGAAAGGATGGAAATAAATCCTATCCCGGCGGATCTCAAAGAGGCATGCCTATGCAAAGGCTTCGGTTCCACCTTAACAAGATCAGCCTTGAAATGGCTTCTAAATGTCCACCTTATTCTATTACTTCTTTTGCCCATTTAGTTAACTTATTTAACATTCAATTTTTTTGTAGCATGAACTTTGAGAAACTAACAAGTGACTTTTACAGGATAATAGAGGGACCACAAGAATCCCTAAGGGATTATGTCAACAAATTCAGTAGGGAATCCCTGGATATCCCGAATCTTGATGTTGCTACGGTAGTACAAGCATTCAAGATGGGATTACAGAAGGATTCCCAGTTTTATTAGGATGTTGTGATGAATCCTTGCAGGAACTTGGACGAAGCTGTTGGGTCTAAAACGTGTAGTCTAATGTTATCAACGTATCAAGTCAACGCAAAGAAGTCAAAGTCAACACGCAAGTCGACACGAGTAGATCAAAGAAAGATATGGCGTGTGGAAGATCGAGATTTATAGTTATATTGCTTTGAATAATTAAATATATTTTGTTTAGACAAAATATATTTATTATCTTATTTAGTTAGTCTTCATATTTATTGCTACTTTTAATAAGATATTAACTCTTAGGACTTAATTGTAATTAGCATAAAGTGGTTTAGGTTATAAATAGATAGAGATTTAGGGATTTAGGGCAACACACCTAGAGAGAGATTTGGGAGTTACATTGTATTCATCAATTGCAAATTAATCAAGGGTTTTAAAGCTTTATTTTTTAGCGTATTCATCTTTATTCTTATTCAAAATCAGATTTTTGGCTCGATTTGATCCTACAATTTGTATCAGAGCTTGGTACTCGAATTTGGGATTCAACAATCTTCAAATTCCATCCTAAAAAGGTTTGAAACTTTAGGGTTTTTGATTTTATTCACTTTTTCTTCAAAAATCTTGTTTTTAAAAGGTTAAATTTATTTGTTTGCTGATTGAGAGTTGAGATTAGGATTATTAGAAAGATTCATAGTGATTTTCATATCATTTAAAAAGGTTCAGTTCAATTCAGAAGGTTTTAGATGAGTTTTTGAAGTTTCAGGGCGTTTTTATCGATGAATACAGCGTTTTTATTGATGAATTCAGCGTTTTTATCTTTCCGGCATATTTAAAAATTTCCGGCGACTTTTCCGGCGTATTTAATTTCCGGCAATTTCAAATCTTGAACGCGAGTTCAAGTCCTCCGGCGTATTTGGTAAATGCGCTGGTAAGTCTGTTTTTTTTTCGACATTATTCCGGTATTTCTATTCCGGTCAGCGTATTTATTTAAAATAAATAACCAAAAAAAATAATAATAAGAAAGGGGTAGAAGGAGATTCTGTCAACGTAAATAGATTAACAAAAAAAAATAAAAATTTGTTTTGAAACATTCTGTCTCCTGCAAACTTCGGCCTATAGATTAGGGTTTCGACTAGTTTTTCCGGCGCCGCTACTTTTCCGGCAATCTACTTCCGATAACTAGTGTCCATGTTACCACCGCCATTCAGTATCATAAACCACCTATAAACACCATCGAACCTCTGACCTCAGCCGTACACCACCTCTCGTCCGCCTTTATTTTCCATCGCCCAATCACCAAAACTCAACTAGACCCTCAACCACTGTCATTTACTACCCCCCCACCACGCTCAACCATCCTCATTCCTCACACCACAACCTCCGTTCATCACCACCGTCGCACACCGTCATCCACCAACAGTCCCCACCGTGTTCTACCATCAAATCCATCGTACCCCACCAGCTCCGTTTCCAACAACCTCCACCAACTAGCGCCCACCGCTGAAACGACCACCTCCACCGCGCAGTTCCACCCAGTTACCACACCATCACGCACCACCGTACAACCACCACGATCTACGCCATCTTCCACATCACAAAACACCTTTTTTGTGTGAGTGTTGTTTGTTAATCGATAGAGAGACGAGGAGGTGGAAGTCGTTGTTGTTGTTGTTGAGAGCTAGACAGAGAAGTAGTAATAGGTTATTGTTTTCATTTGCAGAGAGTGTGAATTGTAGAGAGAGAGAGAGAGAGAGAGAGAGATAGAGAGACATTGAGAAGAGGTAAGATAGAGAGCGGCTGGGTTTGTTTCAAATTTAGGGTTACAAGGTTTTGTGTTTGGTTTTAATAAAAATAATAATAATAATCTTAGTGTGTCTCGGGAACAAGTAATCAAAAGTCAAATGTGATTTAATAATGGTTTTGACGTCGGAATCTTTTCAAATAAAAAAAAGGGCAAGAGACATTGATAGAAAGTAGACAAGAAAAATATTTAGTCTTGAAATCCTAAAAGCTAAAGTGAACTTAATTTGACAAAACATTTGACATCCGTGAGATCCATTTTCAAATTAGGCATATATTTGAAATATTTTTTTGGTTTGATTGTCAACTAATTCAAAGTGGTGAAATCCATTTTCTTATTAATCGTTGAAGTCCAAATAGTTTATTTGGATTGAGAAGTGTACAGGCCGGGTCTTAAATTTTTATTTGTGGGTCTAGAAATTTGATCAGTTTGAACCGGGTATCAATAGTTTATTTTGGGCACTTTAAAATTAACGTGTTCGCAAAAATTAATCGGGTCAGGCATTTCAAGTTTATTTGGGCCAAGTGCTATTAAATTTTGGAGTTGATACGTGACATTTTCAAAGTAATTCAAACCGGGTTTCAAGTTGATTCACATTTGTTATTAAAAAATGTTTCTAAATCAATTAACCCGCGTTGCACAAGTTGAACTTGAAACCAACACTGAAACCCAAGATCCTGTTAAAAAAGAATATGACATGTTTGGAAGTGTTCGAGGTGAAAGTTTGTCAGATCACATTAGTCGATTTCTAATGTGCTAACAAAAATGAAGAAAGCCGGTAATCCCGTGGCCAACTATGCCTCAATCAAGAAGCTTCTAGACTCTCTTCCAAAAGAATGGAGCTTACAGTGCATGATGATCAAAAGAACCTTCTTGTGCAGTACAACTCCAGTCACTCTCTCGGACCTGATCAACACACTAAAGGCATTTGAAATGGATGTGATCAAGAAAGAAATGAATCAGGCAGGATACTCTCGGAAACCTGTTCAATCTGTTGCTGCCGCTACTGCTCCCAAGAACATGGCATTCTTTGCCCCCATAACCTCCAATGATTCAAACTCTCAGGCTGCTAGTGCATCTTACTTTAATACTTTCGCAAGCTCTATAAAGGCTCCACAATATAACGAAAAGACTATTGTGTCAGTGACGCTCAAGCTATGAAGGAGGAAGAAGGTAGCAGTGCAACAAGGGGAAAGATAGAAGAAAAGATTCCTGAAGAAGCAACGAAAGTCGAGTCAGCCAAAGAAAAGGAAGAAAAGGATTTGGTAAACAGCATTCCCTATGAATTCAAAGCGAAACTGTGCTTGAGACCCTGTATGAACGTCGTGGCTCATTACAAATCGCTCAACCATGACCTTATTAAAGAAAAAGAAAAAGTCTTATGAGTAAATAAAGAAATGAAACTGAACGAAGCTGCATATCAGAGAAAGTTGAACTCAACTTTAACTGAATTGCAATATTAAAGGGGTTGCTTTTTAAGAAAGATTTTATTATAAACGATCAAGCTAAAAGGCTAGAAAATTCTGAAATAAAAAACACTAAACTGCAACTCACCATTGATAAATGGAACGTAAGTAAAAAGGCACCGGTTGATATTAAGAATAGCCAACGACGGACGTACGTAAAGGACGACATTGGGTACAAAGACAAGCTGGGAAATGAAAGAAGAATTTTTCTCCTCCTCACAACAAAAACTATGTACCCATGCCAACTCCTCATCCAGAAAATGACTTAATTGATAAAAATGATTTGATTTCTCAAAATGTCGATTGCAAAAATTACAAAATTACCAATGTTTCCGAAATCAATGCAGATGTGATTGAGCGTGAGGATGATGTGTGTGATGAGGAGTATGGTGGCACAAAAATAGGGATAGGCTATTCAGGCACAGTTATACTACTGTTAACTGGTTCGCCTGGAACAGTGACAAATCAAACAAAACTTCAATTCAGGATGACTGTAAAAGGCATATGCATAAACCTGTGACCCGCAACCATGAGAATGTAGTGGTTGAATGTGTTGATTTTCAATCTGCTTTTTGTAATGAAAATGTTGTGCATGAATCCCCTGTATTTGTTCCAGAATTGAAACAAAACAGATTCGGAAAGTTCCTCACTGAGGAAATTCCCGAGTTTCTTCCGTCTCATACAGGTATGACAGAATCTAATAATGGGTCAAGCAAAGAAAGCAGCAGTGAAGAGTCAAGCACAATGACTTCAGAAAGTGACGAAGAAAGCTCGAGTGAGGATCAAGGATCAGTTACTTCAACTGACATCGGGAATGATGAAAATTGCATAAAAGATGAGAGCCGTCTTGACAAGAAATTGAAGAAAATCAAGAATTTAAGCTCCCCTGCATCATCGGATAACACATCATGCAACAATAATTCTCAAAGCAAGTCAGATTTTCAGTCATACCAAGAATCAGAAGCTCAAATGATTCGGAAACTTCAATAACATATGTTGGTAAAAAGGTTAAAAACCTTGAACCATCGGGTGTTCAAGAACCAACAACCCCAAATGACTCTACAAGTATAGTAAATCAGGATCCATTGGAAGAAGACTTCCATATTGATGATTTCCTGAATTCAGATGATGAATCAAAGACAAATGAAAGTCTTGGGGAGTCAAAGATCAAAAGATCATCTGAAGTTGTTGAACATCACGTTTGTTAACATGCTGAGTCAAGCTCAAAGCAATCCCCGCCCCTAGTTACATCACACGGAACTGCAAAGTCTCAAAAGCCATTCAAGGCTTGTTTTAGGTGTGGAAAAGAAGGTCATGTGCTCAAGCAATGCCCAGCGACACGATCCAGACGGTAAAGGCAACCAATATTGCTTCTCTGGATCGAAAGGTAAAAATCATCCATCTTTGAAAGGTCGGATGGAAAACTCTCCATCCAGATTTCCACATGTGAAGCCGGTTTCACAAGACTCAAAGATGAAAAGGACCAACACTTCAAAACCTCAGTCTTTCCCTCCGAGTCTTAAACATAAAATTATTTCAGACTTTAAATCTTTTACAAACAAAATTTTTAAACCAACACAGGTTTGGCGAGTCAAACCAAAGGTTGTAAAAGAAATCAATGAGGGTAAAGATTTGGCATATTGAGTTTCTATTGAAGGGACAACCCAAGACTACGATGGCTTGGGTTCCACTCTCCAACTGAATTACTTATGAGTGTAGGAACATCCTAGGAGGACTGTTAGTAACACTGGTTATTATCAGTGGTTGTTTTAGATGCAAGTTTGAAGAGGAATATCACCGGTTTGGTAATGGTATCTAACCTGGTCGCCAATCAACATCGCAGTATCACACTCAATTTCTTGCTACCATAAGTTTTATGTGCCTGGTGTGGAAGACTTTATTTTGTAAATGCATCTTTTATATTTTTTCATTTTTCAGTAAATGGTTGTACAAAAATAAATTTTAGGGGGAGTATTAAAATACTTTCTAGACCATGAGATGTAATTATTGCAAAATAATCATGATCGTATATGAGAAATGATAGGAACTAACTTGATTGTCTTCACATGAATAGGATTTGATGGAAGATACGGCTCCAAGTTAACGATATGTCGGTAGATTCAGCATTTAAGACAAGTAAACTGCATCTTGGTGATAAAGATAAAGACGTATGATAATGTGGATACCTACCTTGTTGCAGGATTGCATAAACCGATTATGTCCAAAAGGGGTTGCGAGATTAAATTTAGGCGTTCAAAAGACACACAATGTTGTGCATATATATATTTATTAAAAAAAACACCAATGTGTGCAACCAAAAGACACCAATGTGTGCAACCCAAAAAGAGCAAAAAGACACGCAATGTTAATGTCTTGCAATAGGAATAAAAGATACGCCAATGCGCGTACATATATTAAGTAATATTTTGTTAGCTATGCTCTCTAATCAGATGATCATCTTCTCTGCTTGTGGAAACATAGACCTGAAGCTCTCATCATCTGATTTAAGGTGATCATCTCCTCTGCTTATGGAAACATAGATCTGGAGCTCTCATCACCTAGTAGATACTATTTCTAAGTTGTTAAGGTAAGCATCTCAAAAGACCATGAGGACAGAAAAGTTTAACCCGAACATGTGTGGGGTCCACTAGCTTCATCCTAAATATACACAAAACATGATAATTAATCACCGAATGTATGTCGAAAGAATGGTGCATGGATTTAAACGAAGAAACATACCAGCAATGTTCTTGAGTTGTAGCTATCCTAAAGAAACTTGAAGTGTGACTAGGCTTTTCAAGTTGGTATGATCTCGTATTAGATCATCTCTATATCTCAAAGGTTGAAAGTTTAAAAAAATAAATAAATAAAATTAAAATTATAAAAAAATTAATCAAAAAATAATAACTAATTAAAAAATCCTAAATAAAAAAAATTAAAATTATTATGATTTGTGTACAGTTGTTTTTCTAAGTCTTCCATATCACATCAATCGTGTCTCAAACTGCGTGAGATACTCTTTCCATTGCACACTACAGATGAATACGGTTTTGTTTGTACTTTTAATCTATCTAAAAGAAAATTCGGAGTTTTGTTTGTGATTGTGAACATGTTACTTCGCCTATTTGCTGCAATGATGGCCGATCATCAATTGAGCAAGATACCAGATCAAAGCACATGTTCCTGAAGATTGCAGAAGATACCGAGCTAGGAATCCTCCTCCTACGTCTTCTGAATCACTCAAGCTAAAGTGAGTTGAAAAGTTTGTTCCGAGATCATCAATGTGCATGCAAAAAAGGGGGAGCTTATCGAGATAAAGTACTCAAAGAGCAAAGTGTCAAAAGAAGATCTTCAGAAAAGAAAATTTGGAAAGCATCAGTCTAGGGGAGATTGTTGGGTCTAAAATTGAGACTGAAGCTTGCCAAATTGAAGATCACAACACCCATGAAGTTGACGGTTCTAAAGATGATGCAGGAGTTTGATAACATTAGCCTAAGGGGGAGATTGTTGGGTCTAAAACGTGTAGCCTAAAGTTATCAACGTATCAAGTCAACAAAGCAACGCAAAGAAGTTAAAGTCAACACGCAAGTTGACATGAGAAGATCGAAGAAAGATATGGCGTGTGGAAGATCGAGATCTGATAGTTATATTGCTTTGGACAATTAAATATATTTTGTTTAGACAAAATATATTTATTATCTTATTTAGTTAATCTTCATGTTTATTGCTACTTTTGGTAAGATATTAACTCTATGTACTTAATTGTAATTAGCCTAAAGTGGTTTAGGCTACAAATAGATAGAGATTTAGGATTTAGGGCAACACACCTAGAGAGAGATTTGGGGGCTACATTGTATTCATCATTTGCAAATCAATCAAGGGTTTTAAAGCTTTATTTTTGAGTGTGTTCATCTTGATTCTTATTCAAAATCAGATTTTTGGCTCGATTTGTCCTAAAATTAGACTGAAGCTTGCCAAATTGAAGATCACAACACCCATGAAGTTGACGTTTCTAAAGATGATGCAAGGGTTTGATAAGGGTCTAAAACGTGTAGTCTAATATTATCAACATATCAAGTCAACAAAGTCAACGCAAAGATGTCAAAGTCAACACGCAAGTCGACACGAGAAGATCGAAGAAAGATATGGCATGTGGAAGATCGAGATTTGATAGTTATATTGCTTTGGATAATTAAATATATTTTGTTTAGACAAAATATATTTATTATCTTATTTAGTTGATCTTCATGTTTATTGCTACTTTTGGTAAGATATTAACTCTAGGGACTTAATTGTAATTAGCCTAAAGTGGTTTAGGCTATAAATAGATAGAGATTTAGGGTTTTAGGGCAACACACCTAGAGAGAGATTTGGGGGCTACATTGTATTCATCATTTGCAAATTAATCAAGGGTTTTAAAGCTTTATTTTTGAGTGTGTTCATCTTGATTCTTATTCAAAATCAGATTTTTGGCTCGATTTGATCCTACAGAAGCTCGGAGTAGGGCCTTAAGATACATAAGGCTTGAGGACGACAAGAAAATGCAAGAGAGGATGACTACATCTTCAACATATAAATCAACAAACAGGAAGTCAGAATCCTCGTATAAACCATACTGCTCCAAGCCGAATGCTAAAAATGAAAACAAAAGAGTGAATGCCATTGAGGATAAAGATGGAGAAGAATATCCTAAATTATCCGAATATTGTTTTTCGATTAACATTCCTGAACTAATGTATGCCATGCAGGGTTTAGGAGACAAGGCAAGATGGCCAAGAAAGAATCAATAGAAGGCTGACTGGAAGGATAAGTCAAAATCGTGTGCCTTCCACGAGGACTTTGGACACATGACAGAAGACTGTATAGCCTTGAGGAAGGAGATAAGTTATTTGTTGAGCAAAGGTTACTTGAAGGAACTTCTTGGCAAAAAGAAGAATAAGGGTCAGGAACTGACAAGGATCATGAAAGAGCAGCATCCCCGCCACAGATGCCAAGATAATCAATTTTATATCTGGAGGATCGACATATGTGGAACCTCTTATTCTACAGCTAAAAGGCACGCCAAGGAAGCCAAGGAGGAAAGAGGAGACAAACCAACAAGGATGACAATGCTTACAAATGATAAAGTGATAACGTTCGACAGTGACGACCGGGATAACATCCAGGATCCTCACCATGATGGTCTAGTAATTACTTTGTATGTTGCTAACCATTTTGTACGCAGGATATTGGTAGACAATGGTAGCTCGGTCAACATCATTCAACTTGAAACCTTGAAAAGAATGAATATCCCAGAAGCTGAAATTACGTCGAAGTCAACTGGTGCTCGTAGGTTCAGTGGAGAAGCAAAAAATACTGTCGGAGAGATAAAGCTGCCTGTGTATGTTGAGGGAATTAACTCGATGCAACTGTTTTGTGTCATGGATTCGTTGTCCTGCTATAACATTATATTAGGAAGGCCATGGATTCATGATATGAAAGCTGTACCTTCCACTTCTCATCAATGTGTCAAGATCCCTACTCCTTGGGGAGTAGTCAAAGTTGAAAGTGACCAGTAGGAGGCGAAGGAATGCTACTCCTCTTCAATGAAGGCCTCCACAAAATCCCAAACAGGATAGCAATTAAGGATACAAGCACAAGATGTCATGGAGGCATCAGACCCGGATGTAAAAAAAAGTTATCCTCGATGAAAATAATCTGGATATCTTGGTGCTTGTAGGAACCAATATCCCTCAGGATGTTGAAAAACAGCTCACTAACTTTTTGAAATGCAAGGTGTCTACGTTTGCATGGAAGCATGAGGATATGACAGGTATATCGAAAGATATCATAACTCATAAACTTGGAATTGACAAATCTTTCAGGCCTGTTCAACAAAAAAGAAGAAAGCTTGCTCCGTAGAGAATGCTATCATACAATAAGAGGTAGAAAGGTTGTTGAAGTCCAAGATGATTAGGGAAGTTAAATTCCCTAAGTGGCTAGAAAACGTAGTGGTGATCCAAAAAAGAAGAATGGAGAGTTGTGTTGACTACACAGACCTTAACAAAGCATGTCCGAAGGATCCATTTCCGTTGTCTCATATAGACTCCATGGTAGATGCAACTCTAGACATCAAATGCTGCATTCATGGATGCATCTTTAGGATTTGAACAAATCCAGATGGAACCATCTGACCAGGAGGATACAATATTCATGACACCAACAGGTATATACTGTTATACTTCTATGCCCTTTGGTTTAAAAAATGCAGGTGCAACATATTAGAGGCTGGTCAACATGATGTTCAAGGATAAACTGGGGGACACTATGGAAGTATATATTGACGATATGGTGGTGAAATTCAAGAAAGCGGAGGATCACCTCCAGGATTTGAAATGTGCCTTTAATATCATGGACCAGTATAATATGAAGCTGAATCGTGCTGTCACACCCGATTTCCACATGTATCCCGGTGGGCCCGGGTGGAGAGTATCGTGACGTAAGATTGGTATCAACATAATCAAACATTCATAACACAGAATAGCACAGCGGAAGTCTCGAATTTAAATAATATTATTACAAGCCAAAATGTCATAGTTCAAATATAATGGCTCGTAATAATAATAATCCACAGGTGGATCGAAAATCATATACAAAAGAGGTTTATTATACTTGATCACATCTAAGGACTTGCAAGATCCCCTTATGTCGCTACTGAGCGGCTTCCAGCCTATTTACGTATTTGTACCTGTAACTTAATTATTTTGAAAATACGTCAGCTTTCACTGGTAAATAAAATCAACCGACACATTTTGAAAATATTTTGAAAACATTTAAAATCATTTTATGTACACATTGGTACATTGGTTTGATATTTAACTAGGGACAAACTATATCTCATGTTATCAGTTTTACATAACTCAACAATACATACGAGGACCAGAAACTATGCCGGTTCATGATTAACCGACCCACCACTTATTCCCTTATTGGGAGAACCCATATTGGGTTATAAAATTTATAATTTATTCCCTTATTGGGAACACCCTTATTGGGCAACTCTTATTGGGTTATTAAATTATTTATTTGAACCGTATCCCATCTGTCAAGTGTATGCCTACACCCCGTGCTTAGGTCGTGGCCATTTGCAATTAATGAGTCAAGGATATCCAGGACACAGTCGCATTAACCCCCGATGTTTAAGTCAAGCAATACGAATTAAAACGGATTATTTGAATTTCCCGACACATAGGTCTTCGAATCCCATACCCGACCATGCGGTAATAATTTACCGTATCCCAAGCCCGTAAGGGAAAATAGGTTAACAGTATTTACCTGAGCTTAGCAATCCTTTTAAATAAGAAAATATAATAAGCACAACCGTATCCAATTTAAGTAAGCATAGGTACAATTTACCGGAAGGCTCTAGTCTGGAATGATGGTATAAATAACCAATTAGAATACTAGCGGATCTTATTTAAGTCGTAGACTTAGACCGGCTAGCTTAAAGTATTAAAAATGGTACTTATGCGCTTGATTAAGTGATGACCGGAAAAATGTAGTCAACCCCGATAAGTACAATGACTTGTATAATATGGGTAAACATATAACATTCTATATTTTGAAATAAAAATGATAAGGTTAAACCCGTTTCGGTTAGATTACGTAAACTAGCCTCGTAGGCCTAACCGTACGCATATAAGCGATACCGGGTAACCGGATGAGTCATGAATGAGTTCCATATGCCAATATAATTTAAACAAGTTATAATATCAGTAGGATATCAACTTGTATGCCCGTTATAGTTTTAAAATCAAACTATGCCTCACAAGGGCGTTTTGGTCATTTAGCGAGGTATAAAAGGAACTTGCGTATAATCTGATATTACGATCATAATTATTCTATGAAAATACTTTATTTATGATATAATATTAGTAGGATATCGAATATATGTGTGTTTTATAGTTTAAATCCAATCTATGCTCCGAAGGGGCATTTTGGTAATTTCACACAAGTTTCGAAAGTATATTTGGGATTCTGAGTTTATAACATGTACCCACTGTAAAAATATTTTAAATGAGTTATAATATCAGTGGGTAACAAGTCTTGGTTGGTAATTATGGTTTACAACCAAACTACGCGCCGGAAAGGCGTTAGAGTCGTTAAATGACGATATTTGCGATATTTTGTGAATACTGATGTTATTGTCACACCCCGACCCGCAGCGGAATAAGAGTCGGGGCATAATTGGGTTATCACCAAAGCTCATGATATTTACTAATATGTTTCATATTTATTAAAGTCAAAGTTACATTTCCAAATATCCAAACATGTCCATACAGTACAAAGAAAATAAACCAAGCATAACAATCCCAAACTCTAAATCATTTTATTCTTCTAGTCCAATCCTATGTGTTTCTGGCTGCTGCTGGTTCACCTGTATCATGTGTAAAAATGGGGGTTTTTGGGTCAACATAAGTTGGCGAGTGAACCTTGTTAGATAAACATTTGTTATTGATTTTCTTGTTAGTTTATCAATGAAAAATTGTGCATAATCATAAATGAGCAAATGTAAATAACCAAGCAGTAGCAATAGCAATCACAACTATAACATACAATAACACATGATAGCATACATTAACATACCAACATCATACGGTAAATAACATGAATGAAACTGTGCGATCAAGGCTCAATCAAACGGAGCCGATCGTATTGCATGTACTGAAAATGAAAATGTCTGTGCGATCAAGGCTCAATCAAACGGAGCCGATCGTATGTGGGCACGCCAGGTTCACGCTCATAATGTAATGGGGAACATGCTCAACGCTCATAATGTAATGGGGAGCGGCGGCCTATGAAATTGCATGTACTGAAAATAATAAATTGCATCTAACGATAACCACACAACAGTTGAAACAAACTGAATACACATGTTCATGATATGATGTATGCACAATGATTTAAATATAATATATAGCAAGACACATGATACACCCCAAAACGTGATTAAAACGGGGAATTTGTAAGATTCACTCACATGGGTGCGTTGGATTGGAGATGGTGAGATGCGCACGAATTGGATGAGCGGAACAACGAGAAATAACTAACCTAAATAATAACGGAAAAATATAGTAAATGAGTGGATTTTATTAAGGATTTTAAGTGGAATTTTTAGATATATTTTTGTGAGTTTAAGGCTATTTTCTATCTTTAAAAATGTTATTTTTAAGTATTATTAATTGATTTTTAAATTAAATTAAATAAATAAAAATATAAAAAAAATTTATTTTGCGTTGACCGTTGACTTGTATGACCGGTTCGGTCAGTGTGCATGAATGCGCTGGTGAGACTCGAACCCGAGACCTCCCGTACGCGTGCACGCAGCTCTACCAACTGAGCTATGTGTCTAACCCGAAATAATCTTGTTTTTAATTATATTTATATACTAATTCGATTTAACCAAAATTCTTTTAAATTTCAAAAACATTTTAATTCAACAACCCGGTACCAGTAACAGGTTTTCGAACGCGTGACGTGTGACTTAGTGTTGCACACAGTCCACCGCTGGACTGTGTGTCTAACCTGGTTATTATCTCGGTTTTTATTATACTTAACAACTAACAGGATTAACCCGGTTCAGCTTTAATCAAAAAGGCATTTTATTACTTAGAGGGTGCGTGTATCAGGGATCGAACTCGTGACGTGTGCGTATTATTTGCACACAGTCCACCGCTGGACTGTGTGTCTAACCCGTTCATTTTATCGATTTTTATTAGTCTTATGTTATACTGCGTCTTCGTCTTCTTCGTTAATTTTACCCAGAAAACATATTCCGACTGTTATGACCGATTCATGACATATTCGATTTTCAAACATTATAAGCAATTTAAAAGTAAAGAATGGAGAGAGTTTGGGGAAAAGGATGTACCGATTAGTGTTGTTCACAGAATTCCGGCAGAGGTTCGTCGGTTCTGAAAGTGAACTCCGGCTGTTAAAATCAATTAACAGCTTTGTTCGATTATTTAAGAAGTTGAGGCACTTAAACAAAGTTTAACAGAAGTTTGGAAGATCATACCAGTTCCCGGTGTGTTTTCGGAAGTTTCAGAAGTTTTCCGGCGAAGGTAGGATTTTCGACAAACGTTGACTAGGATCGATTCTGATGGTGGAGTTGTGTTAGTGGCCGATTAATCACATGATTGAAACAGAAAGAGTCGAAGGAATTACCGTGTGGATGTGAGTCCCGGTTTTCCGGCGACTTGCAGAATTTTTCCGGCGAGTTGATTTAAGCTTCTCCGGTAGACTGTAAAGTTGCGGAATGCAATTGAAGGTCTTGAAAGTATTTTGAGTCGCAGGAGAGGTCTAAGATTGAAGTAATTCAGATTGTTGGATGGTTTCGGTTATAAAACCCATCATCATCCGAATTCAAGTCAATTCAAGTCTGAATTGATTAAAATTTGTCGGTTCTCGGTTATAAACGTGAATGTGCGATTAATCAAACGATTAGACGATTGAATTGCCGATTTCAGTTTCTCAGTTGGCGCAACCGATTTAATGAGTTTGTGTATAAATGTTATTTGTTTCCTAGAGATAACAGAAAACAACAAGTGGCGGAGTGGTGATGTGTGTGTGTGTTAAGTCTTTGGATTTCAGTTCTGGCTGACCCGGGTTCGAGTCCCGGCAGCAACATTTCATTTTTATTTATTTTGTTTTAACTTTTTATCAAATATATTTTTTATAGTTTAGTTTGTTTATTAATTATGTATCATTATAAATCAAAATAATCATAAATATACAACGTGACATTTATAACTTGATATTCGATTACAAAACGGAGCGGGTTTTGGAAACCCGTTTTTGACAAATGTTACAGTTATGACCAGATTTAAATAATTAAAATATGTTATTTAGTATAACATATCAGTATGGAAAAGTTTCCATATGAAAATCATGATTAAAAACCATTTTAAGTGCCTTAAGGGCGTTATCGTCATTTAAGAGCGTAATACGAGATCTTGTGCATAAACTCAGTTTATAAACTGAAATGATATCCCAAAATATCCTAATTATGATATTACATCAGTAGGAAATAAGTTTGGTATGAGAAATTATATTTAAAACCGTTCTCTGCGCCGAAAGGGCTTTACGGTCACTTTAAAGCCTTATTTATGATATATTACGAAACTCGGTTTATGATCAGATTTGTAACATCAAAATATGTTAGACATGATATTATATCAGTACTAATTTATTTGCAAGTTCTTTGGTGTTTAAAACTCATTTTTAAATAAAAGGGCAATATAGTCAAAGTTTGGCATTTTTATGGAAACTCGCATAAAACTCGGATAACTATTATTATCATGTAATGTAAACTCAGAGGGTTATGCTACATCATAATATGATCATAACGAGACCTTAAATCAGTAGCATACTAATCTAATTCGGTTCATAATCGAAAGTCAACGCAGAAGTCAAACTTCATGACTTTCGGTTGCGAACCGACCCTAAAACTAAAATTGACGAGCCGAACATGTTTACACATGTTCTAATAATTATTACCAAGTTGTTTACGTGTTAAAACATATTTTAGAACATCTTTAAACTTAGTTTATGAATGTTTCAAAATCTGACCTGTTGACTTTTTTAAACATTAATATGTTGACCCGTCAATTGACTAAGCAAACATGGTAATTAGGAGGTGCCCTTTTGAGGGATTAACACCTACCTAATTACGATCACGTAGCCAGTTCATTGCGAACAATGGCTGGACATTTAAGGTCTAAACCGAAAGTTAAAGCGTTTATCGAAAATGCTTGACTTTTAGCTTTAAAAGCTAAATAAAAGAACTTAGCCATGAAAGGAACACTTACTTGTGGTCCTAATGACTGAAGAAAACTCAAAGGAAGCTCTCAATTGCTCAAGAACCTCCAGAGGAGAGTTTATAGAAAGAAAGAAGGATAGATGCAAGTTTGAAATCAAGAATTCAACACCTATTATAGTGGAAGAGGATCAAGGAGATCATTCCAGGTGTTTAGAGGTTTGTTAGGATGATTACAAGTGTTAATGAGGTGTTAGAAGCAGATTTAGTGTGGCAATTTTCGAGCCAGGTGTCAAAATTTGCGAATTGGTGGCAAGGAAATGCAGCTGGAAGCTGCCAGCATATGTTTTTGTCAAAACAGGGGCGTCGCGCTATGCGACGGGTAGCCCTCTAGAGCTACGCGCTACACCTAGCCCCCATGCGGAAGTTTCAAAAATGGCAGAACAGGCCCCTGCACAAGATTTTGATGATTTTTGACGATTTTAACACCCGTTAGCCCAATACCTAGGCTTTATAAGGATGTTAAAGCATAGGGGACTTGGATTATGTCTAAAAATATCCCGGATGTTGGTTCGTTCAGTTGTACAGTTGCGCGTTTCGCTAAAAATGCGTAAAACGGTTAAACTAACACAAAAACAATCGAAATTTGGCAACGATGGACATCCTTGCATCCTCATCAATAAAACATAATATTTTCTTGTATGTAATATATTTGGATCCATATTTTGGGTCTGTATATCAAAATACGATAATCGACAAGTTTCCGCAGTTTGTAAGAAATAGTCCCATGACTTCCAAACTTGCGTGAAACGTTATAATTAGTGCGTAAAGCCTTCATCGGCATATAATAAGCACTCATAAGAGTATGAATAATATTTTAGAACTCTTGGTTCATTAAAAGGTCACTCAGAGGCTTAGTTTGAGCATGTTAACACTTTTAGTCCCTTAACTATTAATTTATCGTTCAGAGGTTATAAAATAACATAACGATGCATTTGGTCCCTCTCGTTTTAGCACGCGGCATACAAGGATCTGTGGGACACGTGTCGGAATTTACAATACGGGTTTTTACGAGGTGTTACACGTGCCAAGTGCCATTTTGGAGTGGGGCAGGAAAATTCTTGGGATATATGGTAACCAACAGAGGGATAGAAGCAAGCCCAGAACAGATCAGGGCTATCTTGGACATCAAATCACCATCAAACATGAAGGATGTTTAGAGGTGAACTGGAAGAGTAGCAACATTGAACAGATTTATACCAAGATCCTCCGAAAAGTGCAAAGAATTTTAAGATATCCTGAAAAAGAACAAAAAGTTAGAATGGGGAGAAGGACATGAAGCCGCTCTACAAGAATTGAAGCAATATCTTTCAAGTGCACCTCAACTAATGAAGCCTGAAGATGTGAACTTCTATCCCTATATCTTGCATTATCAGGGAATGTAAGGATCATGAAGGTCAGTAGTATCCTGTTTATTATGTTAGTAAGAGTTTGTTAGATGCTGAGACTAGATATTCACACCTAGAAAAACTAATATTAGCTTTAGTTATGGCCTCAACCAAGCTTAGACATTACTTTGAAACACATAGGATACTTGTTAAAACCAAGTATCCTATTAAAAATGTGCTTAGGAAACCTGAAATGTCTGGTAGGATGGCTAAGTGGTCTATTAAAATAAGTGCTTATGATTTAGTATATGAGCCTAGAAATGCTATAATGTCTCAGGCCTTAGCAGACTCTGTGGCTGATTTTAGTAGTGATATTCAAGAAGAAGTTGATCTAGAAGCCCAGCAATAGGTGAAAGCTTAGATAGTTGGACAAGTATATGTTGATTCCCTGTTAATTACTAACCATTTCAATGGCTCCTATGCAGTGAAAGGCGAAAAGTTGGCTGAATATCTTGAAATTGTTAAAAAAGTACCAGGATATTTTGATGTATTTACACTTGAACAGGTACCAAGGGAAGAGAATGCTGAAGTAGATGCTCTAGCAAATTTAGGATCTACTGTCAGGATACCGCAAGGAACCAGGATACCAATACTACATATCTTGTATCCTGCGTGGAACATCCTAAATCCCAGGATAAAGAAGTAGTAAGTATCCAAGATCCTAGTGATGAATATCCTGTGAAGGATCCTGAATCCTGGATGGCTCTAGTCGTGAAGTATATACAAGAGGGAAGTATTCCGAAGGATCTAGGGCTTTAGGATGAAGGTATCTCACTTTACAATAATAGATAATATCTTGTACAGGAAATCTCTTGCATGTCCATACCTAAGGTGTTTGGAAGATCACGAAACCAAGGAGGTACTTCAGGATATACATGACGGAGACTATGGGTACCTAGAGAAGAGAATGCTGAAGCAGATACTCTAGCAAATTTAGGATCTACTGTCAGGATACCGCAAGGAACCAGGATACCAATACTACATATCTTGTATCCTGCGATGGAACATCCTAAATCCCAAGATAAAGAAGTAGCAAGTATCCAGGATCCTGGTGATGAATATCCTGTGAAGGATCCTGAATCCTGGATGGCTCCGATCGTGAAGTATATACAAGAAGGAAGTATTCTTAAAGATGAAAATCCTAGGGCTTTTAGGATGAAGGTATCTCGCTTTACAATAATAGATAATATCTTGTACAGGAAATCTCTTGCAGGTTATACCTAACATGCCTGGAAGATCCCGAAACCAAGGAGGTACTTCAGGATATACATGAAGGAGACTGTGGTAACCACACTGGGGGCAGAGCTTTGTTTTCAAAAGTATTGAGAACATGATATTACTGGCCAACCACGAGAAAGCATGCTATGGAGTACGCTCAGAAGTGTGATGCATGCTAGAGACATAGCAATATATTGCATCATCCTGCAGAACCATTATATCCTATCATATCTCCTTGGCCGTTTATGAAGTGGGGGATGGATATAGTGGGAAAACTTCCAAAGGCTCCTGGAGGAAAGGTTTTCATATTAGAATTTACGGATTATTTTTCCAAGTGGGTTGAAGCAGAAGCGTTTGTCCAAGTTAGGGATCAAGAAGTGGTGTCTTTCATCAAGAGGAATATCCTGACAAGGTTTGGGATACCGGCCGAGATAATCTGCGACAATGGCTCCCAATTCATCAGCAAAAGGACTAAAGATTTTTGTAAAAGTTGGGGGATCAAAATGATTACGTCAACACCGGTGCATCCTTAAGCTAATGGACAAGCTGAATCTTCAAACAAGATAATTGTCAATAATTTGAAAAAGAGATTAGGTGCCAAAAAAGGAAAATGGGTAGAGGAACTACCATTTGTCCTATGGGCAGACTGAACAACTATGAAGAATGCTATTGGGAAACCCCGTTCTCATTGATATTTGGAGCAAAAGCAGTGATTCCAACAGAATTGGTGATACCAATAGCTAGGTCAAGTCTACGGGATCCTGAATCAAATCCTGAAGTCTTATGTCAAGAATTAGACACTGTTGATGAAACAAGGGATGCAGCGAAGCAAAGGATGGCAACATACCAGCAAAGGATAGCCAAGTCATACAACAAAATATTAAGAATAAGGAAGTTCCAGGTTGGAGATTGGGTATTGAGAAAACGCGTTCCAAAATACGACAGATCCCGCTGATGGGAAATTAACTCCAAAATGGGAAGGACCATATGAAATTGAATCAGAATCAGGAAAGGGAGCATACTAGCTCAGGACCATAGAGGGAGATATGATACCAAGATCCTGGAATGCAATACACCTTAAGGCTTATTACAAGTGAGCTTAGAATTTGAATTCTAGCCCAGGATGGTATGACTTCTATCTTATTTGAATGTGTTTTATATAAATTGTTTTTTATTATTTGAAAACCTATACTGACTTAAGCATCGGAGGAGTGTTAGCCAAGTAAGACCCACCTTAGTTTGATGATGTTTTGTAGGAATACTCTTCAAGGTGACACTCTAGGATAATTGCTCAAGATAAGTCGAAAGATTAGAGGATTTGCCTCCTCTCTCATGTTTAAGGGATTCAGATCCCTTCAAAGGTTTAAAGGTATTCATCTTTCATCCAAATTGGGTTTAAACACCCCACCTAGAGTGCAAGGTATCCAGGTATAGTTCAAGATGGCGGGACCAGTTCATGTAACAGTGGCTGACGATTTCGTTATTAGCATATCCTGGATCCTTACGGTATATGAGGATTGATCACCCTCTCTCACGAATGGGTATTTTTATACTCTCTAAGGTTTAAAGGTTTTCACCTTTCTAATCTTGGAGTTTATACACTCCCGCCTGTAGCGCACGGATTATGGGTTTATCCCCAGTAAATTAAAAGTTTACCCCCCAATACAACACAGGACTCACATAAGTTAAACCACGATTGGGTTTATAAACATTTTTTGAAAATGGAAGAATACAAAGTTCAATTACTAAGTGACGGAATACCTAAGTAGGCCACATTATGGTGCAACATCCTGCACAGGGGACATGTATGTTGGAACTTGTTGTTCGCTGATGCTAAATCCCACTGGGACACTACAAGTGATCCTAAGCATTTCTGGTATGGATCCCTGTTTCTTTTGAATTTGAAGGCCTTATCTAAAGTAAGATTCTCTATGAAAAAGTTATATTTTGGTAAGTTTTATAAAACTTTTGAAGAATGGTAAAATGATTAGAATTATACCAGCATCCTGATCAGGATACTCAAATAAAATTTTCAACTCAACATATAAACGACATAAAGATAAGGTCAAAAGATTAAGTCTAATATTAACGGTCCAAAATGTCACAATCTTGGCTTCGTCTCAAACCGAGACCCATCCACCAAGAATGTGACAGGTTCAAAAACATATTAACATAAACAATTGAAGGTTTCGTCTTGAAAATAACAAGATCCCTCCACCTTTAATTGTTTAACTATCTAAAGTGCAGGAAAAGTAAATTGTTCAGAATGCAGGAAATGTAAATAGTTTAGAGGTTACAGACCATCAAATTTAAAAAGTGGGCTTCGGCCTAGGCATCAATATCCATCATTTCCCACTTCGTGCTATCAAGCAGCAGTATCACCACCAGCATCACCGCCAACATTTGCTCCACGTCAGCCCTAGGATCCTCACCAGCCTTGCTACCCACATCAGCTGCCCCCTCAGCTGCCTTGAATGTCTCTCCAACCTCTGGCTTGGCAGGATACTCCACGGGCTTGCCACCAAGATCCTTCAATTTCGCCTCCCAGGCTTCGATGGTCCAGGTTGGGCATTCAAAGCCCACGACTCTGGCCTCATAAGCCAACTTTAACCTGGCCTTAAGGAGGGAAATAACGACGGAACTCTTGAGGCCTTCCCGGTAGGAGATCAAATCCTGCTCGTGTTGGGTCTGAGCAGCTTCCAGCTTGGCCTGAGCCTCTTGAGTAGCCTTCTCCACAGCAAGCTTAGCATCTCGGTCACCGCTTTGAATTTATCTTCGTAATTCTGTGACATAGCATCGACGATCTTCCCCTGATCCACAATAGTGGTCTCGGCCTTCCTCAGTTTGACTTCCAGCGTCTTCATAGATTCACAGGCTATGACGTGGAGATGTGTCAAGTGTTCAAGACCCTACAATGCAAGGTATGAATATCAGTATATAATCAGTATATCAATTAAGTATACTTGCAGGATGCATGATAAGGATATTTACCTGATTAAGGAAGGAAGTCATGAGATCGCCGGATTCCGTGAACCCAAGGTTCTCATAATGAGAGACTTCTGAGGGGGTAGCAGGTGAGTCAGTCTCTTTTCTCTTACGAGAATTGGAGGCACGAGGCTTTGAGGCTAAGAAAGGCTTGGGGACAGCAGCAAGCTTGGAGCTGGAGGAAGGCTTTGCTGTAGTGGAAGGCTTGGAGCTTGGTTCTCTCTTCACCGGGGCAGTCCGGAATAGCTGTCGAGTTCATCAAGATCAAAGACTTCTGGGACCTTAGCTGGTCTGCATATATAAGGGGGAATTCTCAACTCTTCTATAATCTAATATCATAACTGACCAAATATGTGCAGGCATATATAAGATAGGTATCCTTACCAGACATGTTGGATGAGGAATACTGGCTTGAACTCGGATGGTTGAACAAGAAGCTTCTCCAACTCTCCGGTAACCGGTAGATAGCGTTGATCCTCTCTTCTGAATCCGCAGATGGGGGAGCTAGTTCCTTGAAGTTTGCTACATAAAAAAGACAAGGATGTTAGTTCAACACCCTCGTCAATGGAGTCCCTTTTAACAAAGAAGAACTTGCGTTTCCAATCATCGTCATTTTTTTGTTCATTTTGAGGATGAGGGGTTGTTAGAGGTGGAAAAGCTAAGAATCGACTAGAACTGTGTGATCTTAGGCGATAGGAAATGGGTATATCCTCAATACACAGATCTGGGATATGATGGGTCTTGATCCGGTCGAGTACAACCAATACCTTCCAGATCATGGGCATGTTTTGAGCGAAGCTGAGGCCAGTGGTGCGAAAGAATTGCATGATAAACTCAGGAAAAGGGTATTGAAGGCCTAAGGAGAAGGGGTAGGCTAGAAAGCAGATCCACTCTTTGGATACCACATTTGATCGGAGATTCCGATCAAATGGCCAGATAATCACCCCACTGGGAAAGGCACCGGAAGCCCTTAGGGCAGCGATATCAGCATTGTTGATGGAACACCACTCTTTCTCCGGATTCTTGAGCAGATTCTGCTCGATGAAGATTAGAACGAAGTCTCCGGTGTGTGATCATGTTCGATTAGCCATAGTAGAACAAAGAAGTAAAACAGAGACAAAGTAGAAAGAAGGGAGAAGATACTTGGAAATTCTGAGATGTTGTGATGGATATTCAAAGAAAAGGAGAAAATATAGGCCAAGTATAGATTGCAATGAGTGAAATCCGCTTTAGAAGTTACAGATTGTCACATCAACGTCTAAATCCCATTAAGTGCATCGATCAACCTAAAGAAAAATATACCCGTTTGGATTTCAGGATCCCAACAGTTATATCTTTGGGGACAATTATTATGGGTGGAATTTCTGACCCATATCTTGATAACATATCTTGACATTATATGCTGCGACTAGGATACTGATCCAGGAAATTGGTAATATCCTGTGGGGGTATCCTATTCGCTACTAACGTTTTTCTTTAGCTGCAAGGTACCAACGGATATGAGGACTTGGTCTCCCGGAAGACTCGCTCAAGACAGTTAGAATACGAACGTTGGAAGTTGGAGAAGGAGTCCACAACGGGCACAAGGGAATATTTGCAGCATCCCTAGAATGTAGGATAGTTAGTTATTTTCAGTTACTATATATAGGGAGGCTAGATCAGCAGTAAGACACATCTGATTTCGCACACTATCACTCACTGATTGCAGCTACGATCACAAAACACTCACAATACTCACATTTCACAATCATTGTAACACTTAGAGCTTATTCAAGCAATATCCTGAAGCTGTATCCTACTTTTTTAATCAATAAGAAGAACAAGGCAGCTGACAGTTTTCAGCTCTCGAGGTTTTGTGCCGACGATCTAGATTGATCAAGGGCTTTCCTCTTACATCCTATGTCAACATTTACATTTATTGCATATATTTGTCATTTCGATATAGTTCATTATCCTGAACTATATCCTGAAACTGTTTTCACAATAAACCGACGAAACACATTTTTACAAATCACAATAGCACGCTACCTCACATACTAAGTTTGATCACTTAATTGCTTCGGTAATTTTTTATCAAAACACCAGTAGACACAACAAACTAAATGCAAAGCCAAATTCTAGTGGGAAATGCAATAATTCTTGATAATTGTCGATTGCTTTATATCATTAGAGTAGCCAGTATGTGAAATTTCACTACTTTATGAAAAGTCGCTTTGTTCTTTGTGTTTTTTTTTAATTTCAACTTGTTTGATTTTCTTTATTTTGTTTAAGCATTGGACATTCTTTGGGCACATTCACAAACGTTAACATGAAGGTTATTGCCTAAACGTTTCAAATTTATTTTACTTGGTGTTTCGTTTAAGTCTTGGATCACCTCTACACATATTTACAAATATCAAGCCGGTGGTTAAGACTTGAACAATTCAATGTGATTTATGTCTTTGTTTTTGCTTAAACATTGGATCTTCTCTATGTATTGAAAGATTGACCTAAATATTATTGTTTAATTATTCAACTTGTTTTATATTTGTTATTTTTACACAAGACATAATTTATGAAAGTTTAAAGGCTTCATGGAGTCAGTGTATTGCATGATGAGGGATAAGCATATACTTTGGGGTCCATAGCTTTTTTGCACTAAGATTACATAATGTACTAGTAAACACGACTGGATGAGTTTAAGTGGACAACGATATTGACAATCATGTGAACTCTTATACTTAGTGTTTATTCAGAACAATGGTGTATCTGATACGTTTCAACAATCTTAAATGATCTTCTTGCACGTTTCTCACAAAATATTTCCTTTAGATATTACTTGTTTTTATGTTTACATTTCTGTATGCTTTCATATTCACAAAATTCCAAAAATATTTTGTGTCTTTTAGCATAAACTTTGAAAAAACTAAAAAATTTTATTTTAACTTTATTTTTGATGAACCGATGTTTGGAATACAAAATCTTTTTTAAATTGTTCTCAAAGCTGGTTAAGCCGAATCACAACATGTGACAAGTGTTTTGTATCTAAGTGTCAAATCTTAATGGAAAAAATGTGAAGGCATAATGATTAAAAGAACATTTTCACATTTAGAAAACTTCAAGTGTTAGATGTTTTACCAATGTCATTAAGTTGCATTTGGTCAAACGCATGAGTGTTAAACTTGAAACGGTCAACACATGTCAAAGTCAACGCATGAGTTATTTGTTGTGATTTTGGCAACGTAAGATACATATGTTCCAAGAAGGCAACGTATGAATCCTTTGCTAAGTAGTTAATGCGGTAAAATATTGAATATCGATTATCGCGGTAGGATATCAATGATTTTAATATCATGCTAAATTTATATATATTGCAATTTAACACTAACAATTCTGTATCGTCACAACCCAACCCGCAACAGAACTAGATGATCGGGGCATGATTGGTTAATCCAAAGCTTTTGACATGCTATTAAATGTTTCAATATTTATTAATTCAAAATTAAAAATAAATCCAAGTAACACGTAATCCAAACAACAACTGCATAATCCAACATTTTCTCATTATGTTAGGTCTCTCATTTTCTATTTTTATTGGCAAAAGATCATTAAAAAAGCGTGACCGTTATTAAAACATTATAAAGTTGATGATTCCCATAATTAAACTTCTTTATTCTTCTAAGTCCCATGTCCTATGTGATCCTTTCTTTATGCTTGTTCACCTGTATCATGTGTAAAAAGTAGTTTTGGGTCAAAAAGGTTGGTGAGTGAATCTCATTGTTATTATGAAATTTATATGTTTATTTTGAATGTTAGAGAAAAAAACGCGCAATAACCAAATGTAAATTAATGTGTTGTATGCAAGTAAGTCAAACCTCAATAACCAACCTCAAACAATATAATAACTCAACTGAATATAATATGCATGGTATCATGGTGTGCTGTTTGAAATGCAAGATCCAGCTTAATCAAAATGGGAGCAAACCATGTGTGTTGGCAACGTCGTATTCCGCTCATGGTAATGGAGAACGGACGGCCAAATGGATCCCAATGTATTGTCTCATGTTTTGCACGTAATGTATCAACAACCAACAACAATTTTCACATAACCACTACAAGCGGTAAATTGCACGTATTTGTTAGAAATATAAATTGACTAAAAGGATACATGATGCACCCAAAAAATGTGTAATAAAATGGAGGTTGTAAGATTTATTCACTTTTGAGTTAGCGAATCTCAACTAAGCACACTAAGGAGATCGGAGAACTGAGGACAACGAGATGTACCCTAAGACAAAGATTGGAAAAAAAATGTCCTAAGTGAGAAGGAGTTGATAACAAACTTGATTCGGTTGTTTGCTAAATAATGAATTTAGCAAAATAATAATAAATGTCATAGACTCGCGTGCAGGCGGATCGGGTCCTCCGAGATGTAGCGGAGCGACTACAACCACTGAATCGCTTGGTCGGATGTGATAAGACTTTGGCGAAATTTATTTTTATTATAGACCCGATGTTATACGCTCATTTTTTTAAAACAAAAATGTTTACACAAACGACACTGGGAACGGGCCGAACCCGTTATGTCCATGTTGTTCGGTGTTGGCTATACTCATTGCACTAACTTGTGCTTCATGTTAATTTGTGTTATTCTAAGATCTTTTATGTGCAACACAACTCTAGTCATTTATTAATACAAAGAAGAAAGGAAAAAAGGAAAAAAAGTATCAAGGGGCCAGGACTCGAACCTACGCCCCTCCCTTTTTTCGGCGTTTTAACCAATAACAGCCCGCCAATAATCCCTGGTTAATTTTTGTTAGTCTTCTTGTCTTTTTTTTTGTGTTTAATACAAACAGTTCCTGCATCATCTTCTTCATTATTAATACCCAACCCGATACTCTAGCCTTAACACCTTGCATTATCTCGATATATAATAGTGTTTATGCATTATGTACATATACTAAGGATTCGCTGAAAGGAATGGACCGAAAGAAAGGTGAGAAGGTATACCGAAATAAAAGTCCGCGAGTTCCGGCTATGTTTTCCAGCAGTGTTCCGTTTTCCGGCGGTTGCAGGTGTAAGTTAACTAAGTTTTTTTTTTTGAGTTTGTGAGAGGTGGTAAACCGTAATAAGAGTTTGAGGTTCTCTGTTTATAGGGCCAGAAGCTTGGTCTTTTCTTGGAGGAAATCATTTGATTGAACGGATTTATAGGCATTACTTTCCGAGGACAAAGGATGTTGGTTGTATCCACGTCCAATTCGTGGGATGGCAAAAAGGGAACACGTTTTGTCAAAAGTGATAACCGAAAATATACTTGCCGTGTTTATTATCTAAGGTTTGGGCGGCATTTCGATTTAAAAAGGATCTTCATTCTAATGTGTGTATATAATCCGTTTGGATAGAGAATTACACCAAACAAACATGTGGTGTAGTGGCTTGCTTGATATGCGTAACTCTAGTACTTTGTGGGAGACCCGTGTTCAACCTGTGGTAATATATATATAAATAGTTAGTTATATTATTATTATTATTATTTAAAAAAAAACTCCATAAATAAATAAACAAGTGAACTAAAATTTATTAAAAATAAAGATTTCATCCGCGTTCAATTATTGAAAGTTTGTGTTCAAATCGTTTCGGGTTTTAGGACCCGTTTTTCTACAGATGTTCCATGTATATTCTCCTAACATAAACAAATTAACCTTTGACAACTTGCAAAACAATAAAAATTGTAGCAATAACATTTAACAATAACAACTAACAATTAAGATTTAAAACACTAATAGCAGTAATAAAAAAACAGACAAGTGGTAGAAATAAGAAGCAAGGTACTGATATCGGGAAAATCAGTTATATATTGGTTAAATACTAGTCCAATATCGGTCAATGTCACTGATATTATCAGTACCGATATTCATACGGTCATTTTGCACCGTTGTCTCGGTAGGGGATAGACAACTGATATATCACTAATATATCGGTCTTATATCGGGATATTAACTACATAAGTTTTTGGTAAAGAAAGCAAAAGCCAAGCATTGCATGAGTCATTTGTCTGTTCAGAGACTTGTTTTACAAATTCAGTTTACAGAGGAAACATATCGAATTTGTGTTTTGTAATATTAGAATTCGTGTATGTAGTGTTTTAACCATCAACAGGTGACAATTCAAACTTTGGAACAATGAGAACATCTGATCGTCTTTTTGATTTTTGTGACCGAAACCCTAGAACTGAATCGGAACATTTTTAATTTAGTGTTTACAGAATTTCTAAGATAAGTTTTGTTAATCCAACATGGTTAAACGTATGTGCACCTGTAATTATAACAAAGAACATCTAATTGGGTTGATTCTTCAAAATCAGAATGTAGAAACCCTAGGTTACTATTTGAACATTAACTTAGACTTCTAAGCCAAATTAATAGAGGGCTTTTAGTTGTGATGTGTTGTAAGAGTTTTGGAACAAGAATAACATGTAAACACAGACAAATTTGAAAAGTGCACAAACAACCTGTACCAATGCAAGAGTCAATTGTTAGTTTAGCAAAAAAAAAAAAAAACAGAGAAAGGCTGTGAGTTCTTGCGATCTTGAGTGGTTGATAAACAATCGGTTTGATAATCACAGAAGACCAGTTTGTGAATTGTTTACGAGTTCTTCGTCTAGTTTCTTGTTTCTGATTATTCGGTTTATCAAGGGGATTCCGCACCCTTGGTAGATTATCAGTTTTGTTACGATCCACAAGGTATAGGGGACCTACAACACATGAGACATTCGTTAATGTTAAAGTAATGTATTAATAATCAGCAGGAACTTACGCATACTTTGAAACACTGAGAACAACAATTGATCGTCTTTTAGATTTTTGTGATGAATAGAAACCCTGGAACTAAATCAGAAAAGTTTTGATTTAGTGTTTACCGAATTTTTGATATGGGCTTTGTTAATTAAATATGTTGGAACGTGTGTGCACCCGTAATTGAAACAAACAACATCTAATCAGGCGGATTCCAAACCCTAGGTTATTATTTGAACATGAATTTGTACTTCTAATTCAAATTAATAGAAGAATAACATGTAAAATCAACCAAATTTGAAAAGTGCACAAACAATCCGGTGTATCAATGCAAGAGTCATACGTTGCTTTAGTTTAGCCAAAAATATGAATCTCACGTTCAACAAAGTCAACATATGGTATTAAAGTCAACACATGAGTCATTCGTTAATGTTAAACTAATGTTTTAATCATCAGCAGGTACTAATGTATACTTTGGAACACTAAGAACAACATCATATCATCTTGTTTTATTTTTTGTGATGAACAAAAACCCTAGTACTAAACAAGAAAAGTTTTGATTCAGTGTTTATAGAATTTTTGAGATGGGTTTTGATAATCAAACACTTCAGAACGTGTGTGCACCTGTAATTGAAACAAACAACATCTAATCGGACTGATTCGACATGAAGGTCCGTGATCCGGCGGTTCTAGACGGAAGTTAGTGGATAAACGTAAACCGATTCGGTAGAATGTTATTACAGAATGGAGTAGAAGTAGAATGCAGCGGAAGTCTTCATTCATACCGAAAGAGTATACATCTTTATAAGTCCAGCTGCCGGAGTTCCGGGAGAGAATCCGGCAGCACCTCCACGCAGGGATGCCAAAAACTTAAATGACAAATGAACACACACATATATATAGGGAGGCAAGTTCGCTGGAGTGTAGGTGAGTTCGGGCGAACTTGACTATGTCAAGTTCGGCCGAACTTGACATCAACATGTAATCTCAAACCGCGATCAACTTGGCTGCCATAGTCAAGTTCGGGCGAACTTGACTAAAGGCACATCAAGTTCGAGCGAACTTGACCAATACAGGTCAAGTTCGGGCGAACTTGATCCCTTTTACACTGAAATCTCCATATTTCGGTCGTGTGTTCGATTCTAACCTATACAATATTCAACACACGCTCTATCTAGCCTATTCGACAAGTGACGAACACCAGGTGCACCAACAGATTCCCCCTTGTTCGTTACTGTCGAATCTTGGTCTTCAAATGTGAGCCGTGTTTGAATATTCTACAACTTCAATCAAGATGTTTGCCGATGTCGTCGAAACGCGTCAACAAATTCCCCCTTAATTGATGATTCGGGTTTGCATTATCAACATCTAATTCCCCCTGAAATCTCCAGTTCAGATATTTGTTGCACAGTTTCCAACCTCCTCTGATTTGCTTGACCGACAGATTATCTTGAATATACACTAGTTTGAAGCTCATCAATGCAGCTTCTCCATTTCAACTTTAACCTCATCCGCGTTCAGTTTAACGCATATCTCCCATGCTCGATCTTCCGATCTTCAAAACTCAACCGGCAATTGATAGAAACTTCGAATTACCACACTGGTAAACTTCAAATCAATGTTTACCCGCAATAATCTGAAATCCCGATTTCCGTAATCACTCCAGATCAGCAAATCGGTAATCTTTTTCAATCAGCAAATCTTCATCGGAACCAAATAATCTGGTAACACTTCGACTCTGAGAAACATTCGTCCGCGATCAAAATCACATTCTTCTTCTTCAGTCACAATGTCAGATATATAGCTATCTCAGGTAGAGCAGCGCCACTTAATCACCAAACATTATCATCAAACGACGGTTAGTCCAAAGAGAAGAATGATTCATATGCTTGAAGACTAAAAATAATGGCCACCAAAGGTCATCATCAGATTTCCTTGGTAATTTTGAAACCATTCGTCTTCAGAGATAGTCATTAATTTCCTAAGATCATCACCGAAACGTTTTGAAAGTCCTCAGTTCCTCACTGGTATTAACAACTGCTAATCCAGCTAACTGTTCCTTCACTGGAGATCAGGACTCTAACCCTTAAGCATCACTCTATATCATGAACTGAAAACTCGGAACTTCCTGTGATCACAGAATCCCAAATGGATAATCTCTTTCGTCAGCAACTGGTACACTTCTTTGTCTGGAAGATCCGATCCCATAAATCTTCTTCCTTAATCATGGTACCGCGTACAACCCGGGGCAACTGAAACTACAAAGAATCCTTATCTCCTGGCGGTTAGTCCAGTCAATAATTGATGTGTAAAGCAGAGTTAAAGATAGGCAGTCGTGTATGCTTCCAAACCATACGCGTGACTCAGTGTCAATCCACAACCATGACCGCAGAATCTGATATACAACTCCTCCAAGACTCAGTTATGTAACCACCTTCTTTCAAACTAGACATCAACTTGAGCAATTTACAAATGAATCTCAAATCTCTGTATTTCCCGGTTAATCTTTAGTCGGAAACCACCCGAATACTGTTGCAGTGTCACGAATTTCAAAAATGCCGGAATCTTCATAAGATGAAAATTTTTTATTCCCCCTCATTTTTGCAAATTCTGACCATACCAATTTTTTCACTGAAATTCCCTCTCAAATCTGGAATTTTCAGTATTTAACAAATGCGGAATTTACTTTAAGGCCCATCGGTAGTCTTCAACTCTAATGATCACCAAATTGCTTTGGTATCAATGACTACCCTCTCATCTTCAACCATCTCTAACCTTATCATCTCAGCCTCTCTCTAAGGCCTCCGACGGTGTCCCGAATAGTCAGTATCGGACGTTAAAATTTCGAAATAATTTCTATCACCAATTTTTTTCTGGACACCCGTCTCATCAAACCGAGCAATAATTTTTTTAGGCATCCTGACAAGTTCGGGCAAACTTGTATGATAAGTTCGGGCGAACTTAGTCAGTTTGTGATAAGTTCGGGCGAACTTGGTTGGCCACCACCAAGTTTGGGCGAACTTGCATGAAATAGACAAGTTCGGGCGAACTTGTGCTTAATTTCAAAGAAAATCAGTCAAGTTCGGGCGAACTTGAGAGAAATCTTGAAAAACCTTGTCAAGTTCGGGCAAACTTGACCTCCACAGGTCAAGTTCGACCGAACTTGGTCTCCCAAATCAGCCTTTTATCATATTTTTCGATCCAAAATCCTTATTTCTTCGAATTTCGAGATGATTCCACCATAGATCTGGTCGAAAATGGTTTTCTAATAGTTCTATCCGTTCAATTTTAGATTTTTTCTGTGGATTGTATGTTTATCTGATGATTTATGTCTAAAACCCCTCCTAATGTCCATAAATGTCCAAATTCATGAGCGTAGGTGATAACCGTAGCTCTGATACCAATTGAAGGTCCGTGATCAGGCGGTTCTAGACAGAAGTTAGTGGATAAACATAAACTGATTTGGTAGAATGCTATTACGGAATGGAGTAGAAGTAGAATGCAGCGGAAGTCTTCATTCATACCGAAAGAGTATACATCTTTATAAATCCAGCTGCCGGAGTTCCTGGAGAGAATCCGACAGCACCTCCCCGTAGGGATGCCGAAAACTTAAATGACAAATGAACACACACATATATATAGGGAGGCAAGTTCGCTGGAGTGTAGGTGAGTTCGGGCGAACTTAACATCAACATGTAATCTCAAGCGAACTTGGCTGCTATAGTCAAGTTCGGGCGAACTTGACTAAAGGCACATCAAGTTCGAGCGAACTTGACCAATACAGGTCAAGTTCGGGCGAACTTGATCCCTTTTACACTGAAATCTCCGTATTTCGGTCGTGTGTTTGATTCTAACCTATACAATATTCAGCACACGCTCTATCTAGCCTATTCGACAAGTGATGAACACCGGGTGCACCAACACGACAAAATCAAAATGTAGGAACCCTAGGTTATTATTTGAACATAAAATTGGACTGCTAAGTCAAATTAAATAGAGGGATTTTGGTTTGTGATGTATTGTAAGAGTTCTGCAACAAGAATAACATGAAAAAAAACGACCATATTTGAAAAGTGCACAAACAATATGTTGTATCACCGTAAGAGTCATGCATTAGTGTAGCCAAAAACATGAATCACACGTTGAACAAAGTCATCATATGTCATGAAAAGTCAACACATGAGACATTCGTAGGTGTTAAATGAAATGTTTTAATCATCATCAGTTACTAATGCATTCATTGGAACACTGAGAACAACAACAAATAGTCTTTCTTAACTTTTTGTGATGAACTGAAATCCTAGAACTGAATCGGGAGCAGTTTTGATTTAGTGTTTATAAAATTTTTAAGAAAGGTTTTGTTAATCAAACATTTCTAAACGTGTGTGCACCTGTAATTGAAACAAAAAACATCTTACTGGGCTGATTCGTGAGAATGCTAATGTTTATCTCAACATAAATTTGTACTTCTAAGCCAAATTAAGTATAGGGCTTTTCGTCTGTGATATGGTGTAAGAGTTTTGGAACAAGAATAACATGTAAAAATGACCAAATTTGAAAAGTGCACAAACAATCTATTGTATCACCACAAGAGTCATGCGTTAGTTTAGCCAAAAACATGAATCACAGATTAAACAAAGTCAACATATGTCATGAAAAGTCAATGCATGAGGCATTCGTTGGTATTAAACAGACGTTTTAATCATCGTCAGTTACTAATGCATACATTGGAACACTAAGAACAACAACAGATAGTCTTGTTTAACTTTTTGTGATGAACTGAATCCTAGAACTGAATCGGGAATAGTTTTGATTTAGTGTTTACCAAATTTTTGAGATAGGTTTTGTTAATCAAACATTTTTAAAACGTGTGTGCACCTGTAATTGAAACAAAAAACATCTAACTGGGCTGATTCATGAAAATCCTAATGTTTATCTAAACATAAATTTGTACTTCTAAGCCAAATTAAGTAGAGGGCTTTTCATTTGTGATATGGTGTAAGAGTTTTGGAACAAGACTAACATGTAAAAACGACCAAATTTTAAAAGTGTACTAGCAATCTTTTGTATCAACGAAAGAGTCATGCGTTAGTTTAGTCAAAAGGATGAATTACACGTTGAACAAAGACTATATATGTCATGAAATGTCAACGCATGAGACATTTGTTAGTGTTAAACTAATGTTTTAGTCATCAGTAGGTAATAATGCATACGTTGGAACACTGAGAACAACATCTGATCGTCTTGTTTGATTTTTGTGATGAACAGAATCCAAAGAACTGACTCGGAACAGTTTAGTGTTTATCGAATTTTTGAGATGGGTTTTGTAAATTAAACATGTGTGAATGTGTGTGCACCTGTAATGGAAATAAATAAGATCTAATTGGGTTGATTTGTCAAAATTAAAATGTAGAAACCCTAGGTTATTATTTGAACATGAATTTGGACTTCTAAGTCAAATAAATAGAAGGCTTTTACTTTGTGATGTGTTGTAAGAGTTTTGGAACAAGAAAAACATGTAAAATCAACCAAATTTGAAAAGGGCACAAACAATCCAGTGTATTATTGCAAGAGTCATGCGTTAGTTTACTCAAATATATGAATCACACGTTCAACAAAGTCAACATATGCCATCAAAAGTCAACACATGAGACATTCTCAGAATGTGTTTGCACCTGTAATTGAAACAAACAACATCTAAGGGCTGATTCGACAAAATCAGAATGTAGAATCCCTAGGTTATTATTTGAACATAAAATTAGAATTCTAAGTCAAATTAAATAGAGTGATTTTAGTTTGTGAAGTATTGTAAAAGTTTCTTTAACAAGAATAACATGTAAAAATGACCAAATTTGAAAAGTGCACAAACAATCTGTTGTATCACCGCAAGAGTCATGCGTTAGTTTAGCAAAAAACATGAGTCATACGTTGAACAAAGTCAACATATGTCATGAAAAGTCAACACATGAGACATTCTTAGGTGTTAAATTAAATGTTTTAATCATCAGTTACTGATGCATATATTGGAACACTGAGAACAACAACAGATAGTCTTGTTTAACTTTTTGTGATGAACTGAATCCTAGAACTGAATCGGGAATAGTTTTGATTTAGTGTTTACCAAATTTTTGAGATAGGTTTTGTTAATCAAACATTTTTAAACGTGTGTGCACCTGTAATTGATGCACTTAATGAAAAAAAAACATCTAACTGGGATGATTCATGATAATCCTAATGTTTATCTGTCACGTTCGACACCTCAGCACTCCGGGCCGTGTCATCGCCGACACCTCAGCCCACCGACTGCGTCACGTGCGGCCCAACGCCCCTGGGGTAGTTATGCCTAACCACATAACATAGTTTAGGACGCGTGCAGTTGCCTGGCTGCCAGCACACCGGTCTGGCAGCAACTGGGTTTGTCAGACCAATAGTACTATTCACTGCCCACGGCTTACGTTAATCACTTGCATTGGGGATAGTTCGTGTGTTAGGAAATTCACATCATCACAAGTTGGTGCAATTAACACTGTTTGTAACATGCAATTCACCCCAGAAAACAGTAAAACAGTTTAAAAGTGGGGGAGTGAAACTCACAGTGAGGGTAGTAGCCTCAATGAAGAGTGATTATGCAACTAGATCAGCTTTAATAGCACGCATGCAAGTAGGGACTTAAATCAGCATCTAAGTTGGTAATGGTTATAAGTTGGACCCGGTTATGAGTTTTCACCCCGGAGTGAACCTATACGATACTGGTATGGTGATGGATGTCAGGGTAGTATCATTTTTTAGTTTGGCTTCTGGGCACCGATTCGCGTGCCAGCCAAAGTCAGTTATTTGAAACGCTCGGATAATAGTATAGGGATACCAATAGTACCAACATGTTGTCATATAAGAAAGATTAACTTTTCATTAAGGGAGTTTGGGTGTTTGGGGAGTCTAGGTTGCCCAAAATTGAGTTTCCGTTTTCGCCGTCGGGGATTCTCCCGAACTGGCATGGGACACACCCCTAGTGTCCAAACGACCCTGGAATCTCCCGGAATATTCCTGTGTTCCAACTATAGTAAACATCGAGTTAGGTCAATTCCCGGTTCCTGCAGGTTCATTACACGGTAAACTACCGAAACTAGTTTAAAATAAAGCGTTTTTAACTCCGTAAATTCCCCTGTAATACATAAGTTTGATAAAAATCTGGAAATTTTTATACAATTTAGTAAAATTATATAGATTATGAGAAAAATAATTAGGGAATTTAGTTAGCCATTTTAACTTCTCAAATAAATCATTTGTAAAACCGTATTTAACCGAATAATTTACATTGCTTATCATCCGATGTCTAAAAATTCCCAAAAATTCTAAAATTTTAGGTGGAAATGCCTGTCAATACCCTACATCACCACACCAATTTTCAGCTCAATCCAAGCATCACGGACCAAGTTATAGTCCAAACAATATTCTGCCTAAACTAGTCGAAGTGTTCGAGTGTTATACCTAGCGCAAGCTCTGTTCCCGTGCGTTTCTCTCGAGTCCAAAAGTGCATGGGTGCTATATTTAGTACCTACACATCAATTACAATCCAAACATGCCATAACCCATGTCAATCAAGCCTCGTTTCACTGTTTTTCAGTTAATAACTTTGTTAATCACTTTTGGTCGATTAGGGTATCAAAAGCCAAATTTTTGTGATCTTGGCTACCATATAACATCAGGGAATCCTGATGTGTTCTTATTCAGCCAAGAACCATGCTTAAACCATCCATTATCATGGATTAAAAAAGGTTTTTCCTAGTCTAGTTCATGTTTAACCAAGAAATCTTCATCAACACCTTACAAAACTTGAAAATTACCTTTGATTTTGCTGAATATATGTGATGATCAGCTATGTTTTGTTGATGGAAAACAAATTTGAGGGTGAAAGATGAAGAAAATAATGAAAAAAAAAACATTTATATAGGGGGCGGTGTCAAGGTTGGGTGGCCCTACCCCACCCCCTGCTTTGTCGTGCTTCATTTTTCGCATTAATAAGATGATGTTTATCTTCGTTATTGCGTTTAGGTTTGTTTTCGGGTCGCATACGCCTCCGATTTACTAAACGAGCTCCTTTTCCGCGTTTTTAGTGTTAAAACACTCGATTTTAAAAACCATGTATAACCATCTCGAAACCCGACCTCGGTTGTGTTCCAATCATAATAGCCTCGTCTTAGGGTTGTTTAAGTGTTTTTAGGCTTGATTGACCGTTCCTTGCATGTTTGGTTGCCTTTTGTTGCTCTCAAAACGAAGGCGTTTCCATAACCGGGAAACTGCCTCATTTTGCGTGCCCGAGCTCTGATTTGCTTCATATCTTATTTCATGGTCTATGGCACATAACTAAGATGTTCCGTGAAACTCAGAATCTTAAGTAGCCCCACCATTGGCCAAATAATCATAGTCAAACGTTTAATGCGCTGTTAAACGGAAAGCTCCCGCTTAACACATTTTTAAAGGCTAAGGACACCAACCTCGCACCGTTGGCCCTTATTAGTGTTATGTTAACCATGACGTGCTCTCGGATTCCTCCGGGACATAACAGATATCGTTTAATATAGCACACAAGTCATACATTTTTTAGGGTTTTCGCACAAATATTGTTTTAAGCATACTTAAAGTTTTGGACCGATTATGGGTACCTGGTTTCATCCTAGGTATCACAGTCTCCCCTGGTTAAGAAATTTCGTCCCTGAAATTTACCCCGTCTACCTAGGGAAAAGGTGAGGGTACTTTTTACGGAATTCATCCTTCCGTTCCCAGTGTATTCAGGTCCCTGTTTAGAGTTCCACCGGACTTTAACCAGTGAAATTTTTGTTGTGGCCTTAATTGTTTAATCCTGCCATCAACTATTTCTATCGGTTCCTCCATAAAGTGGAGTTTACCGTCAACGTGTATGTCTTCCAAAGGTATCTGGGTGGCTTCGCCTGATAGGCACTTCTTTAGGTTTGAAATGTGGAAGACATTATGAATGGCACTAAGCTCGGTTGGTAGCTTCAACCAATATGCTACGGGCCCTACCTTTGCTAGAATCTCGTACGGTCTGATGTATCGTGGTGCTAACTTTCCGGTCTTTCGAAATTTGATAACGCCTTTCCACGGCGATACCTTTAACAATACCCGTTTACCCACCTCGAACGATAACGGTTTTCTACGTACATCAGCCCCGCTCTTTTGCCGATCCTGAGCGGCTTTCAATCTATTCTGAATCTGGTGGATCTTATCAGTCGTTTCTGTACTAGCTCGGATCCCGTCAGTTGGGTGTCACCCACTTCGGCCCAGCAAAGTTGTGATCGGCACTTTCGACCATAAAGTGCCTCGTACGGGGCTGCCTGGATACTGTTGTGGTAACTATTGTTATACGGAAATTCTACTAGTGGAAGATGCTTGTCCCAACTTCCTCCGAAGTCCAGGACACAGGCGTGAAGCAAGTCCTCTAATCTCTGGATCGTGCGTTCCGATTGGCCGTCGGTTTGGGGATGGTAAGAAGTACTCAGATCGATCCACCTCCCCAAAGCTTCTTGTAACCTCTGCCAATATCGCGAGGTGAAATGGCTGTCTCGGTCTGAAATAATAGCAACTGGAATGAAATGTGCGGATTTGGTCAATCGATCTACGATACACAAATCGCGTCATGACAACGAGGCGTTCTTAGGTGATGGATCACGAAATCCATCGTGATTTGTTCCCATTTCCACTAAGGTATCTCGGGTTGTTGTAACATTCCAGAGGATTTCTGATACTATGCCTTGACCCGAGCATAAGTCAAGCATTGTCTTACATATTCTGCCACATCCTCTTTTTAATCCCCAGCCACCAATAAAACTCTTTAAGGTCATGGTACATCTTGTCCATACCGGGGTGAATCGAATATTTTGATTTATGGGCCTCGTCCATGATCAACAGTCTCAGCTTCGAACTTGCATGAATCCACACTCGATTCTTAAAATACAACACCTCATCCTTTTCTTCACAAAACTTTTCTCATTTCCATGCAACCCTTTGCTAGGTAGCTGGCTTTCCTCCAAGGCTTGCATTTGCGTGTTCCGGATTCGCTCTATAAGGCTCGTCTGCACAATCATTCCCAGTGCTCGCACTCGGAGTGATTTATTTCGATCCTTCCTACTAAGTGCATCCGCTATCACATTAGCTTTTCTCAGGTGGTACTTTATTTCACAGTCGTAGTCATTTAATAATTCCACCCATCTGCGCTGCCTCATGTTCAGCTCTTTTTGGTCGAAAATATGTTGGAGGCTTTTGTGATCCATATATATAGTACACTTTGTACCATATAAATAATGTCTCCATATCTTTAGCGCGAATATAACCGCACCCTGTTCCAAATCATGCGTCGTGTGGTTCTTCTCGTGCACCTTCAGTTGTCTGGAAGCGTATGCAATGACTTTGGTTCTTTGCATTAGGACACATCCGAGCCCTCGCCAAGATGCGTCACAATATACGACGAAGTCATCGTTACCTTCGGGTAACGTCAGAACTGGTGCCTCGCATAACTTTTGTTTTAACAGCTGGAATGCTGTTTCCTGGTATTCACCCCATTCATACTTCCTATCCTTCTATGTCAAAGCTGTTTGCGATTGGGCAATACTAGAGAAATTTTTGATGAACTGACGGTAATATCCCGCCAGTCCCAAGAATTGGCGTATCTCTTTCAGAGATTTAGACACAGGCCAATTCTTGATTGCTTCAATCTTACTTGGATCCACATGAATTCCATACTGATCCACCACATGTCCCAAAAATTGCACGACTTGCAACCAGAAGTCGCACTTAGACAATTTAGCGTATAGTTGCTCTTTCCGTAGTATCTCCAATATAGCACATAAATGATACTCGTGCTCGTCCTTTCTTTTGGAGTAGATCAGAATATCGTTGATGAAGACAACGACGAACTTATCGAGGTATGGTTTACACACCTGGTTCATGAGGTCCATGAACACAGCAGGTGCGTTGGTTAGCTCAAAGGGCATAACCAGGAACTCGTAGTGGCCATACCGAGTTCGAAAAGCCGTCTTGGGATATCGTCCTCTTGGACCTTCACTTGATGGTAACCCGACCGAAGATCTATCTTAGAAAAATATCGGGCTTCTTGTAGCTGGTCAAAAAGATCATCAATCGCGAAAGTGGGTATCGATTCTTGATAGGGACCTTGTTTAATTCTCTGTAGTCGATGCACATTCGGAAGCTACCATCCTTTTTATTTACAAATAAGACTGGGGCTCCCGAGGGAGAATAACTGGGACAGATGAAACCACGATCAAGTAACTCCTGCAGTTGCATCGATAGTTCTTGCATCTAGGACGGTGCAAGACGGTATGGGCTTTGGCGATGGGTGCTGTTCCTGGTATTAGGTCAATCCGAAACTCGAAGTTGCCGATTGGGCGGCAATCCGGGCAATTCCTCCGGGAACACGTCTGGGTATTCACGCACTATCGGGATGTCTTTAATACATTTTTCAGCTGGTTCATCTGTCGTGATGCTGGCTAAAAACACGTCACATCCCTGTCGTACATACTTCAACGCCTTGAGATGGGATATGAGGTTCAGCATGGTACCTAACTTCTCTCCCTGTACCATGATCACATCAGTCGGGGACAAAGGAATCTTTACAATCTTCTGCTCACACAACACTTCAGCGCGATGATTGGATAGCCAATCCATTCCCACGACAACGTCAAAACAGCCCAGTTCTACGGGTAAAAGGTCAATAGAAAATTGGTAACCGTTAAGGGTTATAGGGCAGTTATAAACAAGCTGGTGACTGGTGATCGGTTTCCCGTTGGCAAGTTCGACGGAATACGGTTGTTTTAAGTCAATAACGGCCATATTTAATAGTGGCAAAAATGCAATAGAAACATAACTCCTCTCAACGCCCGTATCAAATAACACTGAAGCAAATTGATCGGAAACGAGGAACGTACCTGTGACCACGTTTGGATCCTGGCGTGCGTCACCAGACCCAATGATAAAGGTACGACCTCGAGCTGCATTCGAGGTAGATGCTTGGCCCTGCGTATTCTTTCCTGCTGTCTGCTGAGTTTACTTCGGACAACTTCTTCAGAAATGCTCCATATTGTCACATTCGTAGCACGTACGGGGGTAGGTAATCTGTTGTGTTGGTTGTTGGGGTCGCTGCTGAAGAGGTTGAGGCCTTGGGGGTTGGAAGCGGGTTGGTTGGGGTTTGGTTCAGCTGACATTTTATAGTTTCGGGCATAATTCCCACTTTTATGACACCTCGAGCATATCGCTGGCACGCACCATAGTGGTGCAAAGTGCACTTGTTGCACTTTGGGGCTTTTCCTTTGTAGTTATCAGAGTTACCAGTTGGGGTAGTCATGGCGTAACTTTAGCTAGTTGCTTTCCCCTTCTTTGATGTTCCTGCCCCTGCTTGACTACTTTCTGGGCTTCTCGCTTATTACCGGCCTGTTCTTCAGGCATCGTCAAAATCCTACGTGTAACCATGTCGAAAGTTACAGTACCTGACCTGGCTACCACTCCGTGTATAGTCAGGTGTTCCACTGATTTGATAATGCTCCTCACTTCTGGGACCAGTCCCCAGATATATCTATCGATCCGCTTGTGCTCCGATCGGACCATGTCTGCTAGTATGCGTGCCAGTTCATTGAAAAGATTGGTGTAACCCGCATGGTCGGCACCTTGCATCTGCAGGTTCCAGAACATCATGTTTGAGCCTCTGAATTTCGTTGGCCGGGTAGAACTTTTCCATCATTAGTGCCTTAAGATCGTCCCACCTCATAGTATTAATTGGCCTGCCTGCGAGATTGAACGATGGTGTTCCACCAGTTTAAGGCATGGTCGGTGAAGGTATAAATCGTCTACTTAACCGACAATCATCAGGACAATTACTTATATTGATTACGATTCCGACTTCTTGATCCATTTCACTAACCCATTCGGTCCTTCGATTCCACTAAATTCCATTGGTTTGCACACGATGAAGTGCTTATACGTGTAGACTGGTCTAACATTGTTTCGTGCGTTTTTTTTATTATTATTTTGACCTACCGACCCTGTTTGTGGGTTCTGTTGTTGGTTAGCATTGATACCGGCGCTAACCTGCGACACGATCGTGGGGATGACCGCCCAAAGCTGTTGCGCTATCATTTGCGCGATTTCCGCCTCCGTCATTTGTGGTGCACGTTTCGGGGCCATTCTATTATAAATAGTTAGTATATATATATATACACACACAATATATATATATCTATGTCACACGTTCAATCATCACATATCACATAATTTCATCGCACACATGAGCCCACAACATGTATACCCAAAATCATCATCATATATAATAACATGTCATCGTACCCATGTCAAAATTTGCAAATAGACTTAACCCATAAGGGCCAGTGCTTAAATGTGCTGTCAAAACTGGTCACCGAAGTGACGTACATACACCAAACAACGAAAGTACGAACTACGAAAACACAGAAGCACTACGAGTACCACCTCGACATTGACATAACCCAGTGCTTGGTAGGATGTGCAAAAGATTCATCATGTCTGTCTATACTAAAAAGAAAACGATACTACGAACGCCACAACCAACATGCCAGTCCCACAAAACTTGCCTCCCTACAATGGCGCCGATGCATCCATACAACATCGCCCGGAAACGGTCCTGGTGGTGATGAACGTATCCCATGCCCTGCTTTAAAGCAATGATCGCCTGCTGTAAGACGATTAGATAATATCCCATTGATCTCCTGTGCTGCTCATCCTCGTCGCGCGCCATCTGCAGCACATCTGCTCGAATAAGAACCCTATCAAACTGCTTTCGGTGAGGGGATTAGGTGCCTCCTAAGGAGGGAACGGTACGCCCCATGCTGGTGGGGAAGGATCTCTGACCGGGCGAGAAGGGCCACCTCGCTCATATGTATGAAAAGGGGAAGGGTCCTCCCTAGGTGGTGTGAGGAAACGGGCAGTAACCTGCTGCCGCGCTCCCAAAGGTACCAGTATCGGGCGGATAGGGGAGGGTGGTGGTGTAAAAACAGGTACAGGTGCGGGTACCTCCGACGGGCCGTCTGCCGAGGCTGATGGTAGGTACTTCATGAGAACTAAGTGAAGATGGTGAGTAAGTATTATGGGTAAAAGGAGTATAAGGCTCAGAGGAGCCTCCGATGTAGGTAAATGAGGTGCTACAGGCTCCCACTCCCAATGCTCCGTAGCAGGAGTAGGGCTCCGGGGGTTAGGTCCTAACTAAACAACAATGTCAGGGGTACGACTACGCTCCGAGGAGCTAGTCGGGTGGTGAGATGGAGAACGATAGGCGCTCGAGACCTCTCCCTCGCGCTTGGTACGGGGTCTAGGTGGGTAACTACCACAACAGTAACCGGACTGATCCGTCTCGTTGCTCGATGTCTGGTGGGGTATAAGCGGATCCTCCTCAGGATCTGTCTCAATACGGGATACAGTCTGATGACTCGTATGACGCGACATGGTACCTGTAGAGAAAGGCAACATATAGCACCGACTCTATTGACAGAACCAACCAGAATTCAACGTTCCAAAGATATACAATAAGCACGTATTGCACAAAATTTTGATTTTAAATTTTTAAAAATTAGATATAGTTTGTCATGTTAGTATTCGCATCCCCGTTCTATCTTATCTCAATGACGTTTCCAGAAATCCCAAGTACCAGTAGATATATTATTGTGTTCCGGACCACAATAATTTATTTGCCTAACAAGACCATCCCGGTAATAGTCATACTACTCAGTCTCCAAAGGTGCTCAGTGCGAGGAAACTAAACTTAGGATTATAGTCTAGGTTCTTTAGGGATACCTAATTCGCTATAACCGATGGCTCTGATACCATCTTCTGTCACACCCTGACTCGCAGCGGAAGACAATTGCGGGGTGCGGCAGACACATGATATTTCCTCATAATTTAAAAACGTGATATCATATAAAGATGGAACATCAGTTACAACATACATAAACTATCATATTACAACCCATTAGTTCAAGTGCGGTACTACAAGCTATTACAGCCTTTATTTTGCTATTGTCCGCCTACTCAAAACATTCCATAAGAATGTTCCTCATTCCTATTTAGTTTTACCTGAAATGCATGTTAATTTAAAAAGGGTCAGCTAACCGGGCCGGTGAGTTCCACTGGTTTGGTTGTTTCACAGCAAAATGCGTTAACAAGTTTAATTGCACGTATTCCAGATCCCAGATGGAATTACACGAGTTCACAAGTGAAACCTTGACTACAATAACCGTGCCATGTCACGTTGGACACCTCAACACCCCGGGCCGTGTCACCCCCGACACCTCAGCCCACCGACTGCGTCACATGATGCCCAATGCCCCCAGGGTAGTTATGCCTAACCACATAACATAGTTTAGGACGTGTGCAGTTGCCTGGCTGCCGGCACACCGGTTCGGTGGCAACTGGGTTTGTCAGACCAATAGTACTATCCACTGCCCGCGACTTACTTTAATCACTTACATTGGGGATAGTTCTATGTTAGGTAATTCACATCATCACCAGTTGGTGCAATTAACACAGTTTGTAACATGCAATTCACACCAGAAAACAGTAAAACACTTTAAAATGGGGAGTGAAATACGTAGTAGTAGCCTCAACAAGAGTGATTATGCAACTAGATCAGGTTTAATAGCACGCATGCAAGTAGGGACTTAAATTAGCATATAAGTTGGTAATGGTTATAACCTAGACCCGGTTATGAGTTTTCACCCCGGATTGAACATATAGAATACTGGTATGGTGATTGATGTCAGGGTAGTATCATTTTTCAGTTTGGCTTCTCGGATAATGGTACGGGAATACCAATAGCACCAACATGTTGTCATTTAAGAAAGATTAACTTTTCATTAAGGGAGTTTGGGTGTTTGGGGAGTCTAGGTTGCCCAAAATTGAGTTTCCGTTTTCGCCGTCGGGGATTCTCCCGAACTGGCATGGGACACACCCCTAGTGTCCAAACAACCCTAGAATCTCCTGGAATATTCCCGGTTTTCCAACTATAGTAAACGTCGGGTTCGGTCAGTTCCCGGTTCCGGCAGGTTCGTTACACGGTAAACTGCCGAAACTAATTTAAAATAAAGCATTTTTAACTCCGTAAATTCCCCTGTAATACATAAGTTTGATAAAAATCTGAAAATTTTTATACAATTCGGTAAAAATATATAGATTATGAGAAAAATAATTCGGGAATTTATTTAGCCATTTTAACTTCTCAAATAAATCATTTGTAAAACAGTATTTAGCCGAATAATTTACATTGCTTATCATCCGATGTCTAAAAATTCCCAAAAATTCTAAAATTTTAGGTGGACATTGCTGTCAATACCCTACATCACCACACCAATTTTCAGCTCAATCCAAGCATCACGGACCAAGTTATAGTCCAACCAATATTCTGCCTAAACTAGTCGAAGTGTTCGAGTGTTATACCTAGCGCACGCTCCGTTCCCGTGCATTTCTCTCGATTCCAGAAGTGCGTGGGTGCTATATTTAGTACCTACACATCAATCACAATCCAAACATGCCATAATCCATGTCAATCAAGCCTCGTTTCACTGTTTTTCGGTTAATAACTTTGTTAATCACCTTTAGTCGATTAGGGTATCAAAAGCCAAAGTTTTGTGATCTTGGCTACCATATAACATCAGGGAATCCCTGATGTGTTCTTATTCAGCCAAGACCATGTTTAAACCATCCATTACCATGGATTAAAAAGGGTTTTCCTAGTCTAGTTCATGTTTAACCAAGAAATCTTCATCAAAACCTTACAAAACTTGAAAAATTAACTTTGATTTTGCTGAATATAGGTGATGATCAGCTGTGTTTTATTGATGGAAAACAGATTTGACGGTGAAAGATGAAGAAAATAATGAAAAAATAAATTGAAAAAAACATTTATATATACGGGGCGGTCACAAGGGAGGGTAGCCCTACCCCACCCCTTACTTTGTCGTGCTTCGTTTTTCGCGTTAATAAGATGATGTTTGTCTTTGTTATTGTGTTTAGGTTTGTTTCGGGTCCCATACGCGTCTCCGATTTGCTAAACATGGTCTTTTTTCCGCGTTTTTAGTGTTAAAATGCTTGATTTTAAAAACCATGCATAACCGTCTCGAAACCCGAACCTGGTTATGTTTCAATCATAATAGCCTCGTCTTAGGGTAGTTTAAGTTTTTTTAGGCTTGATTGACCGTTCTTTTCTTGTTTGGTTGCCTTTTGTTGCTCTCAAAACGAAGGCGTTTCCCTAACCGGGAAACTGCCTCATTTTGCGTGCCCGAGCTCCGATTTGCTTCATATCTTATGTCATGGTCAACTAAGATGTTCCGTGAACTCATAATCTTAAATAGCCCCACCATTGGCCTAATAATCATAGTCAAACATTTAATGCGCTATTAAACGGAAAGCTCCCGTTTAACACATTTTAAAAGGCTAAGGACACCAACCTCGCACCGTTGGCCCTTATTAGTGTTATGTTAACCATGACGTGCTCTCGGATTCCTCCGAGACATAACTGATATCGTTTAATATAGCACACAAGTCATACATGTTTTTAGGATTTTCGCACAATTATTTTTTAAGCATACTTAAAGTTTTGGACCGATTATGGTGTACCTGGTTTCATCATGGGTATTACACGTTAGTATTAAACTAATGTTTTATTCATCATAAGGTACTTATGCATACGTTGGAACACTTAGAACAACATATGATCGTCTAGTTTGATTTTTGTGATGAACCGAAACCAAAGAACTGACTCGGAACAATTTAGTGTTTACCGAATTTTTGAGATGGGTTTTGTCAATTAAACATGTGTGAACGTGTGTGCACATGTAATGGAAATAAACAACATCTAATTGGGTTGATATTTCAAAATTAAAATGTAAAAACCCTAGGTTATTATTTAAACATAAACTTGGACTTCTAAGTCAAATTAATAGAGGGCTTTTAGTTTGTGATGTGTTGTAAGAGTTTTGGAACAACAATAACATGTAAGATCGACCACATTTTAAAAGTGCACAAACAATCCGGTGTATCAACGCAAGAGTCATGCGTTAGTTTAGCCAAAAATATGAATTACACATTCAACAAACTCAACATTTGCCATCAAAAGTCAACACATGAGACATTCGTTAGTGTTAAACTAATGTTTTAATCATGAGAAGGTACTAATGTATACTTTGGAACACTGAGAACAACATCATATCATCTTTTTTTATATTTTTGTGATGAATAGAAACCCTAGAACTAAATCAGAAAAGTTTTGATTTAGTGTTTATAGATTTTTTAGATAGGTCTTATTAATCAAACATGTCGGAACGTGTTTGCACCTGCAATTGAAACAAACAACATCTAATCGAGCTGATTCAACAAAATCAGAATGTAGAAACCCTAGGTTATTATTTGAACAGAAAATTGAACTTCTAGAAAATTAAATAGCGGGATTTTAGTTTCTGATGTATTGTAAGAGTTTTGGAACAAGAATAACATGTAAAAACGACCAAATTTGAAAAGAGCACAAACATTGTTTTGTATCACCGCAAGAGTCATGCGTTAGTTTACCAAAAAACATCAATCACACATTGAACTAAGTCAATATATGTCAAGAAAAGTCATCACATGAGACATTCGTTGGTGTTAAACGAATGTTTAAATCATCGTCAGTAACTAATGCATACATTGGAACACAGAAAACAACAACAGATAGTCTTGTTTAACTTTTTGTGATGAACTGAAATCCTAGAACTGAATTGGGAACAATTTTGATTTAGTGTTTACAAAATTTTGAGATAGGTTTTGTTAATCAAACATTTCTGAACGTGGGTGCACTTGTATTTGAAACAAAAGACATCTAATTGGGCTGATTCAAGAAAATCCTAATGTTTATCTAAACGCAAATTTGTACTTCTAAGTCAAATTAAGTAGATGGCCTTTCGTTTGTGATATGGTGTAAGAGTTTTAGAACAAGAATAACATGTAAAAACGACCAAATTTTAAAAGTGTACAAACAATCTTTTGTATCAATGAAAGAGTCATGTGTTAGTTTAGCCAAAAGGATGAATCACACGTTGAACAAAGACAACATATGTCATAAAAGTCAACGCAGGAGACATTTGTTAGTATTAAACTAATGTTCTAATTATCAGCAGGTACTAATGCATATGTTGGAACACTGAGAACAACATTTGATCGTCTTGATTGATTTTTATGATGAAACGAAACCAAAGAACTGATTCGGAATAATTTTGATTTAGTGTTTATAAAATTTTTGAGATGGGTTTTGTTAATCAAACATGTCTAAACGTGAGTGCACCTTTATTGAAACAAACAACATCTAATTGGTCTGATTTGTTAAAATCCGAATGTATAAATGCTCGGTTATTGATTTCTTAGTCAAATTAAATAGAGGACTCTTAGTTTGTGATATGTTGTAAGAGTTTAAGCATCAGTAGGTACTAATGCATACATTGGAACACTGAGAACAACATCTGATCGTCTTGTTTGATTTTTGTGATGAACCGAAATTAAAGAACTGACTCGGAACAATTTAGTGTTTACCGAATTTTTGAGATGGGTTTTGTCAATTAAACATGTGTGAACGTGTGTGCACCTGTAATGGAAATAAACATCATCTAATTGGGTTGATTTGTCAAAATTAAAATGTAAAAACCCTAGGTTATTATTTGAACATAAATTTGGACTTCTAAGTCAAATTAATAGAGGGTTTTTAGATTGTGATGTGTTGTAAGAGTTTTGGAACACAATAACATGTAAAATCGACTAAATTTGAAAAGTGCACAATAATCTGGTGTATCAATGCAAGATTCATGCATTAGTTTAGCCAAAAACAGGAATCACACGTTCAACAAAGTCAACATACGCCATCAAAAGTCAACACGTGAGACATTCGTTAGTGTTAAACTAATGTTTTAATCATGAGAAGGTACTAATGTATACTTTGGAACACTAAGAACAACATCATATCATCTTTTTATATTTTTTGTGATGAAAAGAAACCCTAGAACTAAATCAGAAAAGTTTTGATTTAGTGTTTATAGAATTTTTTAGATGGGTTTTATTAATCAAACATGTCGGAACGTGTTTGCACCTGTAATTGAAACAAACAACATCTAATCGGGCTGATTCGACAAAATCAGAATTTAGAAACCCTAGGTTATTATTTGAACATAAAATTGGACTTCTAAGTCAAAATAAATAGTGGGATTTTAGTTTCTGATGTATTTTAAGAGTTTTGGAACAAGAATAACATGTAAAAACGACCAAATTTGAAAAGAGCATAAACAATTTGGGTTTATCACCGCAAGAGTCATGCGTTAGTTTAGCAAAAAAACATGAATCACATGTTGAACAAAGTCAACATATGTCAAGAAAAGTCAACACATGAGACATTCGTTGGTGTTAAACTAATGTTTAAATCATCATCAGATAGTCTTTTAACCTTTTTTGATGAACTGAACTCCTAGAACTGAATCGAGAACAATTTGGATTTAGTGTTTACAAAACTTTTTAGATAGGTTTTGTTAATCAAACATTTTTGAACTTGGGTGCACTTGTATTTGAAACAAAAACATCTAACTGGGCTGATTAAAACATCTAATTGGGCTGATTTGTGAAAATCCTAATGTTTTTCTAAACATAAATTTGTACTTCTAAGTCAAATTAAGTAGAGGGCTTTTCTTTTGTGATATGGTGTAAGAGTTTTGGAACATGAATAACATGTAAAAACGACCAAATTTTAACAGTGTACAAACAATCTTTTGTATCAACGAAAGGGTCATATGTTAGTTTAGCCAAAAGGATGAATCATGCGTTGAACAAAGACAACATATGTCATGAAAAGTCAACCCATGAGACATTTGTTAGTATTAAACTAATGTTCTAATCATCAGCAGATACTAATGCATATGTTGGAACACCGAGAACAACATCTGATCGTCTTATTTGATTTTTATGATGAACCAAAACCAAAGAACTGATTCGGAATAATTTTGATTTAGTGTTTTTGGAATTTTTGAGATGGGTTTTGTTAATCAAACACGTCTGAACGTGAGTGCACCTGTAATTGAAACAAACAGCATCTAATTGGGCTATTTGTTAAAATCCGAATGTATAAACGCTAAGTTATTTTCTGAACATAAATTTGACTTCTTAGTCAAATTAAATAGAGGACTCTTAGTTTGTGATATGTTGTAAGAGTTTTGGAACAAGAATAACATATAAAAACGACAAAATTTGAAAAGTGCACAAACACTATGTTATATCAACACATGAGTTATGCTTTAGGTTGGCCAAAAAGTTGAATCCACATTGAACAAAGTCAAAATATGTGATGAAAAGTCAACGCATGAGACATTCATTAGTGTTAAACTAATATTTTAATCATTAGCAGGTACTAATGCATTGGAACACTGAGAACAACATCATATCGTCATGTTTTATTTTTTCTGATGAACAGAAACCCTAGAACTAATCAAAAAAGTTTTGATTTAGTGTTTACAGATTTTTTGAGATGAGTTTTATTAATCAAACATGTCTAAACATGTGTGCACCTGTAATTGAAACAACCAACATCTAATTGGGCTTATTCGACTAAATTAGAATGTAGAAACTGTAGGTTGTTATTTTAATATAAATTTGGACTTTAAAATCAAATTAAATAGATGGATTTTAGTTTGTGATGTGTTATAAGAGTTATAGAACAAGAATAAAATGTAAAAACAACCAAATTTGAAAAGTGCATAAACAATCTATTATATCATCGCAAGAGTCATGTGTTAGTTCAGCCAAAAATAAGAATCACATATTCAATAAAGTCAACACGTCATGAAAAGTCAACACATGAGACATTTGTTAGTGTTAAACTTGTTTTGGTCAAAAAATACCGAAGCAATTAAGTGATCAAATTAGTTTTGTGAGGTAGTGTGCTAGCAATGCTTGTGAAAAATATGTTGGTTTATTTGCTTGTGAAAACTGTTCCAGGATATAGCCTCAGGTTATGAAGCTATACCAATTATCAAACAATGAGTTGAAAAAATAAAAGTGGACACGGGTATACGAGGAAAGCACTTGATTAATCGAGATCTACAACATAAAACCTCGGGAGCCGACAATTGTCGGCTTCCTTGTTTTTCTTATTGCTCGAATATTCAGGACACATTGTAGGATAACGCTCAGATCGATACTAAGTGTTACAAAGATTGCAAGTGATGAGTGTTTGTGCGTAATATGAGAGTAAGAGAGCAGAAAGTGAAATTGTGTGTCACCTAGAGATCTGGCTATCGTTTATATAGTTACAAATGACAAACTAAATCTCCTAAAAACTTGGGGTCCTCCGGAATATTCCATTTGGAACGTTGGAGACCTGGTCTTTCAGCTTCAACGTCCACTTCTCAACCAAACGGAGCGAGTCTTCAAGAGAACAAGTCCTCGTTAATGTTATGATCCTGCAATCGTGACCTACAAGCATATTATTAGCAATTGCCAGGATACTGCTTCAGGATGTTACCAATATCCTGGTCTGGTATCCTGATCGTAAACAGCTACTATAAATTCAAGATATATCATCAGGATATGGGCTCAGCATTTCACCCATAACAAAACTAATGTTTTAATCATTAGCAGATACTGACGCATACTTTGGAACACTAAGAACAACATCATATCTTCTTTTTTTTATGAACAGAAAACCTAGAACTAAATCAGAAAAGTTTTGATTTTGTGTTTACAAATTCTTGAGACGAATTTTGTTAATCAAACAAGTCAGAATGTGTGTTCACCTGTAATTAAAACAACCAATGTCTAATTGGACTGATTCGACAAAATCAATATGTAGAAACCGTAGATTATTATTTGAACATAAAATTGGACTTCTAAGTCAAATGAAATAGAGGGATTTTAGTTTGTGATGTACTGCAAGTGTTTTGGAACAAGAATAATATGTAAAAACGACCAAATTTAAAAAGCGCACAAACAATCTATTGTATCACCACAAGAGTCATGTGTAGGACCGTTTAATCCCTTAGCAAAGGTGCCTAAGATGTATCTAATCCATGTATGCGGAATTTACGTGAATTAGGTGACAATATACACAAGATATTCAGTTCAAATGTCCGTTTATTAATGTCCAAAGGTATACATCGAGAATCCAAACTGACAGAGCTTCGCCGTCTCTAATGCAAAAGTTAACAAATGAAAGAACCTAGACGACTATCTATAGGTGAGCTAGTTCACACCAAAACACCAAGTACCTAGTTTGTACGAAGTACTACTTCGTGCGAAGTAGTACATTTACATCACACGCTTCGTGCGAACTAGACCTAACATATACAAATTTAACTTTAAACTTTAACGTTACATACTCAAAACACTTAGACTAGATCCAAGACATAGACAATATACATCGTGCACTAACAGACTCCCCCTTGAATGTTGTCGTCGTCTTGATCAGTCTTCCAATCTTCATCCACGTCCAAAGAAGTTCTTGTAAGGCTTTCTTCGTCTCTCTTGTGATGGAATAGGCTTTTGATCCATCGAAGGCGCCGATTTCATGAATTGAAGTCTTCTAAGACGAGCCTCTCTTCATTTATCGTGTATCTCTTCTAGGCGCTTCTCTTCTTACAAGAATTCTTCACGTTCAAGCTCACGCCATTTCGATTCCCACATAGGACCTGAATTAATACCGTATGCGCAGCAAACATTGATCACACCTTGGTATTGCTGTGCTTGAGTCTCTTCGCGCTTGTCATAACATATCTTATTGAAGAATACACATTTAACGTCTTCCTTTGAACAATTCACTAGCCACATCGGGTCTAGTATCCTTATCGTCCTCCATAACCCCAAATCCTTCGTCGTTCGATCAATTCTGGACTTACTTCTTTAGTGATCATCCCAATTTCCATCAGCTCTAAGAACAATCACATCTTCACACATTTCAAGATCTGTCTGCCACCACAAGATGTAAGGATAGAAATCTTGCTCAATTAGTTTAAGAAGCATATTCTTCATAACTTTAGGCCTCTTCATGACCAACGTAAATGTTGGTGCAGAATGTCTATGTCTTAATCTTATATCGAGTCTGTATAGATTAGAGTTGAATAGGCTAGCGAAACGAAGTATTTATGTAACTAGAGGACAAGTTCACTGGAGAATGATATTGTATTGTCAAGTTCGGATGAACTTGTCTTGGCAAGTTCGCCCGAACTCGTCCCTCCACCAACGAACTTGCAACTTTATAAATAGCTAGCTAGTCTCTCTCATTTGTAACTTTGGCATTTCTGAGGCGAAGCTCTGTCAATTTGGAGACTTGACGTTATATCAATAAAATTGATGATTAATTGACTAATTCTTGTTGTTTGGTAATCATGTCGTAATATTTCCGCTATTATGGACATTAGATATCAAATCTAGGTTCCTATGCTATCAGGATCGGTCCTACAAGTGGTATCAGAGCTAGAATAGCCTGCTTTGATTGATATCAAGATAAGAACACTTCTAATTCTACTCCATTCTTCTATTTTTCTTAACTTTTACAAAAAAAAAAGAAGAATTCATGGGCAAATTCTGTCAATTTTGAATATGACGTGTTAAATACGTCATAGATAAACCCCTGAGTATTTGGAGCCTAAAATCAAACGAATTGGTGTCAAATTGTTGCAAAAACCATGTTTTTCAAACACACTTGGATCAAACTTGTTAGCCAAGTTCGGCCGAACTTGCCTTAGATATTCATTTTTTGAGTGAATTTCTATCAAGTTCGCTCAAACTTGATAGTTTTCGAGGAAATTTTCAGTGAAGTCCAAACCGAACTTATAACATTCTATTTGATTTTTCTCAAGTTCGCTCGAACTTGAGAAATTTCATTGATTAGTGTATTAAGTTCGACCAAACTTGAAAGTTTCTTATAAAATTCAAGTACAAGTTCGCTCGAGGTTGTCTCAGGGACATTTTCAAATCAAAATAACATAAGTTCGATCGAACTTGTGTTAAAAGTCTGAAATTCTTCATTCAAACTACAAGTTCGACCAACTTGTAGTAATTCTAATTTTTTAAAAAGTTTGAACGTGTTTTCAGCATACGTGTCTCGATATTCGTGATGGATGATCTACAGAGAGCGTATATGACAGCAGCGGGTACATCCAATGCTAAAGTGATTCAACAAGTCAATCTTGACAACGAGATGAGCACGTCTGTTAAACGCGCCGAAGTTAATGAGCATGGACGAGTATGAAGGATGGAAGGAGAAATTTACTTATTGGTTCAGGCCATGCATTTCCAAGGCTGGGTGTCGATTGAGAGAGGTTATACTGTTCCGTTAGACGAACATCAGCTAGTACTGGAGAAGTAAAGTATACTACAATTCAAAAGGATGAGTACATTGCTGAGAAAAAGATGATAAGCCTCATTCAACAATCTGTTAAAGAGGATATTCTGGTCTTGTTGCCCGAATATACGACTGCGAGAGATCTCTGCTATCACTACAAAAGAAATATCAAGGAAGCGCGAGATGATCAAGAGTAAGAAAGCTCTCATCCTGAAGAAGTTCGATATCTTTAACATGTTGAAAGGAGAGACAATGAAGCAGATGATCGAGCGTTTCTACATCTGAAAGTCTAAATGAGGAGACACGGTCTCGATAAGACAGAACAAGAGTAGATCGATAAGCTTGTAGATGCGTTACCTGACGGAGAGTGGACTACGTATCTCATGGTCTTGAAAGAAGGCCATAACTGGGAATTCTTTAAACTGTCTACATTCATCGACAAACTAGAAGGTCACGAAATGGAACTTCTAAAGATCGCAAAGTCGAAGAATGCTAACATTGTTCAAGATGTTGGTCTGTATTTCAAGAACGGAATGCAAGATAGTATTTCTAGCTCTAAGATACAGACAACGTTCAGTGCAAACATGAACGCTTCTCCTCGGAATCAGAACCAACCGTATCCTCAATTTGATCAAAGTGCACAAAGCTCTTCGTTCTCAAGCATAGGGTCAAATGCTTCTTATCAGAGTCAAGCAAATCAGAATCAACAAACAAATTCTGATCCAAATGTGTACAAGTGTTACATTGCTGTAAATCTAAACAGTGTTGTTTTTTGAGCAAGTTGCAAAACAGCACATGTCACTTCTCGCCACTGTTCATAATCATATGAAAGTCTTGTAGCTGGAAAGATCGGCAATCCCGAAATGAACGCCGAAGACTACGATCAGGTGGACGAAGAAGAGCTTGAATTAATGGACATAAAGTGGTCACTAGCTTCTATCATTCGAAGGGTCACAATGTTTGTTGCACTCACAGGTCGAGATATCGGAAATTCAAGCAACAAGCTAGGGTTCGACAAATCGAAAGTCACTTGTTTTAGATGCCGACAGAAAGGGCATTTTAAGAGAGAATGCAAAAATCCTGAAGCCACGGGCAATCAAAGTCCATTTGGAGTAGGCAACGAATATTACAAGAAGTCACTTCAGTACAAGCCTTTTCCAAAGAAGACACAAGTTGAAATTCAAGAGAAACCAAACAGCAGTAACACGAATAAAGCTATGGTTGCTTCAAACGAGGATGATGGCTTCGATTGGAATTCTTATATCGGTAAGAAGACCGGAGTTGCATTGATGGCTGAGATCGTTGAATATACTTCTGCCGAAGAAGCAGCAGCTTTAGAGAATATTTTATTGGAACAGTATCTGCAAGAACAGGAGGAAGAGAAGTATCTTCACATGAAGAAACAAGGCATATTATCTTCTAACTCTGGTGATAGTTTTGCAGGTAACTTTGATGGAAGTTCTCAAGAGTAAGTGATCGAGGAGAAATCAAATGAAGATGTTATTGATATTGTTCAAGAAGTAACTGCTGAAAACCTCAAGGACTTTGCCAATAAAGCTATGATGGCGAATCTAACCAATGTAGGTTCAGAGGTAAAGGAAATTGTCAAAGTGCAAGTTATGGAGGTTGTAAAACCTTGCACAAAATGTATCGAGCCATGTGCTGAATGCGCCGAAAAATCACAAATCATCGCTGAACTCAATGTACATAATGAACATTTCAAATATGATTATCGCACAATGAAGGAAGCGTATGACAAAATGAAAGATGATTATGGCAGGCTCGATAGAAATAATATTGAATAACACGATACTATAAGGATGTTGAAAGGTACAATAATGGATAGACCAAAAGCAATAAACATTTATATCAACACCATTGCTGAAACCAAACAACAACTCCAGGACATGAAAATTGAAACAGAACGTGTTCAACAACTTTTAAGAAGTTACACAACTAACGCATATGTCATCGATCACATTCTTCCCACAATTCCATCGGAAGAAAAACCTAAAAAGAAAATTGGTAAAGAATACAGCAATGTTCCTCCTCCCCTCTGCGAGAAGTATTTCCGCAAAACGGTTGATGGGATGGATAAGGCACACAACATTGAGTTGTTATCTGAAAAGAAAAATGAGTTGCCGGGGAACATTGATGTAGTCTATATTAAATCAGATGATGACAATGCAGTAGTGAAAAAGGTGGTTGAAAATGTTCTAAATGATTCTGATGATGGCAGCTTCGAGAGCGCCACCTCGAGTTTGAACAGTTCTAAGATAAATTCCGAAGATGACGATACATCATCGGAAGATGATCTATGTGATGATCCTAACATTGTCATGTACAAGGTTAAGGAATCTGATATATTATACTTTGATGACAGTTTTCTGATTCGGAACGTCAAAGAAGATCAATTGGATAAACTGTTTAAACTGGTTGAAGTCACATCAGAAGACCTGGAGAAAAATGAAAAGAAATTCTATTCTAAACACAAAAGAAATTACAATAACTACCGGAGAAAGGGTGGTGATCATCCGGAAAACCAGAGAGCTGGGTTGGGTCTAGATGAGGAAGAAGAACCGGTGAAGAAAATGTCACCATTTCACGAGTACAAAGATAAAAACATGAAATTCGTTTATGGGACAAACACGGTTCATGAGGAGAGTTTGACTAGGAAGCAATTAAACGACGAGTTTAAGAAACAGACAGAACTTCGAGATAAGGCGAAAGCCACAAGTGGTGTAAAATCCACTAGTGGACACTTGCATGATAATCGGATTTGCTTCAAGTGCAACGAAGTTGGTCATATTGCATGGAAGTGTCCGAAATCAAAACCGGCTTATCTTCAAAAGAAAGAAAGTTCAGATGTTGTGAAACTAAAGCAACCAGAGTTTGTAAAACCGATCACGACTTTGAAAAGAAACGAATCAAAACCTGAAGAGAAACTTAAATCTGAAAAGAAGTTTGTAGATTCAACTTTCAAAAAAGTGAATCTTCAAAAGCAAACGAAACAAAGTTTTACATCAAAAAGGCTAACATAAAATCACAAGCCTGGATTGCAAAAAGGAAGTTGCCAATATCTGAAATCACTAAGTCTGAAGGAAGTTGCCAATATCTGAAATCACTAAGTCTGAGCCTGTTAAGACTAGTGATAACATGAAAGAATCAAAATCTGAAATCACTAAGTCTGCGCTTGTTAAGACTGGTGATAACATGAAAGAATCAAAATCTGAAATCAAAATTGAAAATGTCAATTGTCAAATGTTTGAAAGATAAAAAGAAAGTGAAGTATTCAAACATAAACATCATAGAAAATCCAAATGATGAATATGAATTTGATTATGCTGACGAGTGTGAATTTGATTACGATGATGGTTATCCAATTCAACCCAAGACCAAGAAGGCTTGGGTCGCGCTGTTTAACTAATTGTTGAAATGTGCAGGGGCTCCAGAGATCCGTACTTTCCAAGTGGATTCTGGATAGTGGAGCTTCCAGACATATGACAAGAATGAAAGCGCTCTTGTTCGACATCAAAGCTATCAATGGCGGATATGTTGGATTTGCTAGAAACCAAGGCGGAAGGATTGTTGCCGAGGGAAAGCTCTCAAACGGAGTTGTTTCATTTGATCAAATAAACTACATTGCAGAGCTTGAGAACAACCTTCTGAGTATTTCTCCAATTTATGATAAGAAGTTTACCGTCCACTTCAATGACAAAGAATGTATGATCATCAAACCGGGTTTCAAAATACCAGACGAATGGATACTCATGCGTGCACCAAGAGAGAATGATTTGTATGTTCTTGACATGGGAAATGCTACTACTTCTTCAAAAATGGCACAGTGTTTGTTTTGAAAGGTACTGAGAAGGAGTCAACCTTATAGCAAAGAAAGATGGGCCACATTCACCTAAGAAAAATGAATCATTTGGTGCATAATGATTTGGTGGAAGTGTGAATCTGAAAAGTTTTCATATGTCAGATAATTGTCTCGAGTGTAAAAGGGAAAGCAGATCAAGAAATCTCATCCAAGAAAGATTCTCAATTCAATAAAGTTGCCGCTCGAAAGACTTCATATGGATCTCTTCGGTCCAGTGAATGTTCGAAGCATCTCAGGAGATCTCTACTGCTTGGTAGTAATAGACGGTTATTCCCGATACTCGTCGGTATTTTTCCAAGAATCAAAAGATGAGACGTTTGAAAACTTAGTGATTCTTTTCAAGAAACTTGAGAACCTGTACCATCCTCCGGTGAGACGCATTAGAAGTGACAACGGTACTGAGTTCAAAAACACAAAAATGAGGGAATTCTGCAACACTAAAGGGATTTTCACAAGTTTAGTGCACCCTATACTCCACAGCAAAACGGTGTCGCTGAAAGGAAGAACAAACTTTAATCGAAACTACAAGAACCATGCTTGCAGACTCAAAGCTTCCAGTCAGCTTCTGGAGTGAAGCAGTTGCAACGGCTTGCTACACACTTAACAGAGTTTTAACAGTCAAACCAACGAAGAAGACCTGTTTTGAGATGATCAACCGACGGAAACCGAATTTGAAGTTTTTGAACCATTTGGAGCGCCATGTACTGTAATCAATCAAGATGGCAAATTTGGAGCTAAATCACTCGAAGGTTTCTTTGTCGGATATGCAAGTCCTTTGCGAAGAGTGTATGTTCCCTCGTTGAGAAGAGTAATTGAAGCACAACATGTGGATTGTTTTAACTATACGGATCCTATTCAGAGAAAAGGTGATGCATGGTTATTCAACTATCAAGACTTGTGGAAATCATTTGATTTGCCTGAAGAACCATCCGATGAAGAAATTGCAGCTCTTTATTATCTTCATCAATCAGCAAATCAAGAGCAAATCGTCAGACCAATTGTGGTTAATCAACCCATGTTGGGATCATCTTCTTCTGGTGCTAGTTCAAGTAATATCAGTGGTCAAGAATCTCAAACAGAACAAGTGACACCAACTAAAACCAGTCAATACTATAGTGAATCCTAATCTTTCTGAAGCACAGAGTTCAGACTCGGACGAGGCTCCAACATTTGATGCCGATGGAGAATCTTCTTCAGATGTAGAAGCAGAGCAGATTACAAGTTTAATGAATGAATCTGCAAGCCCGAGTAGTGCTCCTGAAGTTGAAGTAGTGGTAGACCAAAATATCACAAATCAAGAGAATACTGTGGTTGTTCCAGGCGAAGTGATGCCAAGATCATATTCTTATCATCCGTCAAATTCTATAATAGGCGAATTACAAGCTGGTGTGAGAACACGGAGTCAAATAAACAAAGCTTTGAGCTGTTTCTATACTCGTGTTGCTCCAATTCAAGAGAATTGCTACTATTCATGTTTCATATCCCAGATAGAGCCAAAGAGTGTTTCTGAAGCTTTAGGCGATGAAAACTGGGTACAAGCAATGCAAGAAGAACTATTACAGTTTGAGAAGTTAGGAGTGTGGAAGCTTGTAGACCTACCTGAAAATCAGAAAGAAATTGATACTAAATGGGTCTTTAAATGCAAGCGAGACGATCGAGGAGTTATAGTTCGAAACAAAGCTTGGCTTGTTGTTAAGGGATTTCACCAGCAGGAAGGGATAGACTACACTGAAGTCTACGCACAAGTAGCTCGCTTAGAATCCATTCGAATATTTCTTGCATTCGTAGCATGGAAAGGATTTAAAGTCTATCAGTTGGATGTCAAATCAGCTTTTCTGTACGGGAAATTACGCGAGAAGGTGTACATCGGACGACCACCGGGGTTTGTCGATCCACTCAACAAAAAGAAAGCATATCTTCTTGATAAAGCTCTTTACGGTTTACACCAAGCCCCGAGAGCTTGGTACGAGACGTTATCGCAACATCTCATGGGATACGGCTTTGTCAGAGGAACTATGGATAGTACTCTCTTCACCAGAGTAATTGGTAGTCATCTTATTATAGTTCAAATATATGTGGATGACATCATCTTTGGATCAACGAATGATAGTCTTTGCAAGGAGTTTGAGGGCATCATGAAGAAGAAGTTCGAAATGTCTTCGATGGGTGAAATGAAATTCTTCCTCGGATTGCAAGTAGATCAACTTCCGGACGGTATTTTCATTCATCAAACCAAGTATGTGCACGACATCTTGAAGAAGTTTGATATGGAAAGCTCGAAGCCGTTATCTACTCCTCTTGCTCTTAATCACGGGATTTACAATGACGAAATGGAACCAAAGTTGATGAGACGCTCTACAGATCAATGATAGGATCGCTGATGTATCTGACGGCATCGCGCCCAGACATCATGTATCCTACCTGTCTTTGCGCCAGATATCAGTCTAGCCAGAGAATATCACACACGCAGATCGTGAAGCGAATCTTCAGATACTTGAAGGGATGTCCAAGCACCGGCTTGTGGTATCCGAAGAATGATAATTTCGATCTTGGAGGATATGCTGATTCTGATTTTGGTGTAGATAAGTTGAATTCAAAATCGACTACAGCGGGATGCCGGTTCTTCGGAACAAGAATGGTAACCTGGTAGTGTAAGAAACAGACTACGGCCGCTCTCTCTACTTATGAAGCTGAGTATATCTCGGCCTCCAGCTGTTGTTCACAGATTTTGTGGATACAACAGCAGATGAGAGACTATGGTCTGCAATATCTCGACACTCCGTTGTTTGTTGATAATAAGGCAGCCATTGATATAACTAAAAATCCGGTTCATCACTCACGTACTAAAAACATTGAAATTCGTTATCACTTCATTCGTGACTGCTACGAAAAGAAGTTGGTGCGAATAGAAAAAATCCACACCGACGAACAAAAGGTTGATTTTTATACCAAACCATTTTCTTTATCACGGTTTAAATACTTGTTGAGAATTAATGGTATGAAAAATTTGCTGACAGGTGCAGACGCTGAGGTTGAATATGGATCGGACGACGAGTTCGCGTGATCCATATTGGTTTGTCTATATCTTTCTAGTTTAGAATTTTATTAAAAACTAAAATACAAAAATATGTTTTTGATTTTAGGGGCAGAAATGTTAGAGAAAATTCAAAAACATTTAAAAATACAAAAACATATGAAAAATGCAAAAAGTACAAAAACATTGAAAAAGACAAAAGGAATTCAGTGTCACAAAAAGGAAATGATAGTACATCAGTGGACTATCACAGTATGCTAAAGAAATGTAAAGTTTAAAAGTGGTAAACAAGTCTTACTGTGGATGTGTCGATAGGCTTAACACGTTCAGTAACTGTTTTCGAGATATAAACTAAATTTTACAACTACTTAATCTTGTGGATTAACACATCTTGGATATTTGGACTTAGTACTCCGAAATTTCATTTGAGAGATTGCCTGATTCTGAGATACGAGGTCTTTATAGATAGTTGATATCTGGGGTATTATACAAGTTCTTCTGAATTTGCGGAAGCAATAGCCTAGAACTTCTATAATACTTTTGCAATAAACCCCTAAACTGCATGCAAACTTGAAATGTGTCGAAAGATCTAATCATTTACAGTGCTAAAAAGATTCCTTAATTGGAACACACTTTAAAGTCGAGCCTCATCTCTTTGTCTATACGGTAGTACTAACCTGAGCTCTCAAGGTCTCGCATTAACCAGATACAGATATCAATTACGCTATATTCACCTATAAGATGAAATCTAGGGAATCTTGATACGGGAGTATATTCAAGAAGTGGGAACCACAGATAAGTCAAGTTTCATAAAACATACCTTAACATATCTTGAAACAGTTGAGAAATGTAGGAACGTCCACGATTAGTACGGGAACCTAAATTTGTTATCTATTGTCCGATTAGGCGGAAACTAATGACAAGTTAACCAAATAACAAGAATTACTCATTTAAATGTTGTTTTCATTGATCTAAAGTTCAATACATTCGAGAACCGGATCCGACAGAGCTTCGCCGTCTCTGTGCCAAAATCTCCAACCTTACAAATGAAATCACAAGGCACATATATATAGTAATACACGTTCGTTGGTGAGGGACAAGCCATGGGGTAAGTTCGCTCGAACTTGACCTAGTCAAGTTCGGCCTCACAAAACTTGACTCAAACTAATCTTAAATACGCCTTGTTTCTAACAGTTTAAGCCCTATTCACTCAGACTCGATAAATAATGATGTAGGCAACAGACATATGCGCCAACAGACTCCCCCTTGGATGTTGCCGCAGTCATTTTGACTTTTAAAAACTTCTGAGTCTTCCGATCTTTAGTTCTTGAATAAACTTTATCATGTTGATCTTTATATCCTCTTTCTCTTTCTTTGAGCTTTGTCTTGATAAAACTTCTAATCAACATGCTCCCCCTAGCTTTAAGCTTTAGTCTTCAGACTCCCCTTTGCTTTGGTCTTTAGACTTCAAACTCCCCTTTGCTTTAGTCTTTATGAAATCTTTGGACAATGTTTTATCCAGCTCCCCCTCAAATTTACTACCTGTCTAAATATATTCTGACATTCAAATAAACATTTCAGATTCACTGTTTTGAAATTTTATTCCATCAACATTTCAAACTTTAACCTACACTTCAATCTTTTCAAAAATGTTAATTGTTTCAAATTCAACTTAATGACCTTGAATACATTTTAACATTTAAAACCTTCAACTTTCACATTTTTATCATTTGATTTGTAAAAATCCACTTAGATGATCAAGTCCAAGTTAATGACCTTGATTAACCAAATATATCAACAAAGTCCAAATTAACGACCTCAGTTTGAAAAACCGTTATGAATAATCTGATTTTAAAGTTTCAAATTAATGAACTTTTAAACAATTATCTGATTTTCTTACCAGACTTCAGAGATCCGTTCTCCAACATTGGTTTGTTGAAACTAATGTAGAAACAAAATCTTTTTGTATTTTAGAAACTTTATGTTAAAACACACTGAAAATCTTTTTGATTTTTATCTTTTGAAAAGCAAGTAAAGTATTTACAGAATTTTTAACAAGTAAAGTAAACTATGTACAAACATATTTACATACATATTTTTGTGAATTCGTGTCTAAGGATCATATCAGTTTGTTTGAGACATATCACCAGTACCGTTGACCTTTGATGACTTTAAGTTTTAAACTCGTTTACCTAGATTGTCGATATGTTTGTCCACTTAAACTTCATCACGTTTCTCAATTGTTCCAAGATATGTTAAGGTAAAAATTATGAAAATTGACTTAACTGTGTTTCCCACTTCTTAAATATACTCCCGAATCCAGATTCCCAAAATTTCATCTTCCAGGTGAGTATAGCATAATTGATATCTGTCATTGGGTTAATGCGAGACCTTGAGAGCTCAGGTTAATACTATCGTACAGACAAAGAGATGAAGGCTCGTCTTTAAGATGTGTTCCTAAAGGAATCTTTTAAGCATCGCAAATGATTAGATCTTTTGATTATTTTCAAGTTTTGCATGCAGTTTAGGGGTTTATTGCGAAAGTATTATAGAAGTTCTAGGCTATTGCTTCTGCAAAATCAGAAGAACTTGTAAAAATACCCCAGATATCAATTATCTATAAAGACCTTGTATCTCAGAATCAGGCAACCTTTCAATCGAAATTTCGGAGTACTAAGTCCATATATCAAGATGTGTTAATCCACAAGATTAAGCAGTTGCGAAATTTAGTTTATATCCTGGAAACAATTTACTGAACATTTAAAATCTATCGACACATCAACAGTAAGACTTGTTTATCACTTTTAAACTTTACAATTCTTTAGCATACTGTGATAGTCCACTGATGTACTATCATTTCCTTTTTGACAACCAAATTCTTTTTGTCTTTGTCAATGTTTTTGTACATTTTAAATTTTTTTAATGTTTTTGAATTTTCAACTTTTTCATATGTTTTTTATTTTTCTAAAAATTTTCAAATTTTCTTACTCCCCCTACAATCAAAAACATATTTTTGGATTTTAGATTTAAAGAAATTCTTCTAAAAATGTAATAAACCAGTGAGGATCCCGAGAACTCGTCGTCCGATCCTTTTTTTTCATTTTCTACATCATCACCTGACAACAGAAACAAACCATTAAACTTTGTTGACCTCAACTTGTAGAAACCACTTGTAAGAATCACTTGTAGGAAATCAATTTTAAATGATTTTTCAATATAACAATCATTGTTCTATTCAACGGTGTGGATTTTCTCAAGTTTTCAAAAACTCTTTTTAACTTTTCTTTTTCAACCACTTTGTAATTTCAAAAACCATCAAAGAATATGACTTTCTAGATAAGTTAAACACTCATGGAGCTCCGCTATCCTGTATCAACTTTGACAGAGTGGATCTTGGGACTCCTGCACAACAAAGCAACTATTTGAAAAATGAAACCCAAACCTTTTTGGTTTGGGTTTGTCTGATAAGCATCATAACCATATTCTAACTCTTCATCATAATCAAAATCATCATCAAACATTTCGTCCAATGTTGATTCAGAAAACGATTTTACCTTTTCTTTATTCGTTTGTTTGATTACTGACTCAGTTAATTTGACATTTTCAGTTTTGTCAGCAACAGGCTTTGGTTTTTCTGATGATGAAAGCCTTTTCTTAGCAACCCATGATTGTAGTTTGCTTCTTGATTTCTTGATATAGAACCTAGAATCTTTGATTTCATTAAATCTTGAAGTTTCACCTTTTTCAAATGTTGAGTTTTCAAACTTTGACACAGTTTTAGGTTTCACTTCGCATTATAGTTTCTATTTGACTCTGTGACATTTTTCACAATCTCTGGTTGTTTTTGCTTTTCATCTTTTGATTCGGATTTCCTTCGAGGAAACACATGCTTTAGATTCAGACACTTGCGAGCAATATGACCAATATTATTGCATTTAAAGCAAGTTCGATTATCAGAACTATTTCCACTAGTGGATTTTACTCCACTTGTGGACTTGGTCTTAGCCTTGTCCCGAAGTTCTGTTTCTTATGAATTCATCATTCGATTTCTTACCGATCATACCTTCTTCCTGAACCGTATTTGTCCCATACACAAACTTCATGTGTTTACCTTTGTATTCATGGCATGGCGACTTCTGGTTCCTTCTCGTTTCATCTTCATTTTCTTCCAAACCCAATCCTGCTCTCCTGTTCTCAGGAAAATCACCACCAAACTTTCGATAATTGTTAGCATTCCTCTTGGGTTTTGAGTAAAATCTTTTCTCGTTTTTCTCAAGATCATCTAATGAAACTTCTACAAGTTTGAAAATTTATCAAGTTGATCCTCTTTCACTTTCCGAATCGAAAAACTATCATCGAAGTATAATCTATCAGATTCCTTAATCTTGTACATGACGACATTAGGATCATCACTTAGATCATGTTCTGATGATGTATCGTCATCTTCAGATTGTGATTCCGATTTTTTCGAAAATTGATTTGGTGCTTTCAGAGCTGCCGTCATCAGAATCATTTCCCAACACATTCTTTACCACATCTTTAACCACCGCTTCATTGTCATTGTTTGAATTCGTAAAGTCTACGTCAATGTTCTTAGGCAATTTATTTCTTTTATCTGAACGAATAAGAATATTAAATGCCTTTTCGATCTCATCATCTTTCTTGCATGAATAACTTGCAAGAAGTGGTGGAGGAACACATCCGTACTCTTTACGCTTTGATTTCTCACCATTTTCCTCCGATTTAATCATAGGTAAACTGTGATCAATGACATATGCGTTTGTGGTGTAGCTCTTTAGAAGCTGTCTTACTCTTTCCGTTTCTATTTTCATGCCGTGAAGCTCACGATTTTGTTTCAGCAATTGTATTAATGTACATGTTAATAGCCTTTTGTTTCTCAATTACTGTAGCATTTAACATTTTTACATTAGCGTTAAGTTCACTATTAGCATGTTCAACATATTTATATTTGCTTGATATTTTGTCATAAGCTTCTTTTATGGTTCTGTAATCATAACAAATTTTTTCGTTGTGTACAGTCAATTCTCTTATGACTTTGACTTTATCAAGACATGGTTCACAAGGACTTGCGCACTTTGTGCAAGGTTTTTCAACCTTCACAACTTTCACAACCTCCTTTTCAGATATTTTTACCTCAGATTTTACCTTTTCTGCCTCTGATTTCAAAGCTTCTTGCTTTTGCATCTCAAGGTAAGCTAATTCTTCTTCCTCAGCTCTCTGCCTATAACCTTCCAGAATGGCATTTTCCAAAGCAGCACCGACATATGATGTATCAGATCCATCCACTAACTCTGCTATCATAGCAACACCAGTTTTCTTTCCGATGTATCTGTTCTAGTCAAAAACCATCTTGTTCGGCTTTCTTTTCAGGTTTATCTTCTACTTCGACTTGTGTTCTTTTTGGATATGGCTTGTATTGAAGAGCTTTCTTGTAGTACTCATTGTTGCTGCTGAAAGGATTTTGGTTTCCACTAGCTTCATGATTGCTGCATTCTCGTTTGAAGTGTCCTTTTTGTCGACACCTGAAGCATGTGACTTTAGACTTCTCAAATCTAAGCTTGTTGCTTGAATTACCAATATCCCTTCCAGTGAGTGCCACAAATTTGGAAACTCTTCTGATGATAGATGCAAGGCTCCACTTGATATCCATCAGTTCCAACTCTTCTTCATCCACCTGATCATAATCTTCGGCGGTCATCTATGGATTACCGATCTTTCCAGCAACGAGACTTTCATATGATTCGACGACAGTAGCAAGAAGTGCAATGTGCTGTTTGGCCACCTTTTCAGGAAACACATTCTTTAAATCAACTGCTATGTTGCACTGGAAAACATTTGAATCAGAATTCGCTTGGCTTGTCTGATTTTGAAATGATGAGCTTGAACTAGCACTTGTGTAACCAGCATATGAAGAACCTTGATTTGGAGAAGAATTCGTATTTGCACTAAATGTTGTTTGGATTTTCGGGCTTTGAATCGGAGTATCAGGAATACCTCCTTTGTGATAAACACCGACATCTTGAACAACATTAGCATTCTTTGATTTTGCAATCTTCATTAATTCCATTTCATGTCCTTCCAATTTGTCTATGAAGGATGACAACTTGAATTGTCTCCAAGATGGACTATTCTTCAAAATCGTCAGATATGTTTTCCATTCTCCTTCTGGAAGTGCATCAGCCAGCTTTTCGATTTGCTCTTCATTAGATCTTTTGATATCATGTCTCTGCATTTGGACCATGAGGTGACAGTATCTATCAATCATCTGCTTCATTGTTTCACATTTAATCATCGTGAAGATCTCAATTCTTTCTTGATTAAAGCCTTTTTGCTTTTGATCATTTCATCACTTCCTTTGAATTTCTCACAAAGAGAATTCCATAATTCTTGTGAAGTGTCATATTCTGGAATAATATCATAATGTCTTCCTTCACTGATTGTTGAATCAAGCTGATCATTTTCTTCTCCGCAACATAGTTATCTTTATCGGTATTTGAAAACTTGTTCAGTCAGAAGATCTTGATCACGTTCATCCTTTGGCCATTTGTAGCCATCCTCAACTGCAACCCAGTTGTTGAATTGATTTGCTTGTATCCAATTCACAAACTTTTCTTTCCATCCTTCAAATTCATCCATGCTCATTAGCTTTGGCGGTTTCGACGTAGTACCCATTTCGTTGTCGATATTCATCTGGTCCGCCGCAAGAACATTAGCGTTTGATGAAGAAGCCATTTGAGAGACGAATACGTTGTGGAAATCTTCCATTTTGACAATCCGTAGACTTATCTGAGAACACGATAAAAAACACTTGAAATTTGATTAGAAACAGACAAGTTCGGTTGAACTTTTATGAAAACAGGTTTTTAATTTCAAGTTTTCACAAGTTCGGCCGAAGTTATATGACAAATTTCAAATTTTATCACACAATATCAAGTTCGGTCGAACTTGATGTAGTTTTGAGAAAAAAATTTACGTCGAGCTGACTTGTGAGAATGATTTCAAGAAACAGGTAAGGTCGGTCGAACTTATGAATGAAAAATCATAATTTGATTAATCACAAGTTCGTTCGAACTTGTGAATGATTTTTAAGAACAAATGCAAGTTCGGTCGGACTTACGCTTGAATTTCAAGAGAAAAATTAAGTTCGGGCGAACTTGAGTTTGAATTTTCACTAAATATCAAGTTCGGTCGAACTTGATAGAACTTCAAGCAAAAATCAACAAGTTCGAGCGAACTTAAGCTCAAAATCTTAAAAAACTATTCAAGTCAGGTCGAACTTGATTAAAACTAAATGAATTTCAATCAAGTTCGGTCGAACTTAGCGTTAAGTTTGGCTGAACCTAGTTTCCAAAACATGGTTTTTGCAACTTTTTGATATCAAAAAGTTTGAATTTGATGTCCAAACTCTCAGGGGTTTGTTATTAGTGTGTTTTACATGACATATTAAAAATCACCCATTTTTTACCATGAAATCATAAGTATGTGAAAATGTTAAGAAAAATGATAATGGAGACGAAATAGAGAAATTCTTGTCTTGATTCCAACAAATTTAGGTATCCAGGCTCTGATACCACTTGTAGGAACGTCCACGATTAGCACGGGAACCTAAATTTGTTATCTATTGTCCGATTAGGTGGAAACTAATGACAAGTTAACAAAATAACAAGAATTACTCATTTAAATGTTGTTTTCATTGATCTAAAGTTCAATACATTCGAGAACCGGATTCGACAGAGCTCGCCGTCTCTGTGCCAAAATCTCCAACCTTACAAATGAAATCACAAGGCACCTATATATAGTAGTACAAGTTCGTTGGTGAGGGACAAGCCATAGGGTAAGTTCGCTCGAACTTGACCTAGTCAAGTTCGGCCGAACTTGGCTTCTCACAACCCTTCATGGGCGAACTTGACTCAAACTAATCTTAAATACGCCGTGCTTCTAACAGTTTAAGCCCTATTCACTCAGAATCGATAGATAATGACGTAGACAACAAACATATGCACCAACAAGAAACGTGGTAAAGTTTAAGTGGACAAACATATCGACAATCTAGGTAAACAAGTTTAAAACTTTAAAGTAATCTAAAGGTCAACGGTACTGGTGATATGTCTCAAGTTAACTGATATGATCCTAAGACACGAATTCATAAAAATATGTCTGTAAATATGTTTGTACATAGTTTACATAGTTCTGTACTTAGTTTATCAGCTTTACAGATTAAATCCAAAAAATTTTCAGTGTGTTTTAGCATAAACTTACAAAAATACAAAAAGATTTTGTTTCTACATTGTTTTCAGCAAACCAATGTTGGAGAATGGATCTTCGAAGTCTGGTAAGGTGCTAAAACTGGTGGGAATTTCTTTGACAACGGGCTGGGAGCTAATTTGTAAAATCTGAAAAGCCAAAACGATGAAAAGTTCATTAATTTAAACTTTGATTTTGAAAATATCAACAATTTGTTCGTAACGGGTCAACCCGAGTTCATTAACTTAGACTTGGCAGACAAATCGGTTAACCTAGGTCATTAACTTGGAATTGGTCAACTGAGTGGATTTTCATAACTGGTAAAAAGTGGAAAGTTCAGGGACTAAATTGCAAAAAGTTGGAAATTTTGAAAAATTTGGGGTTGGCAAGTTCGGCCGAACTTGCTAAACTTATTAAGGTTTCACATTGTTGGCAAGTTCGACCGAACTTGCATTGATGGTTGTTTAAAAGAGAAGTTCACCCGGATTTCATGGGCTTGTTTAATTGGGCTCTCAAGTTCACCCGAACTTGCCAAGATATAAATACCTTGCAAGTTCGGCCGAACTCTTTACTTACACCCAAGAACTCTCTAAAGCGAACTTAACGTCCTTTGAGCGATTTAGTGAAATTGGCAATTTAGAGCTGTTACTCTGCCAAAATTTGTATTGCACTAAGTGCTTGGCACACTTATTGCAATGGATGAGGTATATATTTGAACTTTGAACCGTTAAATTGGACTGAATCAATGAAATCAGATCTGAATGATAAAATTTGATAGATCGGGTTTTAATGATTAAATTGAGCTTAAAATCTTGATAAACAATGAAAACTGACCAAAGATCTGTATTTGATTAGATCAGATTGTTGGTTATGGATGTTGAAGATTGTGTTGGAGAAGATAACAAGTTCGGCCGAACTTGTTATCAAGTTCGACTGAACTTGCATATAAAGCCTGTATAAACAGATAATATCACATGTTCGACCGAACTTAGGGTTTAACTCAGAACTTATGATTGTAGTGGAAGTTCGCTCGAACTTAGGAGTTTAGGAAATTGAGTTGTGTTGATCATAAGTTCGCCCGAACTTATGTTTGGTTGTTTGAACATGTTGATACACATGTTCGGGCGAACTTGACTAAAATCAGCTTGTAATATCCACATCAAGTTCGCTCGAACTTGATAAAAATGTTGAAAATTTTTGATGTTTTTTATCGTAATGCGTGCTAATTGTTTTGCGTCGTTTTTCAGGCTCAAGTACCAGCGCTGTTGATTTCTATGGATTTTTCTAAGTTCCATAATACCTGCATCACACTTGATAAAACGATTTCTCCATCGCTGAAGGAGTACGAAAGCATCCTAAAGTTCTTAAAGGAGTGTCCTATTCATCGAGCTATCATGGAGCGCACCGTATCTTATCGTTTGCACACTTATCATTTTTGGATGAACGCGAGTCTTAGCGAAGATAAGAAGACCATTATTTCATTTGTTCAAGTTGGGAATGAAGTAAGGGAGATCACTGTCATAGAGGATGATATTCGAAGGATCCTGCAGTTTAATGATGACAAAGACGATCTTATATTTCTTGATGAAAATATGGTGAGAGGTTTTTTTCTACCGTATGGGTTATAAGGGCAGTGTGAATAAGCCGACTCTGAAGAAAGGGGAAGTTCCTAACCCCTACAAACTACTCATGCATGCTATTATACACACTTTCAGTTACCGTAAAGCGGGTCTTGATGATGTTCAAGATTTCATGGCCTGTATGGCAACGGCGTTGATTTTGAAGAAGCCGTTCAATTATTCAAAGCTTGTGTTTACATATATGACGAAGAATATGGATGATTCGAGGTTATGTTTATATCCAAGATTCATGCAGATGCTAATCGATGAGAAGTTCACAAACATTGCACGTGATCCGGGTGACGTCTTATATCTCAATCACCTTGACGATACTACTGTCAAGAAGTTGATAAAGTTTCAAAGGAAAGATTCAGCACTGGTGGCAAAGCCAGTTATTTGGGGCAATTAAAGATGAAAACTATATTGTGCCCGCTGACAACAAGTGGAGGAAAGACGATAGCGGTGACGAGAAAGAGTTGAATGATGAGAAAGAGTGATTTAAAGCTTTCAAGCCGAAAGCTCGCAGTGATTGGTTTCTTAAAGCTGAAGTTGAAAAGCCTAAAAAGAAGCGAGCAGCTAAAAAGGTTGAAACGATGCTGATTGACGAAGATGAACCTGTTAATATTCAAGCTGAAGCTGGTTCTAGCGCAGCAATTGTTACTGAGAGTCAAGAAGTTGAGAAAACTACTCAAGAAGACGAGGTTATTTCTTCTACCTCTGAGAATAATGACGATTCTGATGATTCTCTTGAAAAGCGTCAAAAGTTTTTGATGTCGAAGCTGAAAAAGAAAAGCTAACTAAAGGCGATGCTGATTATATGCCTGAGTTTGAAAAAGATTCTGATGAAGAAAGGCCAAAGAAAAAGGCTAAGTGTGTGAAGTCTGCTACAGTATCAATGACAAAGACTACAGGGTCTCCATCAGCAAAAGGCAAAAAGTCAAAGAAAACTCAAAAACCTACTAGTCGTTGATACAATGGAAAGCTGAAAAGCGCAGAAGTTACACAAGAACCTTCTGGCGCACAGGAGAAAGGATTACACAAGAACCTCCTGTTGATATTACATCTGAAGCTGAACGTCCAGGAGTTACACAAGAACCTCCTGAGACTGTATTGTTAGAGATTCTGGTGATGCAATCTCCAGATCCAAAGTCTGTTCAACCTGAAGGATCTACACCGAAAACAACACCAAAGGTTGCTACTCCAAAGTCAACACCAAAAACTCCAAGATCAAATCTGTTTACTGATATGCATAATGAGCCAATTAGTCTTCAAGATCTGAATGATTTCTTTCCTGACACTAATGTCGATCTTCTCGAAAAGCGTGTGAAGATTTTAGAAGAGAAAGTTCAACAGAATGAAGCTGAGAAAGCTTAACTGATAAAGAAAATGAATCAAAGCGTAGTAGAGAAAGAGTTGTTGGATGATAAAGTCAAAGTGTTGGAAAACGAAAGAGAATTTTTCAAAGCCATAATTGAAAGTTTGCAAGACGCAAATGAAAAGCTGCAAACAAAGATTGCTGATCTGAAAGCAATTCAAGCCCTAAATGATCGAAGGTTTACAAGGATGCAGAAAGTATTATCTATTGCTCTGAGTATTGATTTCATTGCTGAGTATGATTGTTTAGACAGGCAAGAAGCAAAAGAGCAAGCAGAGAAAGAGCTTGCTGCTAGTGGTAAAGGTAAAGGTGTTGAAGGTGAAGCACCTAAATCATCTGAAGCTGCTGAAAAGCCTGTTGATGAATCTACAAAAGCTTCAGAGTCCGATATTGCTAAGGTTGACGAATCTGTCAAGCCTTCTGATCCTGTAATTGCATCTGAAGAAAAGGACAATGAAGAATCAGAAGATGAGGATAAAAATGATGATGGCAAGAAAGATGATTCTGGATATGAAGATTGGAATAATGTGGATGATGATGATGATGATGATCAAGGAGGAGTTAGTATGAAAATCAGTGATGCAAAAGTCTCTGATGACTTTGATTATTCTTCTCTAATGGATGATGAATCAAACAAGATGGATGATCAAATTGAGGGGGAGTCAGGGCAAACAGGGCCAACTGAAGAGATTGATGTGTCTGATGTTGATAGATTTGCAAAGCCTGTTGCTGTCGTACCCACAAAGCCTTTGATTTTGATGTTGGAACACAACATAGAGGAAGGCGAGTATGTGCACAATTATACGAAAGAAGATTTGGCAAAGTTGATCGAAGTTGATGCTACATCACTTGACTTTGATTTTGAAGAGCAAGTGATGAATGTTAACATGTTTGAGCAGAATGATTATCAGTATATACGAAGGTTTGAAGCTGATGAGTACAACAGAGTGATAGTAGAGGATTGGTCTTTAGATGATGAAAGTAACAAAATTGCAAAGTATGTCGGTCCTAACACTGATAGTTTTCCTACTTTCAAGGAGATGTACAAGCAATTAAATGAAGATATGTTAAAGGAAAAGATTGAAGAATCTATCCGAGAAGGCAAAGTTCCGAAACCAATGACGAAAGAGGAAATAGCTGAAGCTAAGAAGTCCTGGTTCAAAGAGATGCCGCGCGAATGTAAGTTTCGACGTCCTCTAGCATTCTTTACCTGAGATAAAGACGTGTCATTGGGAGATATTCTCAGTTGGGGGTGGTTCAAGGAGCTAAATGTTTATGCAATCAAAAGGGAATTTGGAGTGCAATACTTCAAATACTTAGCAGATTTTAAGACACTACCATACTGGGATGTGGAGGAACTTGTTCAAACTGTGAATGTCACATATCATATGAAATTTATTGATCAGTTGTTATGGAAGATGATCAAGTTTGAAGCGACAAAGGGGTTTAAGTATTGGAAGCCGTTTATTCCAAGACGTCACATCAAAACAAATAAGAAGACAGTGGAAAAAGATATAACGTTGATTATGAAAAGACCAAGAGCGATGAGAAACATGCCATTGATGCCGATTGAGCAAAATTTCTATCCAGTGTTCAAGTGGTGGCAGATAGATCCAACCACATGTGAAGCCGTTATTGTTTTACGATTTGAAGAACACTTGGATATCACGAAGGAAAGGGTTGAGATATTGGGATTTCAGGGCATGAGGGGGCTATGGAGAATGATCAGGATTTTAGACCCAATGTGGCTTGTCAACTGTTCAAGAGAAGACATCAAGTGCTTGTTCTACAATAAGATAGTATTTGAGGAACGTGAAAAAGAACAGGCTATGCAATATCAAAGAGTTGTGAACGTTTGATAAGAGCGTGAAGTGAATTCAGGGAAGATGTGGCAGACAAGCTGGAGAGAGCTAGAACGGGTTGAGTTTCTAAAGAAAGAAAAGCGTCTAGAAGCTATTCACGAGAAAGGTAGGGCGGCAAGGCTTAGAAGGTTTTAGTTCATGAACAAAGTGCCTCCTACAGATCAGACGCCAGATCCAAAGCAAGAACGACGAAAGAAGCCTTACAAGAACTTCTTCAGTCGTGTTTGTTAATGTTTATTTGAAGACAGAGTTTTTGAAGAGTGATACAAGACGAAGACGATATCCAAGGGAGAGTCTCTTGGTGCAGAATGTCTATGTCTTAGTCTTATATCGAGTCTGTATAGATTAGAGTTGAATAGGCTAGCGAAACGAAGTATTTATATAACTAGAGGACAAGTTCGCCGGAGAATGATATTGTATTGTCAAGTTCGGCCGAACTTGCCTTGGCAAGTTCGCCCAAACTCATCCCTCCACAAACGAACTTGCAACTTTATAAATAGCTAGCTAGTGTCTCTCATTTGTAACTTTGGTATTTCTGAGGTGAAGCTCTGTCAATTTGGAGACTTGACGTTATATCAATAAAATTGACGATTAATTGACTAATTCTTGTTGTTTGGTAATCATGTCGTAATATTTCCGCTATTATGGACATTAGATATCAAATCTAGGTTCCTATGCTATCAGGATCGATCCTATAGTAAAATCTTTAACTTTCGTCATTTTGTTAATCTTCGCTCTGCGTTTAGGAATAAATGGTTTCCAATGATTGAAACCATGCATCGCTTCAAACTTTATCACTTTCCACAAACGCTGATCGTTAAACTTCATTTGATAGTTAATGTTCTTTGTCTGTACCAATTCTTCAATATCCCAGAATGGTAGACTCTTCAAATCATTAAGATATCGAAAGTATTGAACACCAAACTCTCTTTTGATTGCATATACATTCAGCTCTTTCATCCATCCCTAGCTAAGAATATCTCCAAATGATTTATCTTTGCCGTGTGTAAAGAATGCTAATGGACGTTTAAACTTTCTTTATTTTGGCATCTCTTTAAACCAAGACTTTTTTGCTTCAGCTATCTCATCTTTAGATAAACGTTTTGGAATGCTTCCATCTTTAACAACTTCATCGATCTTTCTTTCAGCAACTCTAGATCAGTCTTTCATGATTTCTTCAAAAGTTGGAAAACTGTAAGTATGAGCACCAGAGTACTTTTCAACTTCTTCGTCTGAAACATCTTCAATAAAAAATCATAATCTTCTGCTTCAGGCACTTTCTTGTAAATGTAACTGTTCGGCTCGAATGTGCTAATATTCACTAACTCCTCTTCAAAGTCGAAATCAAATGAATCAGCATCAACTTCTAGTAGCTTAGCCATTTCTTCCTTTGAATAGTTATGCACAAATTCACATTCTTCAACGTTATGCTCCAACATTAGCATCATTGGTTTGTAGCTATCAGGAACAGCCGTAACAAAATTAGCTGTGAAGATTCCTGATGCTTCAGTTGTAGTTGGCCCTGTCTGCTCCCCTGATTTGTACATCCTCAACATTTACTTCATTGTTTAGCACAGAATCGTAATCAAAGTCATCATGTAACTTTGTAGTTTCAACAGTGAGACCAACCCCTCCCTGACCATCATTATTATTAGCGTCACCATGATCAGAATCATCTTTATCATCATTATCATCATCAGGATTTTCATCTTCTTGATCCTTTTCTTCCTCATTCTCTGCTTCTTGTTCTATAACAGTAGCAGCTTTAACAGTTTCCTCAACCCTTTCTAACTCTTGCTCTACAACAGGGGTTTCTTCAACAATAGGTTCCTCAGTCGTCTTTGAACCTTCAACAACTATTGGTTCAGAAGAACCTTTAATCACACCTTTACCCTTTCCCTGTGTAGCCAATCCTTTCTCAGCTCGTTCTTTCTCATCTTGCACTTCAATACGATTGTATTCTGCAATGAAATCTATTCCCACACTGTTAGTTAGAACACGTTGTAGCATGTTGAATCTTTTGTTATTCTAATCTTTTCTGCTTCAAGTTTAGCAATTATCTTTCACAATGTTTCATTATCAGATCCAAGACTATCAACAGCAGCCTTCATATAATCACGATCAATCTCTAGAAATTTAACTCTGTTTTCAATGACCTCCTTCTCAGCTTCATTTTGTTTGATTTTATCTTCTAGAGCTTTAATTATTTTCTCCAATTCATAAAGCTTTGATTCGTTAAACATATCTGCAAATGAATTAGTAGTAATTCCTTGATCAAAATCTCTTGGAGGTAGAGGAATATTTCCAAAAGCATCATTAATTCACGTTCTCGTTCACAATCTAAAGTTTGACTTTGGGGAGTTCTCTATTTCTAAGCTGTCTTTGATGTTGTTTGCTTCGAAGTTGATTGAGGTTGTGGAGGAATCGGTTATGTTGAATCTGTTGGAGTTTGAACATTAATTGGTGATGTTTGATGCTCTCGCACAGAAGTTGCTTGTGTTGGAGTTGCTTGAGATGATGTATCTTTTTTCTTTCTTTGACTAAGATATCTCCTTTTCGGCAGTTTTCTCCCTTTTTGTTGCTGGAGATCTTGTAGTTTTCTTCCCTTCACCAGCCTTTGATTTCACACGCTTAGATGTTTTTTAGGCCTTTCCTCCTCATATTCATGCTCAGAAGGCTCGTAAAGATCATATCCCTGTTTCTTTAGCCTTTCTTGCTCTAGCTCCTCCCTAATTTGACGTTTTGTCGCATCAATAGAATCTTCAGAGTCTTCTTTATCTGATGTAGCAGAAATCACATCATCATGATCACCTTCAGCTGTCTCAGTCACAACATTTTGATCTTCAACATTAACTGCTGCACTTGAACCAGCAACATTCTCAAGCTCACTATCAGGTTCATCTCTCAGCATTGTCTCAACTTTCTTTGATGCTCTTTTGCGTTTCTTCTTTTCAGGTTCAGATTTGATATACTAGTAGCCTCTCTTTTCTTTGAATCCTTCTAAACATTTGATCTCATCACTTTCATCACCGCTTCCATCTTTTCTCCACTTTCCATCTGGCGGTGCAACATAATTACTGTTAACAATAGCTCCAAACATCGGCTTTGGAGTCGGAACACTCTCTTGTCTAAGATAAAGATACAGCTTCTTCAGAGTTTTGTCATCCATGTGATGTAGATATAATACATCATTATCTTTCTTTTCGAGATTGTCAAACTTGTCATCAATCAGCACTTGAACGAATCTTGGATATAACAGAAACTTTTCATCTCCAGTATTCTTTACCATGTACGAAAATAAGACGTGTGAGTAATTGAATGGCTTGTTTAAGATCAACACTGTAGCCATGCACATCATATAATCTTGCATACCATTGAAACCTCCTTTGCGATGGCTCATTGCGTGTATCAACACATGTAAGAAAAACTTGTAAGGACGACCAAGACCACCTTTCTTGAATGTTGTCGCGTTGACGTATCCATGATATCCCATCCAATAAAAACATCCTTTCACCATACGTTCTGGAAAACCAATAGGATCTGAAGCTTTGTCGTTAAATTCCAAAACCCTACGAACATCCTCCTTTGTAATTGTTATCTCATGGTCTTCATCATTAATTCTAACAGCAGAAGTGATCGTCTTGTCAGCTTCATCGTAAGATGCAGACTTCCAGAAGAATGTAACATGCGAACGATACGCCGTATGATGTTGCGTTCTAGCCTTAGTTACCGACACACGTCCTATAAACTGCAGAACATCCTGAAAAGGTGCCAATCCTGATAATCTTTCTTTATCTAACACACAGCATGTGTTGTGAAACTTCGAATATCCCAACTGCATAACAAACAACGACAAAATTACAAACACTTCGAAAATTTTACCAAAAATTTAACATTTTAGTGTAATTTGCACGAATTGAGCCATTAACAAACATATTTTAACATCTTATGTGCACTTCGTACGAACTCTGACTTAAACATTTTTAACAATTGGATTGTAATTCATACGAACTAAGTCATTTTATTTTGAAACATGTTTCCTACTAGTTCGTACGAACTAGTCATCTCTTCCAAATAACCTGCAACTTCAAAATTTATTCAAACCTTAAATTGATGTTTCATTTCGGTGTTATTTGAACTGTTAAAGGATTTATATGTTCATTTTCAACTTTTAGCCGTTAAATCCTATCAAATCTAAGTTATCAAGTCCGATCGGTCCGAATGATTGAAGTTTCAAGGTTCAAACAAGATCTCATTACCTGATCCATAGAAATAGGTGTGCAAATCACCTAGATCTAATATAATTTGAGCAGAGTAACGACGTATTTTTAGCAAAAGCGCACTTATTCACACTAAGTGAGCAGAGAGAATACACAGACATGAATGACTGCTTCGTTCGAAGTATGATATATATACTCACATAGATTGTACTTCGTACGAATTACTCCAACTGAAACATTTCTCCATTTTCAATAACGTACTTCGCATGAATTAGATCGTAAACTTAAGCCACTACTTCGTACGAAGTGTAATCTATTCAATTTCAAACTTTTTCAAATTTTCAACTTTAACCCACTTGTTTTATCATTTTATCAGTTTTAGAAATCCACTCAGTTGACCAAGTCCAAGTTAATAACCTTGGTTAACCAATTTGTCTACCAAGTCCAACTTAATGACCTTGGTTTGACGCTTTATGAACAAACTGAAGTTTTCGGCAGTTTTAAAGTTTCAAGTTAATGAACTTTTAATTCATTCAAAGTTTTTCATCAATTTTTATTAGCTCCCCCGTTGCATCAAGATTTTCATCAACACACTCCTTCTTTGGACTTTGAAGATCCGCTCTCCATCGTTGGTAGTTGAAACTAAGATAGAATCATAATCTTTTTGAATTTTCCAAAGTTTATGCTAAAACACACTGAAAATATTTTTGGGATCTTATGAAAATGAAATGTAAAGCACTATGTACAAACATATTTACAGACATTTTTGTGAATTTGTGTTTGATGATCATATCAGTTTTTGAGACAAATCACCAGTACCGTTGACCTTTCTAAGACTTTTTAGTTTCAAAAACCAATTTCACCTTAGATTGTCAGTATGTTTGTCCTTTTAAACTTCAACACATTTTTCAATTGATCTGAGATATGTTAGATAGAATTTAGAACTTTACATAACTGTGTTTCCCATCTCAGAATATACTTCCGTATCAAGATTCCCTAGATTTCATCTTACATGTGAGTATAGCTTAACTGATATCTGTATCAGGGTTGTGCGAGACCTTGAGAGCTCAGGTTAATACCACCCTATCGACAAAGAGATGAAGGCTCGACTTTAAGGTATTGTTCCAATATGGAATCTTTTGACTGCAATTGATTAGATCTTTCGATACTTTCAATTCGCTGCAGTTTAGGGTTTTAAGCAAAAGCATTATAGAAGTTCTAGGCTATTGCTTACGTAAAATCAGAAGAACTTGTATAATACCCTAGATATCAATTATCTATAAAGACCTAGTATCTTAGAATCAGGCAATCTCTCAAACCAAATTTTTGGAGTACAAAGTCCGTATATCCAAGAGATGTTGACCCACAAGTTAAGAAGTTGTAAATTTAAGTTCATATCCCAGAAACAATCTACTGAACGTGCAAAGCCTACTGACGCATCCATAGTGAGATTTGTTTTTCAACTTTTAAACACTACAATTCTTTAGCATACTGTGATAGTCCACTGATGTACTATCATTTTCTCGTTTTACACAAAACTCTTTTTGCCTTTTTTTCATGTTTTTGTACTTTTGAATTTTATATGTTTTTGTATTTTTTCCAATATTTCTCCCCCTAAAATCAAAACGTATTTTTGGATTTTTTGTTCTTAAGACAGAAATTAAAATCTAACTAAAAATAAAGTGACTAACCAATGAGGAATTCGAGAAATCATCGTCATACCCATATTCAACATCCTCCCCATCTGACGAAGATTTTTCATACCATTTAATCTCATAAGATATTTAAATCTTGTTCGTGTAAAAGCTTTGGTATAAAAATCTAGCTTCTGTTCATCAGTGTGGATTTTTTCAATTCGAATCAACTTTTTCTCGTGACAACCACCGATAAAGTGATATCGAATTTCAATATGTTTCGTTTTAGCATGTTGAAAAGGATTTTTTGTTATGCCGATAGCTGCCTTATTATCTACATACAGCAGTGTGTCAAGAAATTGCAAACCAAAGTCTCTCATCTGTTGTTGTATCCACAAAAGTTGGGAACAACAACTAGAAACTGAAATGTATTCAGCCTCAAAAGTAGAGAGAGCGATTGTGGTCAATTTCTTACATTGCCAAGTTACAATACGAGTTCCAAAGAACTGGCAACCGGATGTACTAGATTTAGCATTAAGTTTATCACATCCGAAATCGGAATCTGCGTATCCAGCGAGATCAAAACCATTGTTTTTAGGATACCACAAGCCAGTGCTTGGGCAACCCTTCAAATATCAGAAAATTCTCTTTACGACCACCAGGTGTGATACTCTTGGGCAGGACTGATAATGGGCACAAAGGCAGGTAGGATACATAATGTCTGGCCTTGAGGCTATCAGATACATTAGTGACCCTATCATCGACCGATACATCGTTTCATCCACTTTGGTTCCGTGTTCATCCGGGCAAAGACCATGATTGATCGCCAATGGTGTTGATATCGGTTTAGAACTCGTCATTTCAAACTTCTGCAAAATATCATTAACGTATTCAGTTTGATGAATGAATATACCATCAAGTAACTAATCAACCTATAATCCTAGAAAGAAATTCATCTCTCCTATCGAACTCATCTCAAACTTCTTCTTCATGATTTCTTCAAACTCTTTGCACAAGTCATCATTTTTAGAACCAAAGATTATGTCGTCCACATAGATCTGTACAATCAGAAAATGTCCACCAACTTCCCTAATGAAGAGTGTGCTATCCACAGTGCCTCTTGTAAAGTCATTACTTAACAAGTGCTGAGTTAATGTCTCATACCAGGCTCTCGGGGCCTGATGCAACCCGTAAAGTGCTTTATTTAGCAAGTATACCGTATCTTTGTTCTGTGGATCGACAAACCCCGGTGGTTGGCCGACAAACACAAGCTCTTTCACCTTTCCGTAGAGGAAAACGGATTTGACATCTAGCTGATATAACTTGAAGCCCTTCCACGACGCAAACGCTAAGAAAATTCTGATTGCTTCCAGTCTCACAACCGGAGCATACACTTCTGTGTAATCAATACCTTCTTGTTGATGAAAAACTTTAACAACGAGCCGAGCTTTGTTGCGCACAATTACTCCTCGATCATGACGCTTGCATTTTGTATGTGCAGCTCTTGCTGGGTAACTGTGGCTTTATCAGTTCTGGTCAACGGTCAACAAAGTCAAAGGACCAAGTCAAGAGAAGTCAACGAATAAACTTTTTGTGTCTGAATTTATTATATGTCCGGATAGAGTTGTAAGGACGATGTGTAGTCCGAGTTTGTTTAGGATGTTTCTCTGTCCGAGTTTGTGGACAATATGTTTTGTCTAGGTTTAGTCCCTAGCCTATATATATGTGTGTATAGTGTAGGTTAGGGCAAGCTGTGTGCACCTCTCACAACCTCCATCCATTCTCCTGATGTGCACATTCTAGAGAGAGAGACACTATGTGTTAGTGAGAGAAAGCTAGGGTTTAGATCTTTGTGATCTAAACCAGCTTGTAGAAGCTGATGTAAACTCGTTTGGTATGTAATCTGTGTTGATTGTAATGATATGAATGAGTTTCTCCTACATCTTCTTCTTTATCTTCCATTTTCTTGTTGTTTCACGTCTTGAATCAAGTGCAATGTTGATGTTCGTCATCGATCCAGTGCTTTCACATTCTTTCAAGAGAGAAAGGATGAAACATTTCAAAATCTGATGATTCTCTTTCGAAAACTTGAGAATTTATATCATTTACCCATTCAAAGAATCAGAAGCGATAACGGAACGGAATTCAAGAACAACCGAATGCTTGAATTTTGCAACAAAAAAGGCATTCTTCACGAATTCAGCGCTCCTTACACTCCTCAACAAAATGGAGTAGCTGGACGTAAGAATCGCACACTTATTGAAACGGCAAGAACGATGTTAGCTGATTCTAAATTGCCTGTGAGTTTCTGGAGTGAGGTTGTTACTTCGGCATGTTATACTTTGAACCAGGTGTTAACTGTTAAACCATTTTAGAAGACATGCTTCGAACTCCTCAATCAAAGAAAACCTAACTTGGAGTTTCTTGAACCTTTCGGATCTCCTTGTACGGTTATTAATCTGATGGCAAATTTGGAGCAAAGTCGCTTGAAGGTTTCTTTGTTGGATATGCAAGTCCACTACGACGGGTATATTTGCCAAGTTTGAATCAAGTGGTTCTTGCACATCATGTTGATTTTCAAAGATACACATTGCCAACACAAAAACCTGGAGATTCTTGGATGTTTAACTACGAAAATTTACGGGATTCTTTTGAATTACCCGAAGAACCAGATGAAAAAGAACTTGCAGTGTTATATCAAATGCAACAAGCAGCAAATCAAGAATATGTGTCAAGACCAATAGTGGTAACACAACCACCTGTTGGTACTTCAAGTTCTGAAAATGTTCAAACGAATGTTTATGAAGAACTAAGTGCTCAAACAAATCCAAGTTCAACAGATCCCATTCTTTCTCCAACAAATGAGTCTGATTCTGATTCTGCACCAAGGTATGATCAAAATGGTGATTCGAGTTTTGATGAGGAATCTGAGCAGATCACAGGTTTGTTAAATCAATCTGCTGGTCCTAGTTCAAGAAATGAAGCTTCTACGAGTGGTACTACTGCTGATTCTGTGGCTGAATAGAATATTACTAATCTAGAGAATGAAGTAGCTGTTTCTAACGAAGTGGTTCCTTGAAATCTATCATATCATCCTTCAGATAACATAATTGGTGAACTGCGTGCATGAGTAAAAATGCGAAATCAAATTAACAAAGCGCTTAGTTGTTTCTATACTAAAGTAGCTCATGTTCAGGAATATGTTCTTTTCGCTATTTTATCTCGCAGATTGAACCTAAGCATTGGAAGGAAGCAGTTGTGATGAAAGTTGGGTCAATGCTATGTAGGAGGAATTACAACAATTTGAGAAGCTAGGCGTATGGAAGCTTGTGGATCCTCCAGCCAATCAAAAAGCCATTGATACTAAATGGGTCTTTAAATGTGTGAAAGCACTAGATTGATGACGAACATCAACATTGCACTTGATTCAAGACGTGAAACAACAAGAACATGGAAGATAAAGAAGAAGATGTAGGAGAAGCTCATTCATATCATTACAATCAACACAGATTACATGCCGAACGAGTATACATCATCTTCTACAAGCTGGTTTAGATCATAAAGATCTAAAGCCTGGCTTTCTCTCACTAACACATAGTGTCTCTCTCTCTAGAATGTGCACATCAGGAGAATGGATGGAGGTTGTGAGAGGTGCACACAGCTTGCCCTAACCTACACTATACACACATATATAGGCTAGGGACTAAATTCAGACAAAACATATTGTCTGGGATACACAAACTCGGACAGACAAACATCCTAAACAAACTCGGACTACACATCGTCCTTCCAACTCTATCCGAACATATAATAAATTCGGACACAAAAAGTTTATTCTTTGACTTCTCTTGACTTGGACCTTTGACTTTGTTGACCGTTGACCAGAACTGATAAAGCCATAGTTACCCAGCAAGAGCTGCACTTACAAAGAATACCCACGAAAACCTTGAATAATCATCTGTAACCACCAAGCAGTATAGATCTCCAGAAATGCTTTTCACATTCACTGGTCCGAAGAGATCTATGTGCAACCGTTCTAAAGGTAGTTTGATTGAATTCAACAACTTTTTCGGATGAGATTTCTTGTGCTGCTTTCCTTTCTTGCAACTGACACAATCATCGTTCAGATGAAAACTTTTCAGATTCACCCCATCAACTAAGTTGTTGTGAACCAAAAAATTCATCTTTCTCAAATGTATGTGACCCATCTTTCTATGCCATAACATTGATTCCTTTTTTGTTGTTTTGGTGACAAAACATTATGCAGACTTTGATGTTGTTGTGGCAATTCCCATATCTAGCATGTACAAATCATTTTCTCTTGGAGCTCTCATCAAAATCCACTCTTCTGGAATTTTAAATCCTGGTTTCAAGATCATGCATTCTTTGTCATTGAAATGTGTGGTGAACTTCTTATCACATATTTGGGAGATACTCAACAAATTGTTTTCTAACTCTGCAATATAGTTCACTCGATCAAAAGATACCACACCATTCGACAACTTTCCTTCACCGATAATCTGACCAGCTTGATTTCCCGCAAAACCCACATACCACATCTGATAGATTTAACATCATAAAGCAAAGCTAGCATTCCTGTCATGTGCCTGGAAGCTCCACTGTCCATGATCCATTTGGAAAGAACCGACCATGGAATTCCCTGCACACACAATCAAAGAATCTAGTTAAAGAGAGAAACCCAAGCCTTTTTGGTCTTGAGGATTGGATAAACATCTTCGTAATCACACTCAAATGCATATTCATTCTCATCATCAAAATACTCATCAACAATTTCCTTTTTAAAATTGACTTTCTTTTTAATCTTTGTGAGTTTAGGAAAATCTTTTGCATTGTCAATCTTTACCGGTTTTTCAACTTGTTCAACCTTCCTTACCTTTGGTTGAATATACTTGTTTGGAATTTACAGAAGACGACTTTGCCCTCACCACCCATCTATGTTGATTCAAATTTGCCTTTGTATATAAAAAGTTGATTCTTTCTTTTCAACCTTGACTAAGATTCACCAGTATTATTTTTAGGTACAAAATCATTTACTGGTTTGTTAGTTTCAGTTTCCCTTTTCAAAATCTTTGTTGGTGCAAAATCTAGTGATTTCTTATTAATATCTTCTTTGAATTTCCTTTCTCCATAAGCAAACCTTAGATTCTTTTGCGAACAACATCGTGCAATATGCCCAACTTCGTTGCATTTGAAACATATTCTGCTATCAGATCTAGCAGATGAGTCCAACTTCTGTTTACGAAGTTCTCTCTCCTTTTTAAATTCATCATTTGATTGTTTGCTAATAATTTCTTTTTTAATAACAGTGTTACTTCACAAAACAAATTCCATCTTCTTGTTGTAAAAATTTTGCTTTGAAGATTTTTTTTTATCATTTTTCTTTGTTTCAAAACCCAAACATCCTCTTCTTGTCTCAGGAAAATCCCCACCATTCCTTCGATAATTGTTGAAAATCATTTGGGATTTTGAGTAAAACTTTGTCAGATTTTTATCAAGATCCTCTGAGTTTACTTCTATCAATTTGAAAAGTTTATCAATGTGATCTTCTTTCACATTCTGAATTGCAAAAGTTTCATCAAAATATAGTTTATCGGAATCCTTAACTTTGTATAACACAACGTTAGGATCATCACTTAAACTTTCTTAAGAAGAAACCTTATCATCATTTTCAGATTGTGAATCATATTCTGAACTATTTAAGCTTGAATCAGCACTTTCAAAATTTGCATCATCAGAATAATTTTCCAAAACTCTTTTCAACCACATTTTTTACTATTTCGTTTCAGTGTCATCTTCTGTTTTAGTATAGATTATATCAATGTTGTCAGGCAGCTCATCTTTTGCTTCAGTTCTAAGTTTCAAATTAAGCGCCTTCTCCATTCCTTCAGGTTTCTTTTTCACATTACTTTGCCTCATAGGTGGAGGAACATTTTTATAATCCACACTTTTCTTCTCAATTTGACCATCCTCTCCTTCTTACAGTAGGAAGAAAATGATCGATGACATATGAACTTTTTGAATAACTGACCAAGAGTTTATTTACTCTTTCAGTTTCAATTTTTTCAGTTTCAAGTTCCATTTTAAGCTCAGCAATCTTGTTTATATGAATGTTAATAGCCGTTTTTTTTCCATTAAAGTGGCTTTTAACATGTCTATTGTTTTACTTTGTTCAAGATTTGCTTGCTCGACCCTTTTATTGTTCTACTCATTTTATCATACAACTCTTTCATTGTTCTATAATCATATCTGAAATTTAGTTATGTTTCTTAAGATCTTGATTATTTCATCCTTTTCAAAACAGTTTTCACATGGTTTAAGGCATTTTGCGCACGGTTTCACAACCTAAAAAAATTGAACTTTAACCATTTTCCATCTGAATCAGGCTCCACCTCTTTCAAATTAGCCATCATTGCCTTGTTAGCAATTTCAGTCAAATTATCAGCCGTCATTTCCTTCCCAACATCAATCACCTGTACCAAAGAATCCTCCAAAAGACGGCATCAAATTAGGTGGAATAATATTTTTAAATGCATTGTGTAGAATGTTTTCTTCATCAGTGCATTGCAGATATTCCCCTAATATTGCATCTTCCAAAGATTCTTCTTCATCGAAAACAACACTTGAATCTTCCATTTCTGGTTCTGGCTCTGGCTCTTCGATGATTTCGGCCAGTAAAGCTAAGCTTTCATTATTGGAAAGATATTTGTTCCAGTTAAAGCCCTCATCTTCTTGTGTACTACCAAAGCCTTTTCTCTCGGTGGTGACAGTCCATCTCCAGTTTGAACGACTCTTGTTTGTGGAGAAGGTCGATGGTAAATAGCTCTCTGATAGTAATCATTGTTGTTCCCAAAAGGATTTTGATTACCGCTTACCTCACGATTTGGACATTCACGCTTAAAGTGACCCTTTTCTTTGCATTTAAAGCACGTGACCTTTGACTTATCGGACCCAATTTACTCTTTCCATCTCCGATATCTCTTCCAGTTAGTTCCATAAATCGGGTTGCTCTTCAGATGATAGAAGCCATACACCATCAAATATCCATCAACTCTAGTTCCTCTTGGTCGATTTGTGTAGATGTCCACAAATCAGGCCTCCATAGCTCTAATACCACTTGTAGGACCGTTTAATCCCTTAGAAAAGGTGCCTAAGATGTATCTAATCCATGTATGCGGAATTTACATGAATTAGGTGACAATATACACAAGATATTTAGTTTAAACGTCAGTTTATTAATGTCCAAAGGTATACATCGACAATCCGACTTGACAGAGCTTCGTCGTCTCTAATGCAAAAGTTAACAAATGAAAGAACCTAGGCGACTATATATAGGTGAACTAGTTCGCACCAAAATACCATGTACCTAGTTCGTACGAAGTACTACATCGTGCGAACTAGTACATTTACATCACACACATCGTGCGAACTAGACCTAACATATACAAATTTAACTTTACACTTTAACGTTACATACTCAAAACACTTAGACTAGATCGAAGACATAGACAATATACATCATGTACTAACATCATGCGTTAGTTTAGCCAAAAACATGAATCACACGTTAAACAAAGTCAACATATGTCATGAAAAGTCAACGCATGAGGCATTTGTTGGTGTTAAACGTGTTTTAATCAACATCAGTTACTAATGCATACATTGGAACACTGAGAACAACAAAAGATAGTCTTTTTTAACTTTTTGTGATGAACTAAAATCCTAAAACTGAATCGGGAACAGTTTTGATTTAGTGTTTACAAAATTTTTTAGAAAGGTTTTGTTAATAAAACATATCTGAACATGTATGAACCTATAATTGAAACAAAAAACATCTAATTGGGCTGATTTGTCAAAATACTAATGTTTATCTAAACATACATTTGTACTTCTAAGTCAAATTAAGTAGAGGGCTTTTCGTTTGTGATATGGTGTAAGAGTTTTACAACTAGAATAACAAGTAAAAACGACCAAATTATAAAAGTTTACAAACAATCTTTGATATCAACGAAAGAGTCATGCGTTAGTTTAGCCAAAAAGATGAATCACACGTTGAACAAAGACAACATATGTAATGAAAAGTCAACGCAGGAGACGTTCGTTTGTATTAAACTAACGTTTTCATCATTAGCATGTACTAATGCATACGTTGGAACACTAAGAACAATATTGATCGTCTTTTTTTATTTTTGTGACGAACCAAAACCAAAGAACTGACTCGGAACAGTTTAGTGTTTACCGAATTTTTGAGATGGGTTTTGTAAACTAAACATGTTTGAACGTGTGTGCACCTAAAATTGAAAGAAATAACATCTTATTCGGCTGATTTGTTAAAATCCAACAGTAGAAACGCTAGGTTATTATCCTAACATTAATTTGGACTTCTTAGTCAAATTAAATAGAGGGGGTCTTAGTTTGTGATGTCTTGTAAGAGTTATGGAACAAGAATAACATATAAAAACTACCAAATTTGAAAAGTGCACAAACACTCTGTTATATCAACGCAAGAGTTATGCTTCAGGTTAGCAAAAAAGATGAATCACACATTGAACAAAGTTAACATATGTTATGAAAAGTCAACGCAAGGCATTCATTAGTGTAAAACTATTTTTAAATCATTATGTAACGCCTCGCGTTTTAATTTTTTCTTTAATAATAATAATAATAATAAACTCCACGTTTCACGAGGTATGGGTTTGTAAACGGGTTTCAGAACCGTAATGGGCCACGTAAAACACAGGAACTAGGCCTTGTATCCAAACCTACACCTAACCCTACCTATATAAACATCACTAACACTCCCCTCCCTCATACAAAACCCTAATAAAACACACATAATCATCCAGCCCCCCTGCGATTTCTAGCGACCAGTGCTGTTTCCGGCTACTCTCCGGCGCGACCCCTCATCTCCGGCTCGATACCCCCAAACATCCACCTCCTCCTCCGTCCCCCCCCCCGGTTCTTCGGCAAAACCCCACACACACCACACACTCTCTCCTCTCAGCTCTCTCTCTCTCTCCCCATTTCGGGTTCCGGCGAAGCCGGTGGAAACCGACGAGACCCCCAAATTCTCAACACACCTCCACTCCCACCCTCGGGTCTCCTCCCTCTCGGCGATGGTGCCGCCAGCCACCAATCAGGTGGCGGTGCAACAGGGACGATGGCAGCGGCGGCGGTGGCTTAGCGGCGGTGGTTTACGGCAGTGGTATAGCAACGGTGGCAGAGGCCTGCAACGATGGGTGCTCGCAGTCGGTTTGTTCAAGTCGGGTTCCTTTGGTCTGCGGTTGCGGCAGATTGCGATGATTCAGGCGCGTTTAGCGGCGGCAGCGTGCCGTTTGGGATTCAGGCAGTCTTGGTTCAGCTCAGGTCCATCATTTCTGTTCTCGGTTCAGGTTAGACTTCGACTAGGTTCGAGTGATTCACTCTTTTGTTTCAGTTTTGGGTTTCGGGTGTTATTTTGATATGTTTCGATTCAAGATTAGGTTGTCTTGTTGTTTCAGATCCGTTTCCGAGTCCGGGTTCAGTCATAACAGCCGATCAACTCAGTTTTGGTTACCCGGTCAACTCAGTCAACTGTCGGTCAACTCGGGTCAAACAGTCAACTGTCAGGTCAACACAAGTTGTGGTATAAATTAACGACTCGGATATTTGTAATGACGTTTTCATAACTAATTATTATTTTAATAACGTATCCGAACGTTATATAATTTGTAAACACAAATAGATTATGTAAATAAATATTTATATTGTATCGTTGATTCTTGCGTTGTTTATCGTTGTGTTTTGACAATGTATCGACAACTTACGTTGCCGGGATCGTCCTAAAACAGGGGAAACTCTGCCCGATTTTCGACAAATATATATAATTATTTATTATATCTATCGACGAAATATATATTTATTCATTACATCGTTCGACAATAATATATATATATATATATATATATGTTATACCTCTAACGATATCTAAAATGCCTTTCGTCAGAATATAAATAGATACATCTAATATGTTTTTGGTCATATATATATATATATATAAACGCGTTGTAGTCGAAATACAAAAGATAATGTGCGAATTCAAAGGAATTTTATATCGCAATAAATATAAAGGCATATTATTTTCACTTATTATTTTGACTGCATTTCTTTAACACTTTCTACAAATTTAAAGTCGAATTTATTACATAAATCATGTTACATATATATATATATATATATATATATACACACCTCCAACTCCAATTCAAATCCCTCGTCTCAATTCCGATCACTCATACACTTTCGTTTGTCTTATAAAGTGACCTCGTTGTCTCATCCTCCAACTCCTTAACTCGTCGTGGAATTCCCAAAAGAAGACTTAGCAATTTTGTGAGTACACTCGACCCACTTTTCGTTTATAACACTCTTGGGTGTAACATGTTTTCCATATACAATCATATATTCATGAATACTTATATGTTACTTGATGCTTATATCTTGGACATTCTTTATGCGATACCATAGTCATTAACTTATGTTAAGCCTTCGTTTGACATGTATAGCGCTATAGGAAGTAACGCATCCCCCTCCTCATAAAATCTAGAGGCCATGTTAAAATATCATGTTTGCGTTAAGGGTTTGACTAGTAGTATTGCATGCCTTGTATATGCTCTTGTAGAATCATTGTTGCCATGAGGATTGTTTTAAATTTTATTCGTATACGTATGCTATGCTTAAACTTGTGTACTCGCCTTTGCTTTTGCGTTGACTTTATTTTAAACATGTTACAGGTTGACAAAGACGATACTATGAAATTGAAGTAGCGTTGATGCTAGATACACATGTAGACGCTTAGGCTTAATAATGTTGTATAAATCTTGTCCTTATTTGTTATTGTCATTTGAAATTCCATGTATTGTAATTATGATTTATTTGTAAAATGAAATTCGGTTTTAATTAATTATTGTCACCATTAGCGGTATGAGCAATGAGCAATCTATTTCGTCCCGCCTCGATGTTTCTGCCAACGTTGGGATGTGACACATTAGCAGGTACTAATGCACACATAGGAACACTGAGAACAACATCATATCATCATGTTTTATTTTTTGTGATGAATAGAAACCCTAGAACTAAATCAGAAAAGTTCTGATTTAGTGTTCACCTAATTTTTGAGATGGGTTTTGTTAAATAAACATGTCTGAACGTCAGTGCACCTGTAATTGAAAAAAAAACAACATATAATTGGGCTGATTTGACTAAATTAGAATGTAGAGACCGTAGGTTGTTATTTTAACATAAATTTGGACTTCTAAGTCAAATTAAATAGAGGGCTTTTTGTTTCTGATGAGTTGTAAGAGTTATGAAACAAAAATAAAATGTAAAAACGACCAAATTTGAAAAGTGCACAACAGTCTATTGTATCACCGCAAGAGTCATGCGTTAGTTTAGCCAAAACATGAATCACACATTCAACAAAGTCAACACATGTCATGAAAATCAACACACGAGACATTTGTTAGTGTTAAACTAATATTTTAATCATCAGCAGGTACAGCAGGTACTGATGCATACTTTGGAACACTGAGAACAACATCATATCGTCTTGGTTTATTATTTTGATGAACAGAAACCCTAGAACTAAATTAGAATAGTTTTGATTTTGTGTTTGTAGAATTTTTGAGATGGGTTTTGTTAATCAAACAAGTCAGAACGTGTGTGCACCTGTAATTAAAACAAAGAATATATAATTGGGCTGATTCGACAAAATTCGGAAGTAGAAAACCTAGGTTATTATTTTAACACAAAATTGGACTTCTAAGTCAAATTAAATAGAGGGCTTTTAGTTTGTATGTTTGTAAGAGTTTAGTGCACAAACAATCTGTTGTATCACCGCAAGAGTCTTGCGTTAGTTTAGCCAAAAACATGAATCACACATTGAACAAAGTCAACATATGTCTGAAAAGTCAAGGCATGAGACATTCATTGGTGTTAAACGAATGTTTTAATCATCGGGAGTTACTAATGCATACATTAGAACACTGAGAACAACAGATCGTCTTATTTGACTTTTTATGATGAACTAAAATCCTAGAACTGAATCGGAACAATTTTGATTTAGTGTTTACAAAATTTTTTAGATGGGTTTTGTTAATTAAATATGTCTGAATGTGTGTTCATCTGTAATTGAAACAAACATGTAATTGGGTTGATTCGTCAAATTCCCTATGTTTATCTAAACATATATTTGGACTTCTAAGTCAAAATAAATAGAGGGCTTGTGGTTGGTGATATGTTGTAAGAGTTTTGGAATACGAATAACATGTAAAAACGACCACATTTGAAAACTGTACAAACAATCTATTGTATCAATGCAAGAGTCATGCGTTAGTTTAGCCAAAAGATGAATCACACATTGAACAAAGACAACATATGTCATGAAAAGTCAATGCATGAGACATTCGTTAGTATTAAACCAATGTTTTAATCATCAGCAAGAACTAATGTATACGTTGGAATACTGAGAACAACATCTGGTCATCTTGTTTGATTTTTGTGATGAACCGAAACAAAAGAACAGATTCAGGATAGTTTTGATTTAGTGTTTATGGAATTTTTGAGACGATTTCTTAATCAAACATGTTTGAATGTGTGTGCACCTGTAATTGAAACAAACAACATCTAATTGGATTAATTCATTAAAATCCGAATGTAGAATCGCTAGGTTATTATCTGAACATAAATTTGGACTTCTTAGTCAAATTAAATAGAGGGCATTTAGTTTATGATGTGCTGTAAGAGTTTTGGATCAAGAATAACATGTAAAAATGACCAAATTTGAAAAGTGCACAAACAATCTGTTGTATCCACGCAAGAGTCATGCATTAGTTTAGCAAAAAAGATGAATCACACATTGAACAAAGTCAACATATGTCATGAAATGTCAACGCATGAGACATTTGTTAGTGCTAAACTAATTTTTTAATCATCAGCATGTACTAATGCATACTTTGGAACACTGAGAACAACATCATATCGTCTTGTTTCATTTTTTTATGATGAACAGAAACACTAGAACGAAATCAAAAAAGTTTTGATTTAGTGTTTCTAGAATTTTTTATATGGGTTTTGTTAATCAAACATGTCTGAACATTGTGCACCCATAATTGAAGCAAACAACATCTAATTGGGCAGATTCGACTAATCAGAATGTAGAAACTGTAGGTTATAATTTGAACATAAATTTGGACTTCTAAGTCAAATTAAATAGAGGGCTTTTAGTCTCTGATGTGTTGTAAGAGTTATGGAACAGGAATACCATGTAAAAGCAACTAAATTTGAAAAGTGCACAAACAATCTGTTGTATCCCTGCAAAAGTCATGCGAAACATGAATAACACGTTGAACAAAGTCAATGTAAGTCATGATATTCAACGCAGGAGACATCCGTTGGTGTTAAACGAATGCTTTAATCATCAGCAGGTACTAATGCATACTTTGGAACACTGAGAACAACAATAGATCGTCTTTTTGACTTTTTGTGATGAACAGAAACCATAGAAAGAACAATTTTTATTTAGTGTTTACAAAATTTTTGAGATGGATTTTTTAATCAAACATGTCTGATCGTGTGTGCACCAAGTTGGATTGGAAACATATTTTGGTTTATCAATTGTTGGAAATTTGGTGAATGGATATTTAATATATTTATAATTTAATGAAATTATAAACATTAATTAGAATCTTCATGGTGAAAAACTCTTAGAGTAGAGTTTTTATGTCACTTGATTAGCTTTTATTAGAGTTTTCATGTCTCTAATTAAATCACTAATTAAGTGAATTTTTATGAGAGTTTATGTCTCTAATAAAATCACCAACTAAGAGATACTCTTGTAACCCACAACTCTTGTATAAATGGTAGGTTATGTGCCTTATTGGTATAATAAGAAAAATACTAGAGAATGGTTACAAGAAAAATACATGAATATACGGAGAGTTCTTGAAAACAAGAAATACTTGAAGACCCATGTGTTGGGTATTTAGAGAAATGTGTTTTCTCTATTAGATTTCATCACCTTCGTATCATTATTTTCCACAACTTCTAACACCAAAACTTTATCCGGTGTAACCTCGGGCGTGTTGCCATCTCCGGCAGTACAGATTGCTTCGGCTATTGTATCCTGGGAGACAGACGTGTCGTCTTTGGTAGAGGCGTGAAATCTGTTTTAAGGGAAGCGTGTTGAACACGTGCCTCAACCAAAATCGTCAACGTTTTAGTGTGCTCTTTGTTGCAGTCAAGGAGTATTTTTCAAGACTCAAGATGTGAATACTCGAGTCTAGGATGCTATCAAATGCGCGTGAAGGATCAACCAGAGATGCGACTTGAATCAAGATTGGTATATAAAATTATATTTTATATTCTTTTTATTTAGTTACTGCAACCGGTGTTGTACTATGATATTTCCTATGAATAACGAGAGTCTCGTTATTATATATTTTTAATAAATATTAATAAAGGGTGAACCTAGTTCATACAAACTTAAAACAGATTTCGTGAGATTGTTGCTACAATCTTAAACTTTATAAGGATTTAGGTTCACAAAGGATTTATTATGAAAAATATTTTTAGAGATTATGATCTTCTAAATATTATCTTTGGGAAATATGTATGTAGTACAACTTGGTATGTTTGGAGTTATTGAGATTGTGGTACAATCTTTAAATCCTATACCGTGGTATAAAACGAATAGTATTGGTTCAATCGTTTGGTTTTGAAACGATTTTGGAATCGTTAATTTTTTCTAACCTTATTGTTAGAATGGGTTTATCGTGTAAACCATACGTTTCTTTGTAAACGTTAAATTTATCTAACTTGTGTGTTAGACCGGAATTATGGGTGTAAACCATACGTTTGTTGTAAACGTTAAATTCTATTGAGTAGAATTTTCATGTCTTTAAATAAGAGTTTTAAAGATGATTAGAGTTTTAAATTCTCTTGTTACTTGATTGGAATTTTATGTCTCCATTTAAGTCTCTATTTAAAGTAGACTCTTCATCCACCTATGGATTGATATGAACAAATAAGTCTTATAATTATAATCACTTATTTTAAAGAGCGAGTTAGAGTCGCTTAATATAAACTGATACGTTTTATAACAATTTATGTAATCGTTTATGTCTAACGAGCTAGTTAGAAATTTATTTATTGATAAGTTTTATAACAATTTTTGTAATTGTTTACTTCTAACAAAAGTGTTAGAAACGTTTTTAAAACCATTAACTAATGATTTTTGTATTCACTTGTCTTCTAACATGTGTGTTAGAAACATTCATGGAAAGCGTTAGTTTGGAAGCAATTTTTAATTGTTTATTTTCTAACGTGTGTATTGGAAATGACTTATTTATTTGAACCATATATATGTTTATAGCAAGTCGAATTATTGTGAAAAATGTTAATATTTCTAACGTGCGCGTTAGAATTTATTTCATTTTAACAAGATTGTTAAAAATGGTTAAAATACAAATGCTTTGAAATGTTTTATGTAAACATTTTATATAAGTAATTTGTTGTGGCATTAATTTTAATATATATAATGCTTTGTATGGTTTAGAAATAAAAGATCATACATTGAAGTTGATGTTTGATTGGCTTGAAGAATTAAAGCACCATAAAGTGATGGTGTGGTATTTATATGAATTTAATGAAATTAAAATCATTTACTAGACTCTTCATATGGAAGATAAACTCTTAAGTAGAGTTTTATGTCAATTTATTAGTTTTTATTAGAGTTTATGTCTCTAATAAAATCTCTAATTGAGTGAGACTTTTCTCCACCCCATGTCTCTTGTATTAAAAGTAGGCTATGTGCCTAACTTGATAAGATTGAAAAACTACAAGAGTAAGAATACAAGAATTAAATCACTATAAAGTAAAGGTGTAGTTGTGTGGGATTTATCACCAACTTTAATTTTGTGATTTCTAAATCTAAATGGTCATGTTTATATATATAAATGACTTAAATTTTCTAACACGTGTATTAGAAAATGTGTATCACAAATACCATGTTAGAGATTGTACATTGTACAAGCCATAATGAATGGAAATGTTTTATGTAAACATTTAACTGCCTATGTGTGCATTAAATAATGAGAAATGGTTTATTTTATAAACTTTATCCTTGGAAAACGTTTATGTAAACGTTCGGTCTCGCGGATATTATTTGGTGGAAAACAACTTGGTGTTGTTGTGAACAAATTTATTTTTACTACTTAAATGTAGCCTTTATAACAACCTGGTGTTGTTTTGAGAAGAATTGCGGAAGTTTAAAGTTTCAAGATTAAATGGAAAACTTGTGCTTACAAGGGCATGGAGCCTTATTGAGGGAGTACCTCAAGACATGCCATTGGACGATATCGTTGAGAAGATCTCGGTCAGAATATAAAGTGTTGAAGATAAAAGCACTTTGATATTTGATGTCTACATATCGTCTATGCTTCCGTTTAAATTTCAAAAGTGTTTGTCACTTATGATTTAGTTTCTAATGTATTTTATTGTTGTGTTCAATATCTTCAGATAACAAATGCAATATTTTCACAAAGAAATAAATCACTAATGTTTGTGACGTCAACTATACAATGTCTAAAAGAATATGGTTTTAAACGGATAGTACATGAAAATATTTGGACATAAACAACTTGAGAGTTGTTGCATTGACTAAAAGTCAAAGATGAGACATCAAATGTGTAACAACATCACGAGAGAGTAGTGAGTGTATTGAGATGAAATACACAAACGAGATTCATGTTAAAGTACTTCGTAAGAAGTCATTGGAAAATTCACAAGTGTGAATTCTAACATATGAAAGAAAAAGTACTATATGTTATTGTATACCTTTTTATAAATCTTGCGAGATTTGTTCCAAGTGATCTTTTCATAGATGCGTCTACCACTTGTTTATTGTTGGAACTATGAGGAGATTTTATATTCGTTTGGGAGAGAATCCTATATATCTCCTAATGAATAACAATAGATGTGTACAAATCACTTATAGCAAAATTATGAATGCCATGTTGTTGAGTGTCGATCTAGTTGACTCTATCTCACACATAATAGTGATTGTAGATGAGGAACATTCATCTTGTCTGTGATGAATGTGTTCGCCAAGTGACTTGGATTAAGACTTATGTTTAAGTCCTTACCAGTCCATGGTAAAACGTTAGAGATCAAAGGTAAACAAGTTATGTTCCTTAATTGAATGATAAATTTTACCTATGTGCTCTATACAATAATTTGTGGACTTTCCTAAATATTGATGTTTTAGGATTATGAATAAGTCTCATTAACAAGGGATGGATGTTGCAAAGTGATATTATGATATCCTTGGGGCTGTGAAGAATTAGAAGGATGCATTTTTTTTCACATGCTAAAGTATTGTAGTCTAAAGCATGCTAGATTAGTACTTGGTTAATTATGGGTCTTGACGGAGACTAATTAACTCTAAACATTCAAATGTGTATGAACACAATAATAATTTGTGTGATAGACAAAGTTGAGGAAGAATTTCCATTCATTATAAGGAAAAGACATGTAACTTTTGAAGAGTTTGTTCGAAAAGCTAATGAGGAGAACTCATTGTCTAGGCTTATTCAAGATGTTGAATTAGAATTATTCTAAGTTTGTGACAAACTTATGACAATGACGTGGTGCTTTGGTCAGCTCGGAAGCTTATGTAGGCTAATGCAATATGAGTTGAATTCACTGATACAATGAGGTTGTTCTTGTTCAATCATATGTGTATAAATGTCGTCATAAGTGAAGTTACAAAAATATGTTGATCAAATGGCAAGAAATGTGGGGGAGAATCTATTTAGAAACAACCTTATAATGGTATGTAGGAATGGTTTTCATTACCCCATCTGGATGAGATCCTATAACACTTAAATGTGGGGGTGTCTTGTATTTGTATCATAAAAGTTTTGCAATAAGGATTTTGTAATCCAATCGAACATTGCAAACAGACAACTAAATGGAGGACACAAAGGTCGTAGTGCATAATGGAGATGTGTTTGCCTTAAATGATACGCGTATCTTACAAAGACATATGTTATAACTAGATTCAGATGGCCACTGAGGTTATAGTCTTTGAAGTTGACAATAGGCAAAATTAACTTACGAGTTAAGAACACATCATGACAGCTGATCTCAAATACGCAAAGTTATTGGTTAATGTTATGGATCCAACAACCTGAGGGTTTATTAGAGATCAAGTTGTAGAATGAGACAAAAGCCCATGGAAAAGGTATGTGAAGGGCACCTAACTTAGTTGACTTGAGATCCCAAGATCTAAGTTCAATAGGACAACTAACTCATATGCCTAAAGGTGGTCACTGTGGGGGCATAAATGATATGCATAAGCTAGTATATATGGTTATATATACCCCCAAAGTATAAAAGGGTGTTTAAATACGTCCTAGTCTATTCCTATGATATTCAGTAACAAAGAGTGAGGCTAAGCATAACATGTGGTAAATGATTTGGATAAATCACACGATAACCACAATGCTTTTAATGATCTAAGGAAAATCACCTATGTTAGAGAGAAGTGGGGTCGCTTCGAATGGAATTGAGGGCACAATTCCTAGAGCTCTCGCAGAACCAGGAAAGTGTTCCATGACCATTATTGGACACGACAATGAGGAGATGACCCGGCTAAGGAGAGTCTTGTGTGAAGTGTATTGTCGTCTACACAAACGGCAGACGAGTTCAAAGACATCGAGTTCTACTCAAAGCTAGTAGGCTAAGTGCATTTCACGAGCGAAGGTTCAAAGGGTAACACCTACCTATCGTATGCAAAACTCAACTGTTGAGGTTCCATTGGAATTTTTTTGTGTTTTGAAGGATCTACATTCATGTGGGGGATTGTTGGAAATTTGGTGAATGGAAATTTAATATATTTATAATTTAATGAAAATATAAACATTAATTAGAATCTTCATGTTGAAAAACTTTTAGAGTAGAGTTTTTATGTCACTTGATTAGCTTTTATTAGAGTTTTCATGTCTCTAATTAAATCACCTAATTAAGTGAATTTTTTATTAGAGTTTATGTTAATAAAATCACCAATAAGAGATACTCTTGCAACCCACAACTCTTGTATAAATGATAGGCTATGTGCCTTATTGGTATAATAAGAAAAATACTAGAGAATGGTTACAAGAAAAATACATGAATATATGGAGAGTTCTTGAAAACAAGAAATACTTGAAGACCCATGTGTTGGGCATTTAGAGAAATTTGTTTTCTCTATTAGATTTCATCAGCTTCGTATCATTATTTTCCACAACTTCTAACACCAAAACTTTATCCGGTGTAACCTCGGGCGTGTTGCCATCTTCTGCAGTACAGACTGCTTCGGCTGCTGTACCCTGGGAGACAGACGCGTCGTCTTTGGGAGAGGCGCGAAATCTGTTTTAAGGGAAGCGTGTTGAACACCTGCCTCAACCAAAATCGTCAACGTTTTAGTGTGCTCTATTTTCCAGTCAATGAGTATTTTTCAAGACTCAAGATGATGAATACTCGAGTCTAGGATGCTATCAATGCGCGTGAATGACCAACCCGAGATGCGGCTTGAATCAAGATTGGTATATAAAATTATATCTTATATTCTTTTTATTTAGTTACAGCAACCGGTGTTGTACAATGATATTTCCTATGAATAACGAGAGTCTCGTTATTATATATTTTGTAATAAATATTTATAAAAAGTGAACCTAGTTCCTACATTTTTGTGATGAACTGAAACCCTAGAACTGAATCAAAACAATTCTTATTTAGTGTTTACAAATTTTTTGAGATGGGTTTTGTTAATCAAACATGTCTAATCGTGTGTGCACCAAGTTGGTTTGGAAACATATTTGGTTTATCAGACTGAATGGAACTTTGTGGCTTTTCAAGAATGACATTTTTGCTTCTAGTTTCATTAACCTTGTTTTCTTTTCTAGTTGGCTAGGTTAATTTGTTATCAAAAACTTTAGAGCACATGGAAGAGTTGGTATTTTGATCAAGTTTTGCAAGACCAGCAACAAACTTCTCGTTGCTTTTAATTTGTTTTTCCAGCATTTTTCATAATCAGAACATGACTGCACCCATTATTCACAAGATATTTGGGTGGACTCCAACTCCTCTTTGCAGTTATGATATTTTTCTATCTTTGACTAGAGTTCGTCTCTGATTATAGTTGCTTTATGTTTTAAGGTGTTGATTTCTTGATCCTCTTCAGTTAATCTATTTTTTAAATCACCTTTTAGTTTTTCTAAGATAATTTCACTAACTTGGATCTTTTCACAAAGGTTTTCATTTACCTCCTTGATGTTAGCAAATGCTATAATGCACTTGTTTGAACATAGTTCATTTAGAACTTGAGTTGATACCTTGGAAAGGAAAACCTTCAGATGATCATCATTAATGAGTTCAATGGTCTCTTTGGGATAGTTTTTGGTTCCTTCTACATTACCCTCTTCACAAACAGATGTTTGCCTTGGGTTCTTAGTAGTTTCACCAACCGAGCTTTCACTATCATATGTTTCATTTTCTTGGTATTCTTCACCTGAGGTATGATCAAAAGCCATAAAACTAAGGTTTACACGTCCATTATTGTCACTTGCTATTAAAGCAAGATCTTCATCAATTAAGTTTTCAGGCAAACTGCTCGAATCAACATAGCCTTGAATGAAAAAGCGTTGTTGATTTGGCTCATCTGCTACGGAGAAGGAACAATTTTAGGTACTGGAACACGTGATATGGGCATTTGACATACTGAACTTGAGGAAGGGTGCTTAGATATACTGCACAGGTGCAGGACTTGCAAAATGGGCTGTCTTTTGAGCACTTGACGCAGGGGTATTTTGGGTATGTTGATAAAAGTGTGTTTGATCACGAGGTCTTTGATTTGGATTAGTAATGGTAGGTACCGAGTTTTGACTCCTGCATTCCCTAACAAAATGACCTAGTTGATTACATTTAAAACACTTTATCTTGGACTTATCCAACCCAACCCTAGATCTCCCATTAAGTCCTAGATAACTTCTACCAGTTTTCTTATAAAAATTGTTTGCTCTCACACTTAGTAGAGCCACCTGGTGCAAAATATCCATTTCCTCAAGATCAATGAGATCAATATACTTAAGATCAATAAAAACAAATGATGGATTATCTAGATTATGACTGTCATCACTAGCAGTAAATGCATAGTTTGAAGAATGTTGACTAGAATTGATTCCTATAGATATGTCAATAAAGTGATCATAAACTCTGGTAATTTATCATTCATTTTGATGAACTTTCTTGACCCAAAAGTACCGTGTTACCGAATTCATCAAACACTTTTCCAGTTTCCTGGAGCTTCTTTTTCTGGACAAGCTCTCTTTCGAATGTTAAGAGCTTTCCATGAAGCTGGGTTAGTGTCATATCTTTGAAATCTGGATTTGTTCTCATCACTATAGCTATTGTATCCCATTTCTCAGGTAAAGGCCTCAGATAATAGTTACTTAAAGTCATTACCACACTGGGATGTCAGCGCATCGCTAAAGAGAAAACTCAATGGTGCAAAGAAAAATGGGATATTATGAATGGTTTCTTAGATAGCGTATGTATGAAAGTAGAACCAAGTAGAAGAATTTTACACCTTAGTTTCCAGAAAGGAAGAAGGTCAAAGACAACGAAAGATGACAAAGGCTTGCCACTTGTTACATTGATCTATAAGCTTCCCGACACTTCTTTATAGAGATTTGCGGTTACTATGCCAAAAGCTTTCAGAAAATTTGTTTAATTTATTATAGCAACATTTCCTAATATATTGTGGATTACTATATTCGAATCAAAAAACCAATATACAGCTGTGCGTAAATAATAAAAATAATATTGTAAAACTTTTGCATTTGTGAGTATCATACTCATATAAAAATGCATAATTTCTTAAACATTTATCTTATTTGGTTCAGTTTTCTTTGTTATTTGGTTACAAACTAATAAGCTAAAAACTGAACCGATGAATACCCTTACGCGCGTAGTTCTATCTTAATTCATTCTAATCTTATTTGGTGTATTTGTGAACGATAATATAATTGTTGAATACTTTTTAAGGAAGAGATGACAACTTCTTAGGTAGTGTTACTATTAGGCAATATTGGAAAATGACGCAACAAGATATATGATGTTAATTACTATGGATGATGGCAATGAATCAAATCTTTATTATATAGGTAAGGTTTAATGACTTGTTGGTGACTTATAGTGGTACTAAGCATTTAAATATACTTGTCAGTAACCTTTAATTGAACCAAATGCCATGAAACAAATTGATCTAAAAATATTCAATTTTGAATAGCAAAAACTGAGTGCTGTCAATAGACCAATCAAACTATACAAGTGAAAACTCAACATTGCGTCCATTCGAGCCAACTCGTCCTTTTCGGTCCAATACCGAACCAGAGCTGAAATCAATTTTGTTTGGGTGCTTATGATTATATTATTATTATTATTTATTAATCCTTAGCGTTTTTTTTTAGTTTTGATTTTGTCCACTAAATTTGTTTGGTGGTCAAATTTGACACCTTCATATCTTTTGACTTTTACTAAATTAGTTTTTTTCTTTTTAATGAAGTTTTAATGTTGTCACTTTTGCCCTACATTTTCTAAAAAGTTTATACAATATCTCATTGTCGCTCTCCATTTTATATTACGTGTCCGTTATGTTTGAGTTCGAACACCAAATTTGTTTGGTTGTCACATTTGTCCCTTTAAGTTTTTTTCATCTTTTATTGAAAGAGTTTTCTTCTTCCCCTCGAGTTTCAAATTTGTCCCTTTTGCCCTCTGCTATTTAAATTTTTTATACATTATCTATTTGACCCCCTCGACTTGCTAATACATGTCGGTATAAGTTCGACATCGTCTACGTTTTACATCGCGTGAGTCACCTGTTGTTATTAATTCATGTTATGGTTTTAAATTTTTTCTCAGTTTTAGTCAGCCGCTGCAACGCAGCGAGATCAATTCTCGTTGTAGTTGAACCATAATAGGTATAAATGACTTATATTTGATTCTAGTCGGTCAGAGCTACTACGAATGTTATCTTATTTGGTAAACATGGTAAATTATATCTCTTGTTTACATATGTTTGAATATTTTCCATGGTACACATATTTGGATATTTTGGTCCTTTTTGTTTTGATTGTTGGGATATTTTATAAATATGTACGATTGTGAATTTCATAATTTGATTTGGGTATTAAAATTTATTATTTTGCATATTTCTTACTGATTGAAATGACGGTCGCAAAGTTGGTCACAAGTTTATATTATAGTATTGAAATGGCAGTCACAACTCACAAATAGGTCCAGTCGCAACTTAATAACAGTTCAGTTGCAAAATTGGTCGCTAAAAGAGCAGTTGCAAATTCCGTCGCAGTAAGGCTTTGTCGCAAAATCCGTCACTAAGGCTCCGTTGTAAAATCTGTCACTAAGATTCGGTCACAAACTAGTCGCAAAGCTGGTTCCTAAATTTGCCATGGTAACTTCAGTCACAAATCGGTTGCAAGAATAATTCGGTTGCGAAAATCGTCGCAAAGTTATTTACCGACCATGGTATAACCAACCACCCGAATCAGTCGCAAAAGGGCATTGCGAGTTTTCTGACCGTATTATCGGTTAAAAATGTTCGATTTTGTAGTAGTGGACGATGGTGTGTGGTTTGATGTTGATTGTTGTACGGTGATGTGGGTTCACATTTGGAAAGGTTTGGGGATATTGGTCACTAATCATGATGATATTGTGGTGATCTCACGGCGAGAATAGCCTTCGAAGAGTTGGAAAATGGTGATGGTTGGAGATTTTAATAATGCCAATCATAATAATACTAAGAAAAAGAATGATAGTTAGAAGAAATTTTATTATAGTGAGAGGAAATAAAAAGTAAATAGAGTTTAAAATTACATGCTACTTGTTTGACAAAGTATAATCAAATGCGTATATATCGTATCATAATAACTATAAGTAAAAATCTAAATTAAGCAATAATCTAATATATTTTAGGGTAGTTTATATATAATTTCAGACCAAAAGTTTCTGTTTTCTGTTTATTTTCTAGAACTTTTGAGCACCTACATTTAAAATATGTTGTAAGATCAGATATTATATTTTTTAGTTAATTATAAATTTTGTGCTACAAGTAATCAACGTTTGAATTTAAGGACGCGTAAATGATGAAAATGATGTGAAACCCTTGTGTTTATTTATTTAATAACCATAAAAAGTTATATTAATATTTTATTAAATTTAAAATTATTTGGGATCTCTACCTTAATCGTACTGTAGTGGATCGATCATCCAGAGTTGGTGCATGGTGGATGTGTTTTTGGATGTATTGGGGAGAGTTGGAATTGTTTATATGGCAATCAAGAATATAATAACATTCTTAATTATTATCAAAATATTATTTAAACGTACTACTAGTCAGGCCTCCAACTAACTGGAATATTTCAGCTATATATGATCATTAATATTAGTTTTTACAATTCCATCTATTTTTATATACTGTGTTTGTTCAGCTTGTTGGTCTCAAACCATAACTTACATGTGAATATAACCACATTTGGCACAGAAATGGCACGTGCAGCGGTGGACATAAACACCTTTTACCCTTCACCTGCATCTAAGAGTTTTTCTCTTATTTGTCACCTAAGGCTTCTAAGATCAAGTGTTGTGGGGCCTTAAAGAGGGAGCGCTAATGCCACCTCACCGTATAAACACAATAATAGGGTGGTGAAGGCAGCCGTGACATGATATTTAAAGGGTAGGTTAGTTAAAGCTTATATCTATATGACAGTGATGTGGACGCTATTCACTTTTTAGTTAAACTACGAATACATGATTTAACCATTATTACGAAACCAATTATTACGAAACCAAGAAAGTGTTCATCCTCAATACACTAAAGTTTATACAACATGCTTTTGTGTTAGCAACCAGATAAGGGCCTTATAAAGCATGTAGAGTTAGATTCTGTATTAGCAACCAAGTTCTACTAGCTGGTTCAAAACCCTAATTGACTTATGACTTTATGCCATCTCTTTCTCCGAATTAAAATTTTATGCCGACAATTTTATAAGATGACTTTTTGAACTTTTTTTATTCATTTAGTTTACTTGGATAGTACAAATTTAATTCATTCGTTTGCTAGAATTGAACAAATACAGCCATTATAACTTTATATTTGAAGATCAAAAAAGGGATTCTTGATAAATATCATATTTCCTTTTTAGGAAGTCATTCATCTTCTAATATCCTTGTAATAGCTAATAAGTGGCTGGATCATATACAAGAATAAAATCACGTACGAAGTATGCGCGAGAGAGAGAGGAGGACAAGTGTAATTGGCAGTAAGAGTAATTTAGTTATTTCGCACTTGAAACAACTTTCCCCTTGATTTTCAAACCATGGTTACAAAAGTCGCTAGGCGCTCCCTTGTCGGTCGTCTGGAGAGTTGAGAGTACTCGGCCTAGGCGGATAGTACTCGGGGAGTACTCGGACATGTTAAATTATAAAGAAATTAGTTTTCGGAAATTAACTATATGTCAAATAACATAAATTAACTAATATTTATAACAATATACGTGAAAATGGTATTCATTTTTTAATATGATAGGTATAGAAATTATGTTTCATTTTTTTAAATCAAACTTGGCCCGATTTGACCTACTAGATCCGGTTCTGCCCGGAATTGGTCGCGTTTGACCGATTCCGAGTAATTAGGCGGAGTTGAAGAAAGTCATCTCGGCAACCTAACTTGTAGCGACTACTCTTACTCGGCCTTGGAGATTTGTTTTACAACCATGTTTCAAACGACTATCACTTTTTCATACGTTATGATTTTTTTTTCAAATTACACCATATTAATTAGTATTTCCTTCTCTTTAATTCGACCAACATATTTATATAGTTTTCTTAAAAACAATTTACAAGATTTTGAACACCCGTTAGTCCATTACATGATTACGTGATTTTAAATTGTTTGAACTTAAGATTTACAAAAATGTCATTCCCTAGTTTTCCAGAAACTCATGTATACTTAGTACAAGATTCAATTCTTGTACGGGAAGCTGCTCTCGAGCTAATAATTAATAAAAGATTTCACTCCTTATATCTCCTTTTTGATTCTTTTCTTATTTCTAATATGAAAAACGGGAAATGCATGTCAGCTACTCAAAAGAGTCTACATTAGATATTATAAGTCGATTAGTTCTTACAACATCAGAAGTTTTATCTATTAAAAAATTATTTTAAAAAGGAGATACTTAAACTCGTGATAATATTAATGTCTTTGATTTCTTGGTAAGCCTTTTTTTCAGTTGCCCACCTCTCCCTTTTTTTGTTATAAGTTAAGAGGAGACTATAAGTTTATACCGTGTTGGAAAATATATCAATCACATTCCGAATGATATCTTTTACCATTAGCCATTACAACCTGTGTATAGGGTTAAAAGGCTTGATTAGAAAATTAAACAACTGAAACGTTATCAACTGAAATTGCATAATTAATTAAGGTGTGTTTTTCCTTTCACTTGACTAATGTTATTAGCTAAGAGGAGACTATAAGTTTATATAGTGTTGGAAAAAAATATCAATCACGTTCCAAATGATATCTTTACCATTAATTAGCCATTACAACCTTTGTATAGGGTTAAAAGGCTTGATTAGGAAATTAAACAACTGAAACATTATCAACTGAAATTTCATAAATTAAGGTATGTTTTTCCTTTCATTTGAGTAATGATGAAGGAACACACTGTCCTAAAGGATACAAATAATGAAGACTCTTCCTCTAACGCCTTGTGATGAAGTTTCTAATGATACAAATAATTATTTGGTCAACTTTCCATGGGATCGACTTTATGGTATTAGAAATCTTGTCACTACTGAGAATGACATGCTAAGTGTTGAAATTATATATTTATTTACCTAAAAGACGTCAGGTGCCCATTAAGACATGTTCTTTCTTTCACATTGAAAATGGTGAATTAAAAACATTTATTTTTTTAAGTGATGGAAGTTTATCACATTCAATAGGTAGTTCCTATGACCTTTTTAGTGATGTAAATTTGCCACATTTCTACAACGCCTAATGGGGATAGAAATAACACTTCATTTGATCATGACTTCCTTCTTCACAAGTCCATATGCGTTATACAATCGCCCCAAGAGTATGGATTTAACATCTTTCCAACATTCATGCTCGCTTCATTTCAAATCGTCCATTTCTACAACAACTAACGGGGATGTTCCTATGGTCCTTTTATCAGCTGTTATGTGCACACAATATTGATAATTAAAGACTCTCAGTTATAATCTGTTCTACTAATCTGTCATGTACTCCTCTTTTAACATGAAAAAACAAGTGCCAAATTAAGGTTTTATAGTGCCAATTTCTCCGATGAAGTGACATATATTGTGAAGCTTTGAATAATGATTGGATGACATAGGCATACAAAACCAGATAAATCATGTGAAGTAATGAACATGAAAAGAATATTTTCATTGGGATTGCAATAGCACATGCAAGATAATCATTCCCGATATATACAAGTATACAACCTTCCATCACAAGAGTAAAAATTTTATGGAAATAGAAACACTAAAATCTCATTTCTTATACATACAAATAACTGATGGGATTTTATAAAGATAAATTGATAATAGTCCTACAATCTATTAGTATTGATCAAGTCTTTTTACCAATGATTGTCTGTAAGTTCAAAACTTATTAACAATCTGTAAGATGTTTAGTTAATGGAATGGTTAATTAACACAAGAAACAACAAAAGCTTCAAGACTGTGAAATTTCTGCTTCATGAACTTGGCTAAGAAAGCCTGCATGGATAAATTGAGCTACCATATATCCTTGTTGAAGGATTCACCTAGCTAACCTCAGCTCAAGATCCACCTGACCTTCCGAAAAACCCATGACCAGTGGCGAAACCACCGTAGTTTTCTGCCTCTTGCAATTCATAACTTCTTCATCCTCACACCCATCAAACCCTAGATACAAATTTGTTTCAACAGGTCCAAGAACCAACACTTCATCACAAACACAACTCTTTGTTTCTGAATTGCTAGCAAGAGTAGTACTTTCTTGACCTAATAGAGGTATGGAAGAAACCCTAGAAGGTGAATGAGGTGTGGGGAAGAAACTAGTGTTTGTAGACTCCAATAAAGATATAGGGTTTTCTTGAACACCATTTGGTGATTGCTTAAGCTTGGCTCTTTCTCTCCTGTGAACGTTCATATGACCACCTAGAGCTTGAGCTGATCTGAAATCTCTTCTACAGAAGCTACAAGAATAAGACCTTGGAGGCCATACGAACCCACCTAGGGGACCTCGAGCATCCTCGGCGAAAGCTTCTTCTTCCCATGAGTGGCTGATAGTGTTGTTGAAGATACTGTTCTTGCTCTTAACCCACATCAGATACTGAGGGTATTGCTCCATAGATCTCTTATAATTTTACAAAGCTCAAACTAGCTTAAAGTCGAGAGAAAGATAGTGGTTGGTATTTCTTTGTGTTTAAAGACATAGTTATACATACACATCTAGATAGGACGTTTGTTGTGTGTGTGTGTGTGTGTGAGAGAGAGAGAGAGAGGAGAGAGAGAATCGAGAGGTGAAGTGTTATCATCTAGCCTTTGAGTTTAGGGGGGATAATTGACTGTAAATTTGCGCATTTACAACTTACTAGTTCAATTCTTTAGCTAGAGCTTTTATCGGTATCCTAGAGTCCTGCATGTTTTTACTTCTTATATACTAACATTTAACGCATGCATGAAATATTGATTGCCATGGAGGCTTTTGGCATAGTTGTAAGGGAAAACCCTAAGTGTTAAAAAAGTTAAAAAAATGAAATATTTATCGTTCAAGTTTTATCATTGTTATTGTTTCATATAATTCTGCCACCTATTTTTTAATCAGTAATTTGCTGTTTAATTTTTTTTAATAGCCATCCTCAATTTTAATATATTACATTTTTTTTAAACAGCCATCCTCAATTTTAATATATTACTCAAAGGCTCAAACTATCTGCACACCAACCCTATCTATCTGCACAATTAGGGTTTACCTGCGCTGCGTATAGACCAATACGCAGCATATAGGGTTACACGTATAGTCCTATACTACACCTATAGGCCTATACGGGTGTTATATCGTATCATATAGTATCGTATCGTATAGAACTGGTGTAGTATCGTATCTATATGTATAAATCTTGTATAGGCCTATACGTTTAATATAATATTGTATCTTATCCTATCGTATCTTATAGTGTAGTATATGTCGTGTATAGGCATATATGTGTAGTATCGTCTGGTATAGGCCTATAGGTGTAGTATCGTACAGTATCTTATCATATAGTGTAGTATAAGTCTTGTATAGGTCCCGTATAGGCTTATAGGTCTCGTATATGCCTATGGATGTAGTATAGGTCCCACGTAGGCCTATAGGTGTAGTATAGGTTCCGTATATGACTATATATGTAGTTTAGGTGTCGTATAGGCCTATACTATACGGGACCTATAATACACCTATAGGTCTATACGGGTGTTATATCATATCGTATAGTATCAGTATCGTATAGTGTAGTATAAGTCTCGTATAGGCCTACGATACTACATCTATAGTTCTATACGAGCCTATACTACACCTATAGGCCTATACGGGTGTTATATCTTATGTATCGTATCATATCATAGAGTGTAGTATAAGTATCGTATATGCCTACGATACTACATCTATAGTTCTATACGAGCCTTATACTATATTTATCGTATAATAATAATTAATGTTGTATAAAAAAGTTTGTAAGAAATATTTTCTTTTTAATTTATTTGAAATAGAAAACTTATTTTTTTATAAAACTTTTCTAAAATGATTCATATTGTCTAAATGTTTCTATAAAAAAAACCTATATATACGCTGCGTATAGATCTATACGCAGCATATATAAACTTTGTGAAAAAAACTGATACTTCAAACCCACCTAAATGACCCCAAAAATTCTGATGGTTTACATATGCTGCGTGTAGACCTATACGCAGCGTATATAAACCCTAGTTTTCTGTACAATTATTGGTGAAAAAGCTATGAAATACATGCAAACTATATGCAGTGTATAGCTCTATACGCAGTGTATAGGGGTAACCCTATATGCTGCGTATAAGTCTATACGCAGCGTAGGTAAAGCAGATTTGATTAGGGTTTGGTATGCATATAGGCACGTTGGTGTGCCAATAGATACACCCAACTCAAATTCGAGTATTTATGGGTCAAATATTATATCCTATATTATGATGTGGGTATAACTAATTTTTGGTGTTTATTGGCGGTTTATTAATTTCTTAAAAGAAATTTCAAGATTCATATAATAATAACTTAATTAATAATCCAATGGTCAATATGTCACGTTAAAGTCAATGAACAAAATTCTGTACAGAAGATTGCTAGATAGAAACGGACATAAATAAAAATATTAGGCTAACATGTTGTGATAATTAAATTAATAAAAGTATTGGTTTATTAATTAAGTAAAGAATATGGATAGATGTCTTGCTTTGAATGTTGTCATGTACATATATGCTCACTGAGAATATTAAAATGCGACCCTATTTGGATCATAGTTCAATATAATTAATGTGTTTATCTGTCTTCTTAGTCTTACCTCAAGATAACTAATTTATGCCAAAAATAAGCTAAGGAATGGGTTATTGTATAAGAGGAAAGAAGTGTACGAAGTGTAGGAGTCAAGTTTGACCCTTGATTTGCAAAATCAATGGTTGAGATTAAGTGGTCCCCAAATATAGAATTTACATAACAAAAAAACAAGGGAACAAGTGAGGAAAAAGTAAAATAGGAAATTCCAATATTGTTTCATAAACCCACTTCCCCTTGATTTTCAAATGGCTATAACTTTTTCATACGTTAATATCTTTTATAAAAAATTACACCGTATTAATGAGGATTTCATTCTCTTTAATTCGAGCAGTCTATTGCTATATTTTAACATCAATTTTTTTGAAGGATTTTGAAACCCTATTACATGATTACGTGATTTTGAATACCCAGTAATTGACTACGTGATTTTGAATACTGATTACGTAATTACTTGATTTCATTGTAGTATTTTATGTGAAACCAAGCTAAGTGATTACGTAATTACGTAACAATAGTTGACTATGTAAATTACATGACTACATGATTTTAAATACGCATTTCGTGATTACATGATTTCATTATAGTATTTATGTTAAACTATATTGGGTTATTACGTAACGTAATATATAATATTTCATATGGAATACCTAATATTTAAGGTATAATCACGTATTAAGGATAAATTATATACAAAACATTAGCCAAACCAACCTATAATAGCAACATAATATCATATATTAGAGATTTAACCATGTAATAAAACATAAACAATCAAGTTCTTATTAGTGAATGTGTAATCACGTAAAAGGCATAATTGTAAATTAGTTATAATAAATCATATTAAGTGTGTAATCACGTAATGAATTTACATTGAATGCGTAATGATTTATGTTGAATGTGTAATCACGTAATGGGTACTAGGTATTCAAAATCACGTAATCACGTAATGGGTATTTAAAGTCCTATAAATTATTTTTAAGAATACTATAGCAATAGGCTGCTCGAATTAATGAGAATGAAATGTTCGTTAATACGGTGTAATTTTTTTAAAAAATATTAACTACGAAAAAGTTATAACGTTTAAAAATAAAGGGTGGAAACTAGTTAAAGGGAGAAAAGACCATGATACTCTTCCTTTCTTAAATTGAAAAAACAAATGTGTGGTCATTATTGTCTCCTACACTTCATACAAAATTTTCCGTTATACATGATCTATTATCTATGTTAAATGGTCTATATTTTATCATCATTAACTTCCCTCTAGAATGTGATAGTTATATACCACAAAACACACATATATAATAAGAACTCCAGTTTCTTCTTTTTTTTTTCTTTTTTTTTTATAAAAAGACTTCTAGAATTCCATTTAACCGATAATTTAATTTTTTTTATACTTTCTTTAAGATAGGGGCATTTAAGTAAGATGCTTAACTTGGGTTTAAAGTTGGCCCTAACATAAAGTGTTGGTTTACGGTTTGAGAAGTCTTTAATGCTCAATTGTCGGTTTAGAAAGCTCACATTCTTTCCATTGTTGGTCGAATACCCTCCTTAAATCAGTTCTCCAAAGCCTACAAACTTATTATTTTGCCTCCGATAAAACGCCGCCAAAAATCATTGATCCTTTGGAGGCCAAGAGGTACGGAATATAGAGTTTCGCAAGGTAAGTTGGATTTCTTAGGATCGTGTTACTTCCTCAAAACATGTTGGAGGGTTAATCCTTATTTCTCTCAAAGATATTAATATATCACTTCTATCCATGTGGTGATGGAGGTTCAAAACGAAAAGCAATTCCCTTTCATATAAGTTGATCACGACTATGCACTTTTCCAATTGGGTCTCCCATATAAAAAGGGTCTCCTAGATACGGGGAGCTATATTCCCTAGTTGGAAATTTCTCTTAGCCATACCAATTTGGATCGTGGTCGTGCCATTAAAGGAAGATTTTGAAATGGAGAAGATATTAGGTTTTGGATTGATAGTATGCCCTTCAAATTTCGGTTCCCGAGCATATTTGGATTGATACCAACGGCATATCCACCATGTCCTTACCAAACTTCGCATGCTTCATTATCGAGTCATGGTTTATTCTATGTGATGACGCTTCTAAAACTTACTAACTCAAGCACTAAGTAAACATAACCAAATTCACAAACAACCAATGTATGATAGAGTAATGACTGGGTCCTTCACTTTTATAAGTCAACCTATGATAACGTCCTTGTCCCTTGCGGGTCTAGTCATGTTACAACAGTATCATGAAATGAAATCACAATCGCACTTTTGTCCTTTGCGGGTGAAGTAGTGGGATAGAAATAGTGTGAATTAAAATGACCACAACACCCTTGTCCCTCGTGAGCCAAGTAGTTGAGTAGTGGTACCGTGAAATGTTACTAATATAAATTAATGAAAGCAACCTCATCCTTTGCGGGTCAAGCCATTAAATAGTAATGATCGTGAAATGACAATGATATGAAATACAATAACGGGCTTGTCCCTTATGGGTTAAGCCGAGAAATAGTAATAAAGTGAAATTTGAAATAATATGAAATGCCAATAACATGAATAATAATAATAGTCGAAAAGACAATAGAATAAAATGATAATGGTATCAAATGGCGATAGCATAAAATGTCTATAGGATGAAATGATAAAATAGTATAAAATGATTATAGTATAAAATGACAATAGCATAAAAATGTAAGAGCATGAAACGAAAACGGTGATAACTTAAAATAGTATCAACAACACAAGCTATCAACGGTATAAAATAGGATTTAATAATTGTATGGAATTACGTTAATACGAAACGTCAATTATATGGAGTGGAAATAGTAGCAAATGTCGATAATATGGAAAGACTAAACAAGAGGTCAAATGAGCTAAGCAACAAAATGGCAATAGTGACCTTAACTTCTACATGTTCAATGATGTAAACAAATCAAATAGCTTTAAGGGTCATGAGGTAAATCTATAAGTTTTACTAAAAATATATTATTAATAAATTTTAAATTTCATACCGTAAATTTTTCTTAAAACTTACAAAATATTATAAATAAATTAGTATAAAATGTCTATAGGATGAAATGATAAAATAATATGAAATGATTATAGTATAAAATGAAATAGCATAAAAATGTAGGTGCATGAAATGAAAACGATTATAACTTAAAATAATAACATCGAAAGCGTGACAACAGCACAAGCTATCAACGGTATAAAATAGAATTTAATAATAGTATAGAATTACGTTAGTGCAAAACGTCAATTATATGGAGTCGAAATAGTAGCAAATGTCGATAATATGGAAAGACTAAACAAGAGGTCGAATGAGCTAAGCAATGAAATGGCAGTAGTGACCTTAACTTCTACAATTTTAGGTAGCAATTTTCTAGGAAATAATAATATAAAAATATATGAATTTTCTATGTCCTTGTTGTAAATACCAAATTTGAATATTTATATTTAGCTATCTAATTAGTTTTACTAACAAGATGATTATAAATATTTTATGTGAGACATATGTTATATTTCCACAAAATAGATAATGTGTCATGTACAATTTCTAAAAGTATATAAAAGTGTTTGCAATAATAACATAAATCATTTATGTTACTATGTCTTTCATAAATTGTTAAATTTAGTCAAATTGTTAATAGTTCATCCAATAGATTATCTTGTATTTCTTTTCTAAAATGATTAAATTTTTAAAAAGAATTATTTAAGTTCTATAATTTTTTAGTTATTTTATTACAGATTAAATTACCAATAATTAAGATACTGTTATAAAAATTCTATAACTTCTTTATTTTCTATAGAAAATAGAAATATTGTTTGTGATATATTATTTTGATGAATTAGTATTTTATTATGATTTTCCAATGTAGTATAATAGGTCAAATTCATAATAAATCCATATGGTGTCCGAAAATTCCCAAACATTACACAAACTAATCTAAGATGATAACAAACAGTAACATAATTTCTTTCATCAAAACAAATCTCTAAAGTCATTCAAGAACCCTAATTAATCAAGATCATTCGATTTCGTATACCCTTCTATCACATAAATGGATAGTATAGTTTTTTAGAGCTTGAAAGACTAAACATAATCACCTCATTTGGCCTTGAATTGAAGGAGATATCAAAGAGAGAAGTTTTGAGCCTAGTTTCCTTCTTCACTTGAATCCGGGAAAAGTAGAGATTGTTTACATGAATTTGTGGTTGAGAAAGATGTAAAGGTTGAGAGAATTCGTTTGGACCTATTTTGAAAAGTTGTAGTTATCAAATTCCTCTAAAACATTCATATTCTAAGGTGTGATAATGGTGTATTAATGGTGAGTAAATTTCTATTTAAAATGATCAAGAAAGTGTTGGTAATGAGTGATTAAGTTATGCATAAATGATATCTCCATTAATACGAAAATAATAGGACCTAAAGGAAGTGTTATAGTTGCATAAAAACAGGTGAAGCTTCGGGTCGGATTATAGGTGTCACGTTTGAGAAGAAAGTGTAACAGTAGATGGATTTCGTTTGGGATGGACCTGATATCATTTAGATTTGGGGGATGTTTTTTAGGATGGTATCGTTTGGTTGAGAAGAGGATTTCATTTAGATGTGTATCGCTTGATGATGATATCGTTTAGGTGAATCTCATGTCATTTAGAAGTGTTGTCATTTGTATGTGATGTCAATTAAATGCCAATGTTGTTTGTAGTTTGTTTTGGCTGAATTAATATAAACAATAAGTAATTATAAAAATTCTCATTTTTATTTATTACGCTCCGGATCCAGTTTACAAACGAGTCAAGTTTTTTCTAAGATCCTTTTTAACGGATGTTATATGAGAGCTTTCAGAAAATGGTCCAAATGATGTTGTGGGGTTAGATGCATCAATAGCACACAAACGAGTAGGTCAGGCATAGGTAGTTATCCTTAATGGATATTTATTTGTTTAGTTCAATTTGGGTTGGTTGGATTTGGATGAACATAATTATTTTGTCTTAGCATATATACACACACATGCATACATATAGTTAGCGTGACAACTACAAAAAATAAATTAGGATTTTGTATGCATTAATAATGAAACTTTAACATCTTGACCTGTTTCCATTTCAATTTAGTCCATTTGACATGTTAAGAGACTTTTTATGACCCATTCATTGGTAAAGTAGCTAAGAGGGTTACATCTAACACTAATTCATGTAATCAAAATGCATAACAGGCGATGAAGTAGTTAGATACAATTATGGAGTTCATCTGGTTTTTGTTATGTTACATTCAAAACCCACGAAGGGTATCAAATGAGAATCATATATTTATAATTACAATTCCATTGGATGAAAACCCTAAAATAAATATGATTGGTATTGTTGATATGATCTTTAGGCCTGCTCGATCATTACACAATGTTTAAGGTAACTTTCCATATGGAACTTCACTTTTTTTTCAAATTATTGGCTAAAAGAAAAAGGCGTATTGCCATGAATAATATTATATTTTTAGTGGTCCCATGTTTTTGTTCATATGTGGTAAGTAGTTAAAAACATCATCATTGAATTAGGATCATATTTCTTGACCATTTGTTCCATTGTGTAGATAAATCTGAGCCTCTTCAGCCCGATTTTGATGACTCGATAAAGTCTACAAGATTTAGTTCTGATTCAAAGGGTTAAATGAAACAGATGACGAGACTCGCAATAGGATAAATCTTGGGTACTGTTCAGTGTTTTTATTTTATTTTGGTAGGGTTGTTAATTTTAACGCATGATTGGAGCAAAAAACGCCTATTGGGATGTGTATTAGCCTTTACCCTTTTTATATCTAGGACTTGAAATGTGAGTATGTTGTTCATGGTTCTAATTTCAACTCCATCTCCAACTTTTTTTCCATTGTTTATACAAGATTTGCTGCAAATATTTTGACAAAATATAACATCGTAATATAGAGATTTAATGACTGTATCATCCACATCATTCCTTGAACCTCGGCCATCAAATATTAAATCCACTAGTTGTGATTCTACTCCGATGACATGTGTGAAAAAAACAAATAAAAAATTGGTTTGATTATAGTCTTTTTATAGATTAAAAAGTATATAAATTCTATTATACAACATCATCTAATACACGGAATATATTCTTGAGGATTGATAATTCACGGAAACAACTACCTTGTTGAAAATTTACGTCGCCGCAGCATCGCGCGGGTTTCATACTAGTTTGTATGTGTACGAGCGCACGTATGTATAGGGAAAGGTTATTTTGAGAATCCACTCTAGTTGAGAAAATTGTGTACACTATCTAAAGCAACATATATTTTTTATGTATATATTTTAGGGAACATAATATACATGTTTCCAATAATATCTAGCCAAAAAATTCAAAAGAGTGCCGGTGAAATCCAAGTTTCTCCCTCTAAAATCTATTTATAGTCCCTAACACAATTTTATACAAAATCAATTTTCTCCTTCTAAAATATATCTATTGCGCCACTTTCTCTTTCTGAAATTTGACGATGAAAATCTTGAGAAAGTCACCTGATACATGGTCCTAAAATCTATTTATATCCTCTAATACAATTGTACAAAATATCCTTTCTTTGTCTAAAATCTATTTACATCCCCACTTTCTCTCTCTAAAATATGACAATGGAAACCCTTAAGAAAGTCACCTAATGCATGTTCTCAAAATCTATTTATAACCCCTAATACAATTATACAAAATCAAATTTCTCTCTCAAAAATCTATCCATTGCCTTACTTTCTCTCGTTAAAATGTGACAAATGCAACCCTAGAGAAAGTCGCCTAATACTTGCTCCTAGACAATCAACTGCACAATCTTAATTGATGTATTGCCACACAAAAATGTTAATACATCATATATAAATATATATATACATATATATATATATATATTGAATATACACGTAAGTGATAGGAATGTCATACCTGATCGGTTTTAAAAGAAACATCTAGATTAGGTTCTTCCTGGTCATTAGCACCTTCCCCGTTGCCAACACCTTCCTTGAAGTTATTCTCACCTTCCTTGAAGTTATTCTCACCTTCCTCGAAGTCGTTAGTACCTTTCTCGTACTCGTTCATGTGTTGTTCTTATGCGTGTGAATGATAAGTCCCATATGCATATTGCGGATACAGATAGCTTTGTGCCACATTAGATGGTTCAACTTCATTTATGAATTCCTGAAACAGCTTAATGTTGAGACTTTGGTAACCAAAATGACATCACAGAGACAACTGTCATTACAATGAACCACAAACACAACCTCCTCACCTCATTTAACTAACGTCGGGTACGAAAACGCTTTATGTTCGCCAAAAACATAACTATCGTCCCAAGACGAAATCGTGATATAAACGGTTTGATCGGGTTGTTTTGTTTGGGATTTTTCATTTAAATCAACTGGTCCCAATACGCTTGGCTTTATAACAAATTTCTGACTATATACGACCCATATAGGGCTATACGTGTCGTATAAGGTTTAATACATCGCCTACCAAAAAGCAATGCGTCGCGTATTAACCTATACAGGTCGTATAAGTTCACCTTTTGTAGACTATACCATGAAAAATCAAACATACCAAGTACAAACCTTGTGCATCATACCTATATGGCGCATATAGGGATATACACATTGTATAGGTAATGCATTTAATGTATATGAAACCCTATACGACTTGTATAGCCCTATACGCAATGTATAAAGGGATGTCTAGCCATATAAGGATGATGTCCAAATACCATCACCCTATATAAATTAAGCATTTTAATATAATTAAATGTTCAATGAATGTTCATGTTCTTCTTTTAATCCAAAATCTTTAAAGAATAAGACCTAGGCTTGAATAAGAACACACATTATTCTTTACATATATCTTCGAGTAAATTACAATCGGCGTTCTTTATGTTTGTATTAAATTACAACCGTTGTCATTTAACTAAAGAAATTACAGGCTCTGTCCTTTATGTTACTAGTTTTTAGCATGTTATGTCATTTAGCATTAACCTAGTTAAGTTTTTTTGTTAAGTCTTACCATGTGCCTCTCACATGAGGGCAACATGGTTTTTTTCATCTCAATTTAACATGAATTATATTTTTGTTTGGATTAACTGGAAAGTTTAAATATTTTAATTTGATTTTGTAACTTTAATTCCAAACCATGCATTATATTTTTGTTTGGATTAACTAAAAAAAGAGCGATTCGACTGAAAAAATGGAGAAGATAAAAGAGATTTATTCATTTTGATTTTTAATACAAAATTGAGATTAAAACACCATGTTGCTCTCATTTGAGAGGCACATAGTATGACTTAACTAAAAAAACTTAACTAGGTTAGATCTAAAGGACATAACGTGTTAAAAATCGGTAACATAAAGGACAGAGCCTGCAATTTCTTTAGTTAAAGACACCAGTTGTGATTTGATGCAAACGTAAATGACAGTGATTGTAATATATCTTTTAAAATATATGTTGCATAAATGTTCATGTTCTGCATTTATTTTTTGAAACATTATGTTTTCAATGAATTTGATTTGGTCTTGGTTATTTAGTTTTCAGTATATGATTTTTTTTAATAAATGTGTAACATTGTATGTAAGTTAAGCATTTTATAAATGTAATATGTTCAACATATGTGTGAGTTAATCATATATATATCTATATATGTATATACAGGAGGGATGAAAAAACTCAAGAAAATCTTATGTAACAAATCTTTTTTTTTCTAAAAAAATTAAGGAATAACGTTTTGTAACAAACAAAAATCAAAAAGCGTTGAGGGGATTTTTGTATAAAATTTAAAAAAATCAGTTTTTAGCATATATATATATACATAAGTATATGGAGAAAACTCATTTTATTGAGAAAACTCAACAAACTCCAATATGTGGTCATGGTTGTTCCACATCAACCATTTTCAAAACTAATTTTTTTAATCTTAAAGGGCATTTTAGTCTTTACACCAACTTATTCCCCATCATCCATCACCATCTCATCTTCTAGTAAAGTCACATCATCTTTTCACCAACCTACTTCTCTCTCTTCGTTTAAACATCAAGAACACCATTCTCTCATTCTCTCATATCATCATCCATTCTCTTATTCTCTCTCTTTATGTTCAATATGAACACCAAGAAAACACACACAAATATGTGTGAGAGAAGCAGGCCTGAATCATTGTTGTTTAAGAAAGAGAAACACCAAAAACACACACACAAATGTGTGAGAGAAAGAGAAACAAGATTCTCCATCGTGTTCATCAAGAACACCAAGAACACACACACAAGTGTGTGAGAGAGAACCAGGCCTAAAATCGTTTGGTTACATGGGTTTTTAGAGAGAGAAGGTTGTTAGAACACCAAGACAAGAACACACGCACAAGTGTGTGAGAGAGAAGCAGGTTTGAAGATCTTCAACGTGTCCATTTTTCAAAATTTGTTTAACCTGTGGTGTTATACATGAGATTATGTTTGTTGGTATTTTTTGGCTCTCATGTTTTTTTAACTTTTTCACATGGTAACTTCTGTCTTTTTTGTTTTTTAAACATTTTTTAAGTTATTTCAAATGTTTTCTGTTGTTGTTTTATACATGCGATGATATTTTTTGTTGTGTTTCCCCCCTGTTTTGAAATGTACCAGTAGATAACACCTGCATTTTAGGGTTTTTTTCTTATGTTTTATGATGCCTACCTAACTTTCATCATTTTTTTCTAATCATAATCAGGTGTTGGATACGTAGGAGATGAAAACATCCCGTCTGACATAGCTGCATCACCAACTGAAGAAGGTCTAATATCCACGTATACAAGTTTTTATGTTCCTATTTTCGTTTTTCTAATGACTGAGATTGGCAACATGTTACAATCAATTATTTTTGGCAATTAAAAAAAATGTTTGGGAAATGTGGCTTAGTGTACTAGGTGTGAAGCGGTTTCATCAAAATATTTTACTTAAAAGAATTTCAAATAACATACATTTGTAACACGTGTTACAAATGTATTCAATTCAACAAAATAAAGTTTATATGTTACAATGTATCAATTCAACAAAATAAAGTTTATAACAGTGTTACAATGGTGGTTTAGTTTACAATGGTGTTTAATTTACAAATAAAAGTTACCTTAAAAGTCCATAATCTAATCGTTGATGATCTCGTTTATTTTACAAATAAAAATTGTGTTTCGTTTGGTGGCTTGTTTGGGGCTTTTGATCTGAAGAGTAATTGTTTTTTGTCAGTTTAGTTGCTTGTTTGGGCTTTTGATCTGAATAGTAACTGTTTTAGTGTGTTACGTCATGTTACACATGTCACATATAGTTCTTACATGTGTTACAACAAAAATTTTACACATGTATAACACGTAACACATGTTATACATGTGTTACCACTCTAATGTAACACAAGTTCCAAACATGTGTTACATTTGTGCAACCCCCTTGTGTCCATGTATAACTCGTAACACATGTTACATAAATGTTGTTACATTTGCGTCGATAAATTTAACTATACAAGATTAACAATGATGTACTTGCTTTATTCATAGGTATAGGGATGTTTGTGTTCAAGATGAAGATGGTTATCAAGAAACGAAGCGTAGTTAGATTTTGTTACCTTATGACAGTTTTTTGGATCATTTTTATATATTTGAATTTGTATAAAACACTTTTGTTACATTTAAGTTTGATTGTAACCGTTTTTTTAATATATATAATATATTTCTCCCTTTACTTTGTTACACCAGTCCCACATGCTCAGTAGTTGCAACATTACTAGCAATTCGAACAATCAACTTCCTTTTACGTATGTAATATTACTGGGGATACTAACTTTTATAAAATCTAATGGCGGGGTTGGAAAAGATAGAAGGACTTCGGGTGCATATAAAATCTCAATAGTGGGATGGGAAAACTAACTTTTATAAAAATCTCAACCCGTAATATGCATAACAGTCACTTTTTACATGATATAGCCATGCCACACACGTTATACAATAAATGCAACACTTTTTTAGCGTTGTTACACATGTTACATGTTTGTTTTTAACATGTGTAACATCGTATCCATAGTAAACCAATACTTGGTTCTGTATTATGTTACAAGTTACATGTGGCTTTTATGTGTTTTCTCATTTTCTGGCAATCGCCATGTCACATATGTTATATACTATAAACGAAGCAACAGTTTTGGACGTTGTTACACACGTTGCATTATGTTGTAACATGTGTAACATTCAGTGTATCCATGTGTTTAGTTTTGCTACATCATATTACGAATGTTATACAGAACCTGTACCATTTGTAACATGTTGACAAATGTAACAGTCACTATTTATTTTCGGTTGTATTATCACCCTTTTGTGGTCATCATAACTATATGATGTTTGTAACCTTAAAAGCCTTGGTTGGCTGCCACTTTTAATGATGTTATGGGTTACAGTTAATGTTATATTACCCTTTTCTGACATTATGGGTTACGTTTAATGTAGTAGTTTACAACAACTTTTAATGATGTTATGTGTTACATGTAATGTTATATTACGTTTAATGTAATGGTTTAAAGAACTAGATCATACCCTACATTCAACAATACTCCTCTTTACGAGATGTAATACTTCTTCTAATTTTAAGAGAATCTATTTATGTTAACATATGTAACACCTTCAGGGTTTTGGTTCCTGGAAGTTGTAATATAATACATAAGGTAACAAAAGTTGCAAAAGTGTTTTATATGAACTTAAATGTATAAAATGATTCAAAAACTATCATAAGTTAACAAAAATCTAGCTATACTTTGCTCCCTGATAACCATCTTCATCTTGAACACAAAACATCCATTCACCTATGAACAAAAGAAGTACATCAGTATTAATATCCTATATGTTATAACATGTGTACTTGTGTAAAGTTTTGTTGTAACACAAGTAACAACTATATGCAACATGTGTAACGTGGCTATACATGTGTTACCACTCTAATGTAACACAAGTTACAAACATGTGTTACATATGTGCAGCCCCGTTTGTGTCCAAAAAGGGCTGGGGTAACGGTAAATAATATGTGTAACGTTTGTTACTACATATGTATCTACTTATCCCACAAAAAGACACTACTTTTTATTTGTAAAATAAATGATATATTCCAAATAAATTATGAAGTTTCTAAAGGTAACACATGTTATAACATATACGATAAACAAAAGCCCAAAACAAGCAACATATATGGGCTTACACATATGTAGCACATATTTGTAACTTATGTTACACTATAATGGTAACACATGTGTTATTATACATGTGTAAACTTTTTGTTGTAACACATGTAACAACTATATGTGACATGTTAACATGGCTATACATGTGTTACCCCCTAGTATAACACATAAAAACAGTTACTATTCAGATCAAAAGCCCAAACAAACAACCAAACCAACAAAAAACAGTTGCTGTTCAGATCAAAAGCCTCAAACAAGCAACCAAACCAAACACAACTTTTTATTTGTAAAATAAACGAGATCATCAACGATTAGATTATGGAATTTTCGAAGGTAACGAATATATAACAACAATAACATTCATTATCGCAATTCTTAAAAAATTTAATCTCTTTAAAACAAAAAAAACCAACAAACTATCAAATCTATTTACCAATACACACAAAATCATTCAACTTTTACCAAACAAATAACATTAAGATATGGAACCAGTCCATGTCATACGTGTGTGTGTTCTTGGTGTTCTAACAACTTTCTCTCTCTAAAAACCCATGTAACCAAACGATTTCTAACCTGCTTCTCTCACACACACTTGTGTGTGTTCTTGGTGTTCTAACAACTTTTTCTCTCTAAAAACACATGAACCAAATGATTTCTGACTTGCTTCTCTCTCACACACTTGTGTGTGTTCTTGGTCTTGGTGTTCCAATAACTTTCTCTCTCTAGAAATACATGCAACCGAATGATTCAGGCCTGCTTCTCTCTCACACACTTATGTGTGTGTTCTTGGTGTTCTTCATGAACACGAAGGAGAATCTTGTTTCTCTTTCTCTCACACACTTGTTTGTGTGTTTTTGGTGTTTCTCTTTCTTTAACATTAACGATTCAGGCTTGCTTCTCTCACACACACTTGTGTGTGTTCTTGGTGATTGAAACATGAAGAAAGAGAGAGGATGAGAGAATGGATGATGATGATGGTTTGATGGTGAATGTACAGAAGAGAGAGAAGGAACAAGACGATTGTGTGTGTGTGTGTGTATAAAGCCATTATATCACATCCAAACCATATTTTAATATATAATTTGTACTCATGTTCAATTGGTTTTGACAAATATACCCTAATTCATTTATGAATGGAATAAAATTAATTCATTAATCCTTTATTTTTTCTTAACCGTAGGATGATAAGATCTATGGTTAAAAAGTTAGTTTCCTTGGTTTTCTCACTAATAAATGGTTTCCTATATATCATTTCCCTATATTATATATATATTATATATATATATCTCCTAGTTGCGAGAACCGTAGGAACTACTCTTAACCAATAATATATTGACACCTCATTCAAACACAAATTAATTCAAAAGGGCGATTTGGTTTTTTACTCTTCATGTCATATCATTTTCTCTCTCTTCATTTTTAAATCAAATTAGTCATTTCTTTCTCTTCTTCTCTCTATTTTGAATTTATAAAACAATTTTTTCTCTTTCTATCTCTTACAACTTTTTTTCTCTCTCTCTCATATCTCAATCTTTTTCATTTGAAGACGTGGTGGAAGTGGTGGGTGAAGATGGTGGTCCGATATGGTCGACGTCGGAGGGTAGCGTCGCCGGTTAAACGGAGGAAACCGCCGTCCAGGAAGCCGTCGTCGCTGGTCCTAAAAGCCTAGAGAATCTAATCACCTTACTTTGCACCCATACATCGTCGTACTCCGTCGTGCCGGTGACGTCACCACCACCACCGATTACGTCATCGTTGCTGATTTTGCTGTTAATAAATTAAAAAAAAAATTATCGGTTCTTAACCGGACTTCTATCGGTCATGCAAGATTCCGGCGAGGTCCGGTTTCAACTCCACCGGTTAAAATACATAAACGACCGACAATGGGTCCGTCACCGGCGCCGGTGACGGTGCCGCCAGTGACAGTGGTACCAGCAGTGACGGTAACAAACGGTGGGATATCAATATATGAACCATGTTTGTAAAAAAAAATTTACAGAAGTCGTAAAAAATTGTTTTTACGTTCTTCCAAAAAATGGTTTTTACGTACTTTAAAAAAACATGACACGTAAACATTCCACGTTTTTAAAAAATATTTTTTACGAAAGTCGTAAAAACGGTTTTTACGTACTTTCAAAAAAATCATGACACGTAAAATATTCCACGTTTGTAAAAAAATAATTTTTACAGAAGTCGTAAAAAACACGATTTCTATGTACTTAAAAAATGGTTTTTACATACTTTCAAAAAAACATGATACGCAACTATTCCATGTTTGTAAAAAAACATTTTACAAAAATCCTAAAAAAAATAGTTTCTACGTACTTTAAAAACGTTTTTTACGTAATTTTAAAAAAAACATGACACGTAAGTATTCCACGTTTGTAAATTTTTGTTTTTATACATGGTTTGATAAATATTATCACGTAAGTCGAATGTATAAAAAAATATGCATGGTATCGAATGTAAAGAAGTTTAAAATGGGCTCGTATAAAAAGTTTAAAACCGTCCGTAAAAAAATTTTAAAACCGTGCGTATAAAAGGTTTATACCGGCGCATAAAAAAAATTTAAAAACGCGCGTAAAAAAAGTTTTATGCTGTAAAAAAAGTTCTAAACCGGCGCGTAAAAATTGTTTAAAACCACACGTAAAAAAGTTTTAAATCGCGCGCAAAAAACTTAAACCGGCGCGCAAAAAAAAGTTTTTAAACCTACTCGTTAAAAAAATTTAAAACCGTACGTAAAAAGTGTAAAACCGGCGCGTAAAAAAGTTTAAAAAGAGGCGCGAAAAAAGTAAAAAAACCGCGCGTAAAAAAATTAACTGAGAATTAAAATTATTGTTTAAAACAAAATTAATAATTCATGTTTAAAACAAAATTAATAATTTATGTTTAAAAAATTAACTGAGAATTAAAATAAAAGATTATATGAGAACTAAAAGAAAATCAATAATGCATGTTTAATTTTTTTAAAAAATAATTTTATTAATAAAACAAAATCAATAATTATGTCAATTATTAAAGCTGTAGTAAAAAAGACCAATATGCCCCTTTTCGCTAAAATACAAAATGTCATTAATAAAAACATAATCATTACATTGCTTTATTGTCTTTTAATCTCATCCATCAAAACCAACTTGATCAATGGCTAATATTGGTTCCTACGGTTGTCACAACTTAAGGTGGTTCTCATTTTACCCATCCCCTATATATATATATATATATATATATATAATATATAAACACTGAATTCTTATTTTTTTTATAAAAAATCCGCTTGGCGCTTTTTGTTTTGTTACAAAATGTTTGATAACATATAACTTACATTCCCTAATTTTTTAGAAAAAAAAATTGTTACATCGGGTTTTATTGAGTTTCTTAACTAAAGTGAGTTTTCTCTCTATAACTCCCATATATATATAGGGGATGGGTAAAATGAGAACCACCTTGAGTTGTGAGACCGTATGAACCAATATAAGTCATTGTTTAAAAGTGTTTTAGTGGATGATATTAAAAGACAATAAAGTAGTTGTAATCATTGTGCTTTAATTAATAAATTTTTGTTTTTAGTGGGACAAGGGTAAATTTGTATTTTTACTAAGCTCTTTAATGATTGGTTAATTAAAGTTGTAATCATTGTGCTTTAATTAATGTTATTTTTTATTCATACAGTAAGAAAATTATTTTACGTAGGGTTCAAATATTTTTTGCGCGCCGGTTTTAAACATTTTTACACAAGGGTTCAGACTTTTTTTACGCGCCGGTTTTAAATTTTTTTACGCGCGGTTTTAAAATTTTTTACGCGCGGTTTCAAATTTTTTTTACGCGCGAGTACAAACTTTTTTACGCGCGGGTTCAAACTTTAATTACGCGCCGTTTTAGAAACTTTTTTTACGCGCGTTTTTAAACTTTTTTCACGCGCCGGTTTTAAACTTTTTTTGCGCGCGGTTTTCAACCTTTTTACGCACGGTTATAATTTTTTTACACGATGGTTTAAAACTCTTTTACATGCCGGTTTAGAACTTTTTTTACTCGCCGGATTTAAACTTGTTTTACGCGCGGTATTAATTTTTTTTACGCGCCGATATAAAAGTTTTTTTACGCGCGGGTTTAAACTTTTTTACACGTGGTTTTAGACTTTAAAACAATTTTTTTTACAAAAAAAAATAATTCTTTTACGGGTTTAAACTTTAAAAATAAAAACAAAAAACATTTTACGCCAAACAAAAATATTTTATTTTTACAAAAACTTTTTTTACATTTTTTTTCCAAAACCTTTTTACAAATTTTTTTTACGCCAAACATATTTTTACGCCTTCGACACCCCGATTTCGGATTTACGAAATTTCAGGATCTTACCAAACGAACTCAATCCAAAAATCACGACTCAAAAGATGTCTCATGTTGAAATTTAAATATAAGAGAAAGAAAAGATGTGACATGTTGAGTTTTAAATAGAAAAGAGAAAAGATATGACATGTTGAGTTTTAAATAGAAGAGAGAGAAAAGATGTAACATAGGAAGTAAAAGACTAAAAGACCATTTTGATTTAATTTGGTTATGGTTGATGTGTAAATATGCTATTGGATGATATGAGTTCTCATGGTTCTCGCAACTGGGATTGGTTCTCTCTTGAACCGAATCATATATATATATATAGGATGGGTAAAATGAGAACCATCTTGAGTTGTGAGAACCGTAGGAACCAATATTAGCCATTTATCAAGTTGGTTTTGATGGATGAGATTAAAAGATAATAAAGCAATGTAATGATGTGTTTTTATTAATGACATTTTGTTTTTTTGGTGACAAAAGGGTATATTGGTCTTTTTACAATAACTTTAGTAGTTGGTATAATTATTGATTTTGTTTTAAGAGTTAACTGCATTTTCGTCCCTGTGGTTTAGTAGAAATAACAGTTCAGTCCAAAAATTTTTTTGCCCCAGTTCCGTCCTCAACATTTTTGAAACGTGCCACTTCAATCCAAAAAAATAACGTCCGTTAAAAATTTCTGTTAAAACTAAGGACATTGTTATTTATAACTAATAAGGACTGATTGTGTAAATTTATTAATAAAAAGGACCATTTAAGTAATTTATCTACACTTGATAATACATATACAGACACACAAACTGTCTCTACACTCTCCACCACCAACCACCTGCACCACCAGACCCCACCACAGCTACCACCTCCGCCACAGCTCCGGTCACCACCGATTACCACCGGTCACCTCCACCATAGAATCCTCACCGTTCACACCGTGCCACACTCAATCTCCACCATTGCAACCAACAACTCCGCAAACCACCACCACCGTCGTCATCACCACCAGATCCGGCCACCATTGTCATCACCATTCACCTCCACCATAAACCCCCTTCTCCTTCTTCTCCAAGATTCCATCACAAAAGATTGATTATGTGTTCAATATCGTACTAATTGGGGATTCTGTTGTGGGAAAATCTCAATTGTTGGCTAGATTTTTAAGAAATGAGATCATCGAAAGCTACGATTAGTGTTGAGTTTCAGACGATGGTGATCGATCATAAGAATATTAAGGCTCCGATTTGGGATACTGCTAGTCAAGAAAGGTGTTAGTGTTTCTATTTTTTTGTGATTTTTTATTATTGTTTTGTTGATGACTAGAATTGTGAGATAGAGTTTTATTATGATATGATTTGGGGATGGTTGGGATAAACTGATTATGGTGATTCTGTTACATTAGGTTGTAAATTGATTTGGAAAGATGTCCCTCATAAATAAGTTTATTATAGATTTGAGTGGTGGTGATGTGACGGCTGTGGTGGTGCTATAGGCGGTGGTGGCCCCTGATTGTTTAGAGAGAGGGAGATTGGTTTGTTTCTTCATGTTTCTCTATGTTTTTGCATCTGGGTTTTGCTTAAAGTTTGGTTCTTGATTGTGTTCTTGTTCTTGTGTTCATCAATTTGATTGTTTTTGGTTTTTTTGCATCTAGGTTTTGCTTAAAGTTTGGTTCTTGATTATGTTTTTGTTCTTGTATTTGTTAATCTGATTTGTAATACGTATTACAAAATAAATGTCACTACATGTATATTTTTAGAGAGAAAAGAAGTACAGAAGATTTGTAATACGTATATGTATATTTTTCTAATTAAATAAATTACTTAAATGGTCCCTTATATTAACAAATTTACATAATCAGTCCTTATTAGTTAAAAATAAAACTGATCTTAGTTTTACCAGAAATTTTTAACGAACGTTATTTTTTTGTACTGAAGTGGCACGTTTCGAAAATGCTGGAGACGGAACTAGCGCAAAAAAAATTTTGGACTGAAATGGAAATTTGCACCAAACCACAAAAACGAAAATGGCAGTTAACTCTTGTTTTAATTAATAAGATTGTTTTTAAAAAAATTAAACATACATTTTTTATTTTCTTTTAATTCTCATATAATTTTTTATTCTAATTTTCAGTTAATTTTTTTAAACATGAATTATTTAATTTTGTTTTATACATAAATTTTAATTCTCAATTAATTTTTTTATACGTGGTTTTTAACTTTTTTTTAACACGCGGTTTTTGCTTTTTTGCGTCTTTTTTTAAATTTTTTTACGCGTCGGTTTTCAACTTTTTACGCGCGGTTTTAAACTTTTTTAACGTGCAGGTTTAAAAACTTTTTTTTCGCGCGGTTTAAAACCTTTTTATGCGCGATTTTAAACTTTTTTTACGCGTCGGTTTAGAACTTTTTTTACGCACCGGCATAAAACTTTTTTTACGCGCGGTTTAAAACTTTTTTTACGCGCCGGTATAAAACTTTTTTACGCGCGGTTTTAAACTTTTTTACGCACGGTTTTTGTAACACCTCGTGTTTTTACGTCCAAAAACTTTTTTCTGACACGTGTCCGGGTAATCCTGGTGTGCCATGTGCCAAAACGGGAAGGACCAAGGTTGTCAAATCGCTCATTTTATCCTCATTATGCAATGAATCATAGTTGAGGGGCTAAATATGAAAAATACCAAAATTTTCATCTCTAGGAAGCGGTTACGGACCGCAATCCATAATGGTTACGGTCCGTAACCATCTTCAATTCAGTGGGCGCCTGAGGTCCTCACGGACCGTAAGGCATAACCCACATACGGTCCGCAAGGACCTGCCAGCGAACAGAAATTTGGCAGAACTCAGTTCTGCCACCTCTGGTCGTATTTGTTACCTTCTTTGCATGCTTGACACGTTATGAGACACCTATTCACGTCCCTAGACACCTGGTACTCCTTTGTGCACCTCCATGGGCATATAATGGATCGGTTCTGAGTTGAAACCATTCCTTCACAAAAATTTAACTCATCAAGTGCACCAAGTGAAGTTCCTGGTCTGTTCAAGCAATCCTTTCTGCTCTTAGTACCATTTGGACCCTATGTGAGTGTTTTATTTCGTGCTAAGTTCATTTATTATGATTTTAAGCTTAGATCAAAGTTCCGTCGTAAAGCCTTGACTTTGATCTAAACCTATGATAGTCCAGCCATTAGTCATGACGAAAGTGGCTACGTAATTGTAATAATGTAGGTGTTAATCCTTTAAAAGGACACCTCCTGATTACCATGAATTCCTGACCAATTGACGAGTCAAATTGAATGTCAAAGAAAGTCAAATTGTCTAGTTTATGAAAATTCATAACTAACAATCTAGATGTTATAAAATATGTTTTGATGCACTAGCAACATAAAAAATAAGTAATTGAATTATATAAACTGATATGGCTCGTCAAATCTTGGTCAAGCATTGGTTCGCAACCGAAAGTAGCTATATTTGACTTTTCATTGACTTTTCGGTTCTGACCCGATTTAGCCATTTTGGCTACTGACTCTTGGTCACTTTAAGACCATATTTAAGTATAGGATGACCTCCTAAAGTTTCATCACTCGATTCACTAGAAATCTGAGTTTACATACAAATTCCGCTAAAATTACGTAAACTCTTGCAAAAAGGTCCTTTTTGTGCAAATCATGATTTTTAAACACCCATGCATGTAAATATAAGACATAAACTGATTTGTAAACATAATTTGATTATGTTGATGTCAAGAATCTGATTATAATCTGAGTTTTCGCAAAAGATGCGTTTATGGTATTTAAATGGCTAAAATGCCCTTTTCGGCATTTTAGAAAGATTAAACATGGTTTTACCTTCAAATGAAATGTTTACTGATATAATATGATAAGTAGGACATATTGGGATGTTTATTCAGATTATGACCTGAATGAAGGTCTAAGATTTGTTAAATGCCAAGAAATGACCAAATTACCCTTTTTTTACGAAAAATGACTTAAATCAATCTTTTTGTAAACAAAACTTAAACCTACTGATGTGATAAGCTAAATGACATATTTTTGGTATTTAAACAGGTCCTAACCTCAGTTTATCTTAAACATCGAATATAATGGCAATTTATCGATTTTTACACCTTTTCGGCGCATAGTATGGTTTAAAACCATAACTATGAGCAAAGACTTGTTATCTACTAATGTATAAACTTATTTTCAACATCTTAACAGTAAGTACAAGTCCCGAACTCAGATCCCAATTTTGGCTTCAAAGCTATGTATGAAATTACTAAAATGCCCTTACGGGACATAGGTTATTTCAAAACCGTCAAACACACATATATTTGAAATCCTACTGTTATAACATTATAAAATAAGTATTTTTACAGATTTATAAAGGTCTTCACATCAGATTTATTTTAAACATCTTTTATAAACCTTAAAATGACCAAAATGCCCTTGTAAGGCATAATTCGGTTTTAAATATAACTTCGGCCTATCTTTTGCAAAGCTACTGATTTTATAACATATTTCAAACATGTATTCATACGGAACTTATATATGACTCCTCCGATTACCCGGTTTCGCCTATGCGCCAGTTAAGCTTACGTAGCCAATTTACGTACTTAAACCGAAACGGGTTTAACTTTGTCGTTTCTTTATCAAAATCCAGAATGTTGTTGGTTTACCCATATTAGACAAGTTTATATACTTGCCGGGTCCAACTAACATCCTATTCCGGTCACCGCTTAATCTAGCGTATCGTACCTAATTGTTTTAGCGTAAAACTAACCGGTTCAAGTCTAAGACTTAACTAAGGACCCGTTAGCATTCTAACATTGGTTAATAATCACCATTATTCCCAGACTAAACGCCTTCCGGTAAATTGTACCTCTACTAATCTTGGATCTGCGGCTGAGTTTTGGATTTCAAGAAGACTTAACCTCAAGTAAATACCCTTAACTTATTTTCCCTATACGGGCTTGGGATACGGTAAATTATTACCGCTTGCTCGGTATGGGATTATGTTTTATCCAGTTGTGGTAATTAACTGAAATCTTGCATGACCCGGTTTTGATATGTTTTGTCTGAAACTAAAACATTGGGGGTGGACTTGACCGTGTCCGAGATATCCTTGGCTCACTGAGGTGTTAGTGGCCACGACTAAAGCATGGCGTGTAGGCATACACTGGGTAATTGCTAACTGCTTTCTTTGTGAAAGTTCAGAGTGGTGTGTCAGTCGATCATGTCTCGGTTTCTGTACCGGGCCCCATATGTAAAAGGCTGACATGTAAATCTGTATACAAGGTCATTTGTACTGTCCCAAGTTATTTATGAAAATGTGCCAAGTGCACCTAAAACCATTTTTGTAAAGATTTTCAAAATGAGTCGGTTGAGTGTATTTACCAGTGTAAACTGACGTATTTTTCAAAGATCAAGTTACAGGTACAAGTACGAAATAGGCCGGAAGCTGCGAGGCATATATCGAGGAGTTGCGACCTTAGGATTTGCCTGTAGAGTCTGATTTCATTTTGTATGTTATCCGATCCGCCTATGGATCTTATTACAAGCCTCGTCTGCATATTATTTGTGTTTTCCGAACTCTGGACACTTATGGTTTGTAATAGTTTATGTATCCAATGACTTCCGCTATGTTATCTTGTATTTGGTTATGATGATATCAACTTTACGTCACGGCACTCCACACCGGGCCCACCGGTAGACACGTGGATGTCGGGTGTGACAGGTTAATATCAGAGCCAACGTTTGAGGGAATTCAACACTTGTCTTTAGTGTTTGATCTCAAACGATACAGTAACATATTCATTAGACTCTCGAGTCTAGGCTTTGACCTAGGATTACTCTTTTTCTTACCTTATTATTATTCTGCTTGTTTTGTATTTTGATTTATTTTTGGAGCAGGAATCATGCCGCCAAAGTTTTCTCGGGGAGCGAAAGGAAAGGGATTAATGAGGAGTGGATCCTCAAGGAAAGGGCCGTCCAACGCCCCTGTTTATAACCCGTATGAGGGCTCAGACGACTCTTCATCACCATGGGAACCTTACCCAAACTTCCTCATGAGTACTCTCCACCGCCAAACTCGCATCATTCACAACATTCGCACCATAGCCATCAATCCTACCATTCACATTCCCATTCTCTTCAAGGGAATTACAACACCGATATACAACTTCGTTCACTTTCGGCAACTCCACCCGAAGATTCTCCCGAACATATGGTGGAAGATTCAGAACCCGAAATGCCAGCAACAGGATCGATGGGTCACCCCATTGACATATCCAGCGGTTCTAACTCGTGCACTGGAACCCCATATCATTACACTGATAGCTACGAGGAGAGGTGGGGACAATACGTTTCTACAATACCCCTTCAGTTCATGATACCCCATCCTACCGTAACACACCTTCATACCACACTCCACCACAAGAACCACCGGTGGAGCAGCCACAACCACCTCCACCACCAAGAAGACATGGGGCGCGCATGTTAGTGCGCCTAGGACCGAGAGTAGGGTCACTCTCACCTAACCCTTACCCTACTATTCCTGAGGACCCACAAATGGGTGGACCCTCACATACTTCACCTTTTGTGGAGAACCAACCACAACCAACTGTTGAGCTTGAACATCAACCACCATTTCCTTTAGGTGAGCCATCACCACTACCACCACTACCACCATCATGTTTTGATAACCCTATTCCTTCTTATTCAAACCCAACTGGGTACAACCCATTTGAACCTTCTACCTGGCCGGAGCATAGCCACAGTCAAAATGTACCTCTTCATGACCCATATCTAGAAATGGCCATAAATGTTCACTATCCTAAACCTTATCCCTATCAACCAGGGGATATCCCTATTATGAGTATTAACATCCGGTTGCACCGCCTCAACCCCAACCTCAACCGCAACTGCAGCAGCCACCGCCAACAATGGAAGTTCTTACAAAAGCAATAGAAAGGGTCAAGGAGCTTCAGGAACAAACGGCTAAGGACAATAAGAAGAACAAAAAGCTGTTGAAAAGACTAGTAAAGAAGCTAAGAGGGAAAAAGGATTAAATTCATAATTATCCTTGTATTTTTGTTATTTTAAATTAAGTCCCTGCGTGGACAAGTCGTATTTAGTCCCTTTGTGGACATTGCTTCTTTTATTTAAAAAGTCTTAATATATTAGGCACATGTAATCCTGTTTTGATTAATGGAAGTTTCCAGTTATTTTAATTATTATGTTTCGCCTTATTCGTTGTTCAAGCAAACGTCTCGATTTTTATTCGAAATTTATGATCTGCGAAGTATATCCAAAAGATCTTCTTAATGGTTTACACACACCAAGTGCAATAGGTCACATATATTGGCGAAATAGTAGTTAAGATGGTCTTCTACCCTGATAGTTAAGGTTGAGAAATCCCTTTTGTGGAGTCCCTTCTATCCAGAGGTGGTGAACTACGTTCTAAACCTCACTAGCCTGCCCGATTTGGGTTAGTTATTTAAACCATTTTAAGATTGTCCTAAAAGTTAATATGTTTAAGCTATTAACCTCCTGGCAGTGTGACTTGAGGAACCACACCAGCCATCTAGGTAATGGACTATGTCCGAACCTATATGATCATTGTGATCCAATTAAATATCATCAGTGCGATGATCATAATGTATAAACATCCATTAGTGGTGTAGTGCCTACGGCCGTGATATAACATCCATTAGTGATGTACCGCCTATGACTATATCATGTCCATTGGTGACAGCAACAGTGTAGTCTATGACTCTCTGTCTTGAGGAAATGAACTATGTTCAAACCTCGAAGTTTTATATTCCTTTTGAGATCGACTTGTTTAAAACAAGTCTTTTTGATGAGCCATTAGTGCTATTTTCATGATGTCCTGTGTGACAGGCCATTTGTGCCACATATAATTCCCCTTAAATTTTTAGGCCATTGGTGCCATTATCAAACAAGTAAGGCTAATTAACTCTACATTGTTACTTCAGCATCAAGCAGAGAAAATGGTGAGCTCTAATGAAGTAAGCAGCAAGCGTGGAGATGATAATGCAGATGATAAGATTGTGATGACGGAAGGTGAGTTACAAGCCATTGTTGCCACGGAAGTTGGCAAGGCTATGAAAGAATATGACGGAAGGAATCGGGAATTGAAGAAACGTAGACCTGTCAGATCGGAATCTGATCAGATCTAGGGTTTAGTTTCTTGCATAAAATGGGTTAATCCTTCGTTTGGTGTCAGGAACAGATCGCAATTACTTCCGATGATACCTACAAAACGAAAACGTCGTTAGCCTCGTCACGGGGAGAAGGGGGGTTCTCTCCCTGACCACCCTCCAGCGTGAGAATAAGTATTGGTACTTCGAAAAGAGTTTGAGTGAAGTAAGAGAGAGAGAGAGAGTAAGTGAGAGTGAATGACTTTCTTGTACCTGAAGTTACCTATTTATAGCCAGATTTGGGCGCCAAAAGGAGGGAGATGAAAATCTAACGGAATCTTTCGTTATTCCGTTAAATGTAAGTCGTACCGTTAGTGCACACGGATCGACTAGTCATCTAAGGTCAGGGAGATGCCACGTCTCTTTATGAGATCTTTCCACTTTCTTGATGCAACCATGCCATCACCGTGATCTTTCTGGTCGTCTCAGATGCTGCCATGTGGCATTCGGTTATAACTGAAAAATGCTCTGCACGATTGGGCATTAATGGCTTCTAGAAGGTTTCACAGCTGTAACCTATCTATTGCTCGCCACGTGTCCAGTTTGTTACAACAGAAAAGATTCATTTTGTTGTTGTACCATATCTTTTACTCAGGCATCATTTGCTAAGGAAAACATTCAAGGTTAACTATCTCATTACGCGAGCCCGCGCGAGGTAGTTAAATGATCTTTCTCCTTTCTAGGTATGTGGCGCAGAGATTTATGAGACCCTTCTGCTGCATTAACCGTCTGCGCAAGGTTTAGGAATGAAATATTACCCAAGGAAATTAATCAATGTTAACTTTGAACCTTGCGCAAGCCCGCGCAAGGTAGTTAAATGATCCTTTCCTTCTTTGGATACTTGGCACAGAGTCTAGCGAAGTCTTTCTTTGGCAGAAATGTCTACGCAAGGTTTTCTTGTTAATAATGGGTATGGTCTTTTGCTTGGCGCAAGGATTTAGGACCATACCTCGTCAAGTCCCCCCAGTCCAGTGTTGCTCCTATGCGCAAGTAGCAAGTAGGTGGAGCACTGGACTCATAAAAAAATATAGTGCTTTTGTAAATAGTCGCCCCGAAGGCAAAAAGAAATTCCTTAAGAAGAAATCCTCAAGATAAGGAGAAGCAAATTTTGAATTTTGAAAAAGCGGTCTGTTCCACTAAAGCAAGTTAGCATGGTTGAAGTGGGGAATCCATCTTGGATGTCTCCGATTATCCTGTTTTTGCAACATGGCCAACTTCCTGACAACAAGGCACATGCGCGAAAAATACGATGCAAAGCTTTAAATTATGAAATGGCAGACGGTATTTTATATCGCAAGTCATACATGGGTCCTTTGTTGAGATGTGTCAATAAACATGATGCACAGTACTTGCTCAGAGAAATCCATGAAGGATTGTGTGGCATACACGCAGGACCGCGCATGGTAGTCGCTAAAGTAATGGGACGCAGGGTATTACTGGCCAGGAATGTACGTAGACGCCGTGGACGCGTTGCGCAAATGAATGTCTTGCCAACGACATGCGCCAAAAACATTGCGCCCCAAAAATCCGTTGGTTCCAGTTACAACGGCCTGGCCGTTTCAACAATGGGCCATAGATTTGGTGGGCCCCTTTCCTGATACTCCGGGCGCAGTAAAATTTATCATAGTAGCAGTCGACTATTTCACTAAATGGGTGGAAGCTAACCTTTAGCTTCAACCACAGCAATGGTCACCCGGAAATTTATTTGGGAACATATCATTTGTCGTTGTGGATTACCTTTGCGCATCATCACGGATAATGGTACCAACTTTGCCTCTGAAGATTTCCAGCAATCGATGCGTGAAATGAACATCGAACACGTTTTTGCTTCCGTTGCGCACCCACAGGCCAACGGTCAAGTAGAAAGTATCAACAAACAGATTGTCGATGGTATTAAGGCAAGACTAGGCACTGTGCGCAGAGGTTGGGTGGATGAGTTTCCAAGTATTCTATGGGCTCATCGCACCATGCCAAAGACAAGTACTGGCGAAAATCCGTTCAGCTTGGTTTATGGCACCGAGGCAGTAATCCCAGCGGAAATGGGACTGCCATCTCCCCGCATGCTGGCAACGGAAAAGAATGCTAATACACAAGAGCGCAGACTGGATTTAGATCTCTTGGAGGAACGCAGAGAGAATGCTGCAATAAACGAGGCTAAATACAAGTCGAAATTAGAGAAGTATTACAACTCCAGGGTGCGCATATGCACTTTCCTTCCTGGAGACTTCGTCTTGCGCGATAAAGAGGCATCCAATGCCGAAAAAACAGGAAAACTTGTGCCTAAATGGGATGGGCCGTACGTAATTCATGAGGTTCTTAGAAAAGGCGCGTACACGCTTAAACGTCTAGACGGAACGACAGTTCCTAGGACTTGGAACGCTCAACAACTACGTCGTTGTTACATGTAATCTCAGAGCTCATTAGCCTTGCGCTTTCCATGAGCCTGCTTTCATTAATTCTTGCTTGTAATCTTAGTGACAGTTGTAGCTTTATGCTTTATCGATGAAATAAAATACTTTCTGTCGCTACTTACATTCTTGTATATATTTATTACAAATGCATGCAATTCCTTTGGATAAACAAAAACACATACTCATGGGCCACAAGATAAACAATGCTTACGCTTACACATGAGATTGACTATTGTTCATTTGTCTATCCTGAAACAAGTAATTGATCACATGCAAACATTGTAAACTAAATACATTGTATTCACATTAAAAGTACTTGCGCACCCGCGCAACGATACATCAGAAATATTTGTGACATTAAGAAAATTCCAGCAATCTAGTTTTCTTATTCTACGTCTTTTTTGCTTGTTTGCTTCTCCGCCACTGCAAAGATCTCTTTCAATCTATCTACAAAGTCATCTTGTTGCAGCGCAACATCCACTAGGTCCATGATCGGGGTCTGCAAATGGTTATATTTTTCTTTAGCAGCAGTATAAATGGCAGAAGTATTAATCCCATGAGTGGCAGCTCGACTTATATCCCATTTGGTCTGTAAAGCATGTGCCACGTGCAGCATGCACTCCTTGTAGCCCTCGGCATGACCATCGTTGCGCGCCGCTACCATCAACTCTGCTACTCTTTCATCTAACTCCGTAGAGTTCAAGATGGCGTTTGTGATCTGCATACAAACGCATCAGTTTAAGCTATGATAATTAATCAAGACACATATACTTCAAGATAGGAATAATACCTCCACAATCCCTTACTCGCGCAGCTAGGTGAGCTGATTCATCAGCGATTCTGCTAGGCTTTCAGCTGTGGCACGAGCGACCTCCGTATTGTTAATTTTTTGCTCGTCTTCAACCAGACGGCGGGTCAACTCGGCCTTCTCAGTTCGATGAAGTTTCATATCCTTTTTCAAGGAATCAACCTCCTCCCGCAGTCGCTCCTGATCAAGTAACATAGAGGTTAGCTCATCAATCTCTTTATTCTTAAGGAGGAGAGTCATTTTGGTCTCTACCTCATTTTGCTCACTCCTCTCCCTATGTGAACGAGCCACCTCTGCCACGGCAATCGCATCGGCCTTCTCTTGTTTTAGTTTCTCAATTTCCTTGCGCAGAGAAAATTTTTCATTATTTTCACAATCACAAGCCTCTATAAAGCGCTTGCGATCTGCAACATGCTGCACAGCAGCGGTCTCATACTTGTTTTTCCAAGTAGTCACGGACCATCTTCCTTTTCCTCTCCGATTCAAATTTGCTTGCTTAGCCTCTAGCTCAACCAACTTCTTCTTCATCCTCTCTTTTTCAACACCGACCTTGAGCTTTGTATCCTCCACCTCGTCCCACTCTTTGTTCATACTGCGCCATTCGTGCACAATTCGTGCATAGTGGATGAGGCCATGGCTGTCTCTTGCAAATAAGATTGGTAGGTTTGCTCATGATTCTTTTCTTCTTGGCGTTTTACCTCCGTCGGCGGATAAATTCCCTTGTACCACTCCCTGCAAGCTTGCAGGTCGGTAAAGGTATCACTTTGTTTCAACTTCCATACCGGCTCATGCACAGCAGAGGCTCTCTTAGCGGAGTAGGTTCGGTAGTAATAATCCCCAAGAGTCTCCTAAGGACGAATAGGGACTCCTCTTCAGGATAGTCAAAAATTGAGGAAAACCCTTGGCCAGCTGTAGAGGAATCCACTCCCTTGATTGTTGAAGCAACTTTTTCGGCATGAGTGGGGGAGGACAGTCGTTTCTTGTGTCGCAGCTTGAGTCCCTGAATCGAAGGGGGCAGTATCTTTTACCTGCTCGCCAGCAGGATTTTCAACAGAAGGTTTTTGTTGCTCTTCTTCTGGAGCAATTTTCTACGGCGCATCAAGAATAATCGGGTCTGCACCAGAAGGAGTTACGCCGGGAGTCACTTCATCTTCTCCTATACCTTCAGGATGACGCGAGGAGGGCACAGAGGTTGTGGTGGCCTACGCAGCTTTCACTGTTTTCTCTACAAGAAACAAATGTAGTAATCAAAAGAGAATTCCAAGTGTAAGACAACGCGCAGCTATTACAACAGAATGTTCAAAAAGTAGACATACCAAGAGAAAATTTCTTTGCTAGAGCATCTAGGTTGCTTTTCTTGCCAATGCGCGGTCGCGCAGCTTTTTTTGGCGGTGAAGGTGGTGCAGTCTCAGGATCTTTCCTCTTCTTTGAGGTGCGCTTCGACACCATTTCTGGGCTTGAGGGTATTTCCAAAGGTTCGTCTGGGTTAGAAGCAGGAATGGATGATGTATCTATAGGCTCTCCTTTGGCTTCCTCAAACCTACAGGCGCGATACCCTCTAATGAGTCTGACGCCACCACCTATTCACACCAAGAATCAGATACGAGATGCGTACCTTTCTTGCCCTCAGGATTCACAGCAGCAGATGTCTTAGTCTTTGGCACATCTGACTTAGGAGGAAGTGTAGCCGCAGCAGATGCTCTTTTCTTCTTCTTTGAATCAGGGCCTACGCCCAAGTTTAGCAGATCACCTACATAATCAATAATAAAGGGCAAACGTTGCGCCATAAGTTACATTGCAATATTACTTAGAATTAATATCCAACAATAATATTGCAATATTAACTTTGGCTTTATAACACACTACATACCAGTAGTAGAGGAGGGCTGCGCATTGAGGTTTTCTTTCTTGGGGAGTTCAAAATTTCCCAGGATTTGATCAAACCATGGCTCCTCATTCTGTTCAAATGGCATAGCTGCCATCTTTCCATTGTCTCTCTTGAAAGAGACCAAGTATAACGGCGCAACTGTATCACAAGGCACAGCAATAAACATCATCAATGTACATTTATAGAGAACGGTCCAAAAGAGTTATGTAGTAACATACCAACTCCATCTTCTGTATAAACTGGTTTCTCTTGACGTTCTTTCTTCCACAGGATGCTCATTCCAGCAGGAATCAAAGCCCTTTCTAGCAAAATTATATTGGGTACATCCTTGATATTTTGATACCATACCTCGTTGCTAGGAATGGCCAGTGTCTCCAGTTCTATCTCCTCTCCAGCCCGGAATGACATCGCTGTTGGAATAACCGCCGCCTTCACATAGAAAAACTTTTGCTCCCAGTCATGGTAAGATTTAGGAGGAACAAGCAACAGGCGTTTGGCTTGAACTCGTTGCTGGAAGGAATAGAACCCTAAAGCACAGTGAAATTGGTAAAAAACTCAAAACTTCTGAACTGTCAGGATAATGTTCATCGATCGGCAAACAAATTCAAAATGCCTGATTCTAACCATTCCCATAGGGTTTAACTGAGAGATGTGGAATTTGTAATAGTCAAGAATCTCCAACGTGAAATGGGTCACTGGAAGCCTAAAATTTCCCTCGGCAAAATAATCGTAAAACAAGTAATATAAGCGGCCGGAGCATCTGCCGCCATAGCACCCTCCTTGGGATAGAACGCCCCCAGGATTTGGCAAACAAAAAGTTATTAACCAAAGCATCAAAATCTTCTTTCTTCCATTTTAATGGTGGAAGAGACGATGTCGTCGACATCTCAGTCTTCCCAGAACTGGTACCAGTAGCCATTGATCTCTGAAGATAAGTTTATTAAGATGGAGGAAATCTCAAGGAAGAAGAAGAGGGATTTTGGAAGCATAAGGCAAAAGGCATCTAACCGTCTTCTATTTAAAGGGATCGCAATTAATGTTGTGGAAAGATGTGTAACCGCCTTTCCACTTTTTCAGAACCCTAGGCACTAGCAGGGCGAGTGGGGAACAGTAACTGTCCCTCACGCGCGGTGTGAGCCATATTTGCCGTCAGGCAATTAATGTTGTACGATTGACAACCGTGACAGCTGCAAACAATGCTCAAAATGTCACAACCGTACGTGTTCTCTCACCAACCCCTGACACAAGACAGCTTTTTCAAAATTCAAAATTTGCCTCTCCTTATCTTGAGGATTTCTTCTTCAGGAATTTCCTTTTGCCTTCGGCGCGACTATTTACAAAAGCACTATGATTTTTTATGAGTCCAGTGCTCCACCTACTTGCTACTTGCGCATAGGAGCAACACTGGACTGGGGGACTTGAAGAGGTATGGTCCCAAATCCTTGCGCCAAGCAAAAGACCATACCCATTATTAACAAGAAAACCTTGAGCAGACATTTCTGCCAAAGAAATACTTTGCTAGACTCTTCGCCAGGTATCCAAAGAAGGAAAGGATCATTTAACTACCTTGCGCGGGCTCGCTCAAGGTTCAAAGTTATCATTGATTAATTTCCTTGGGTAATATTTCATTCCTAAACCTTGTGTAGACGGATAATGCAGCAGAAGGGTCTCATAAATCTCTGCGCCATATACCTAGAAAGGAGAAAGATCATTTAACTACCTCGCGCGGGCTCGCGTAATGAGATAGTTAACCTTGAATGTTTTCCTTAGCAAATGATGCTTGAGTATAAGATATGGTACAACAACAAAAGGAATCTTTTCTGTTGTAACAAACTGGACATGTGGCGAGCAATAGATAGGTTACAGTTGTGCCATTAATGCCCAATCATGCAGAGCATTTTTCAGTTATAACCGAATGCCACATGGCAGCATCTGAGACAACCAGAAAGATCACGGTGATGGCATGGTTGCATCAATAAAGTGGAAAGATCTCATACGACACGTGGCATCTCCCTGGCCTTAGATGACTAGTAGATCCATGTGCATTAACGGTACCACTTACATTTAACGAAATAACGAAAGATTTCGTTAGATTTTCTCTCTCTCCTTTTGGCGCCCAAATCTAGCTATAAATAGGTAACTTCAGGTATAAGAAAGTCATTCACTCTCACTTACTCTCCTCTCTTACTTCACTCAAACACTTTTCCAAACTGATACTTATTCTCACGCCGGAGGGTGGTCACGGAGAGAACCCCCTTCTCCCCGTAACGAGGCTAACAGCGTTTCTGTTTTGTAGGTATCGTCGGAAGTAATTGCGATTGTGTTCCTGAAACCAAACGAAGGATTAACCCATTTTATGCAAGAAACTAAACCCTAGATCTGATCAGATTATGATCTGACAGGTCTACGTTTCTTCAGGAATCCAGTGCTTCGCATTCTAAACACACTTCAAAGCATTCTTCCCAATTCCAGTCAAAACACTCATAACAGAAGAAATCTGAGCATCCCTCCGACAGAGATGAGAACTCTGAACACTTGTCTAACTTTGAAAGAAAGAGAAAGAATTACCAAAGGAGAACCACTTTTTTAAGGAAGGATGTTCCTACAAATACTCTGTGTCATGCAAACCACATGACTTCACGGGTGAAGGAGGAGCTATAGAGACTCTCGTTGGTTAGACGAGATTGAGACGATAGTTGAAATAAGTGGATTTGCAGAGAAAGACGTGATACAATATGTTGCGCAACCGTTTAAGGGTGATGCCCTTACTTAGTGGAAATCAATGATTCAGTCAACTGGGAAAGTCCACCTATACAACATGAGCTGGGAGAAGTTCGTGGAGATAGTTAAGGATGCTTATTGTCCACCTCACGAGGTGGAAAGGATCGGACTGAGTTTATTGGACTGACTATGAAAAATCTTGATTGTGGGAAATATGTGTCGGCGTATAACTCTCTCTCCAGGTTGGTACCTTACTTAAGAACTCCTAAATCCAAACGCATTTCACGTTTCATCGGCGGTCTAGAACCAGAGATTGAGGGTGACGTTAGAGCATCTAGGTCCGTGACATTTAGGTTTGCTGTAGACCTCTCCATGGTTTTAACGCAAGATCTGAAGAGGCAGAGGTCTCTTAGAGCAGAGAGAGATGGAAAGAGGAAGAGAGAAGACGACAGGTCGTACCGTTTCAACAAGAATAGGAAGTTTGGGTCGAACAAGAATCGCCATGGGTCTGACAACAGGCCTAGGTGCAGAAGGTGTAACAGACGACACTTTGGTGCTTGTCGTATTGAATCGCAAGACAAGCCTTGTGGGATTTGCAAAAAGTCTAAGGCACAAGGCCCTATATGGCAATGCTTTGAAGGAGGCCACGTGTTTCAACTGTGGTGGTGAGAAAGGGCATATCAAACCCAACTGCCCAAAATACAAGAAAGATGAAGCAACTAAGGACGATGGAACGAAGAAAGGAAAAGCCCGTGCTTTTCAAATGAATGCTGAGGAAGCCGTGAAGGACAACAATGTGATAACAGGTACATTCCTTATAAATGATGTATATGCTAGAGTTCTTTTTGATTCAGGGGCTGATAAATCATTTGTAGATCGTAAGTTTATTGCCTTTATTAAACTTGCCCATAAGAAATCTAGACATAACATATGATGTAGAACTCACTGATGGAACAATCGAGGCCGCTTCTATGATTCTCGATGGATACTTCATATCCATTAAGAATCACTCCATTCCTGTTTCTTTATTGCCAATGAAGTTGGCCGGATTCGATGTAGTTCTTGGTATGGATTGGTTGTCTAATAACCAAGCCCATATAGCCTGCAACAAGAAACTCATCGAGATCAAAACCTCATCTGGTAATTTGCTTACCATACAAGGAGATATACATTACGGACTGTCAGAGAAAGAATCCTTGCTTAAAACCTCGAAATGTTTGAAGAAGAATTGTATCATATATATGGCACAAGTGACCAATGATGAGCCAAAGCCAAAAATTGAAGACTTACCCGTTATTTCTGAGTTTCCTGATGTGTTTCCAGAAGACTTGCCCGGTCTGCCTCAAAATTTATATTATACCTGGTGCCGCTCCTGTGGCTAGAGAACCATATAGACTTGCACCAACAGAAATGAAAGAATTGAAGATGCAGCTCGAAGAGCTTTTAGAGAAAGGTTTTATCCAGCCAAGCTCTTCGTCTTGGGGAGCTCCAATTTTGTTCGTGAAAAAGAAAGACGGTTCAATGCGGATGTGCATTGACTACCGTGAACTGAATAAGTTAACTATCAAGAACCGCTACCCGTTACCCAGGATGATGACTTATTTGATCAGCTTCAGGGAGCAAGCTACTTTTCCAAAATCGATTTAAGATCGGGATACCACCAACTCAAGGTCTGGACGGAAGATGTGCCGAAGACAGCATTCAGGACAAGATATGGACATTACGCGTTCTTAGTGATGCCATTTGGGCTCACTAATGCACATGCAGCATTCATGGATTTGATGAACAGGGTCTGCAAGCCGTATCTTGATAAGTTTGTCATCGTCTTCATTGACAACATACTTATCTATTCGCGTAATCAGGTTGATCACGAGGAACATTTGAGGTGTATACTAGAACTGTTAAGACAAGAAAAGCTCTACGCAAAGTTTTCAAGTGTGAATTCTGGTTGCGTGAAGTACAGTTTTTGGGGAATGTTGTAAGTGAGCGTGGAATTCAAGTCGACCCTGCCAAGGTCGAGGCAGTTATGAACTGGCAAGCTCCCAAGGCTCCATCAGAAATACGTAGCTTCTGGGTTTAGCAGGTTATTACAGGAGATTTATAGAAAATTTCTCAAGGATAGATACTCCTTTGACTACATTGACCCGCAAGGACGTTAAGTTTAATTGGGGTCCGAAGCAACAAGAAGCTTTTGAAGTCTTAAAGCAGAAACTGAGCAATGCTCCCGTGTTAACTCTACCTGAGGGAATTGAAGATTTTGTAGTCTACTGTGATGCATCACACACAGGCATGGGATGTGTGCTCATGGAGAGAGGTAAGGTAATCGCTTATGAGTCAAGACAGTTGAAGATTCATGAAAGAAATTACACCACGCACGACCTAGAATTAGGTGTCGTGGTGTTCGCGCTCAAATTATAGAGACACTATCTGTATGGAACAAAGTGTATTATATACACTGATCATAAAAGTCTCCAACATTTATTCAACAAGAAGGACTTGAATATGCGGCAATGGCGATGGATGGAAACGCTTAAGGATTATGATTGCGAGATCCCAGCGAAAGCAAATGTGGTTGCTGATGCCTTGAGTCGCAAGGAAAGGATTAAGCCTATACGCGTTAACGGCAAAAGCATTGAGGTAAAGAATAGTTTGAAAGAGAAGATTTTAGAAGCCCAAAAGCAAGCCTTATTAGAGGCAAATCTTCCTAGCGAAGAATTAGGGAAAGTTGTTGAACAACTGACACCGGGAAAGGACGGAATCCATAGATTCGATGGACGAATTTGGATTCCAGTCTTTGGAGGACTTAGGAACATAATCCTCCAAGAAGCGCATAATTCAAAATACTCTATTCACCTTGGAGAGTGATAAGATGTACAAGGATTTAAGGCCCGATTATTGGTGGTCAGGATTGAAGAAATCAATAGCTACTTATGTAGCTAAATGTATGACATGTTCGCAAGTTAAGGCCGAACATCAGAAACCATCAGGGCTACTACAACCGTTGGAGATTCCCATGTGGAAGTGGGAATGTGTAACTATGGATTTCATAACCAAGTTACCAAAGACGAACCGCGGTAATGACGCAATATGGGTAATTGTAGATAGATTGACTAAATCGGCCCATTTCTTACCCATCAATGAGACCTATAGCTCGTAAAAGTTAGCAAAGCTTTATGTGGACGAGATTGTATCATTACACGGCGTGCCAGTATCCATTGTGTCGGATAGAGACACAATGTATACTTCTCATTTTTGAAAAGCTTCCAACAAGCCATGGGCACGCGACTGAATTTTAGTACGGCATATCACCCGCAGACAGATGGACAAAGTGAACGTACTATTCAAACGTTGGAAGACATGTTGGCATTTAAGCTGCTCCGTTTGAAGCTCTTTATGGAAGGAAGTGTAAGATGCCCGTTTGCTGGGCAGAAGTTGGGGAAGCCCAACTAACAGGACCGGAAATTGTCCTGGAAATGACGGATAAGATCTTGCAAATTCGCGATCGTCTCAAGGCTGCCAGGGATAGGCAGAAAAGCTATGCAGATCAGAGGCGTAAACCTCTCGAGTTCCAAATAGGAGACAAGGTCTTATTAAAAGTGTCACCTTGGAAAGGCATTATGCGCTTTGGAAAGAAGGGCAAGTTGAGCCCTAGGTACATTGGACCGTTCGAGATCATCGAACGCGTCGGGTCCATGGCATACAAACTGAAACTACCGGAAAAACTTAGTGGGATCCATGATGTGTTCCACATATCTAATCTAAAGAAATGCCTAGCCGACGAATCATTGGCAATGCCTCACGAGGATGTGCAAATTGATAAAAACATGCGGTTCATTGAGAAACTAGTTGCGATTGAAGATCGGCAGGTGAAAAAGCTTTGTAGGAAGAACGTGCCAATTGTGAAGGTTAACTGGGACGCTCGTCGAGGTCCTGAGTACACGTGGGAGGTTGAGTCCGTTATGCGGCAGAAATACCCAAACTTATTAGATTGAAATCTCGTGGTCGAGATTTATTTTAAGGGGGTGAGGATGTAACACCTCGTGTTTTTACGTCCAATATTTTTTTTCAACACGTGTCCGGGTAATCCTGGTGCGCCATGTGCCAAAACGGGAAGGACCAAGGTTGTCAAATCGCTTATTTTATCCTCGTTATGCAATGAATCAAAGTTGAGGGGCTAAATATGAAAAATGCCAAAATTTTCATCTCTGAGAAGCGGTTACGGACCGCAAGCCATAATGGTTACGGTCCATAACCATCTTCAATTCAGTGGCGCCTGAGGTCCTTACAGACCGTAAGGCATAACCCATACGGTCCGCAAGGACCTGCCAGCGAACAGAAAGTTGGCAGAACTCAGTTCTGCCACCTCTGGTCGTATTTGTTGCCTTCTTTGCATGCTTGACACGTTATGGGACACCTATTCACGTCCCTAGACACCTAGTACTCCTTTGTGCACCTCCATGGGCATATAATGGATGGGTTCTTGAGTTGAAACCATTCCTTCACCAAAATTTAACTCATCAAGTGCACCAACTGAAGTTCCTGGTCATCTTCAAGCAATCCTTTCTGCTCTTAGTACCGTTTGGACCCTATGTGAGTGTTTTATTTCGTGCTAAGTTAATTTATTATGATTTTACACTTAGATCAAAGTTCCATCGTAAAAATGCCTTGACTTTGATCTAAACCTATGATAGTCCAGCCATTGGTCATGACGAAAGTGGCTACGTAATTGTAATAATGTAGGTGTTGATCCTTTAAAAGGACACCTCCTGATTACCACGAATTCTTGACCAATTGACGAGTCCAACTGAAAGTCAAAGAAAGTCAAACTGTCCAGTTTTATGAAAATCATAACTAACAATCTAGATGTTATAAAATATGTTTTGATGCACTAGCAAATATAAAAATAAGTATTTGAACTTATATAACAGATTTGGCTCGTCAAATCTTGGTCTAGCATTGGTTCGCAACCGAAAGTCGCTATATTTGACTTTTCATTGACTTTTCGGTTCTGACCCCATTTAGCCATTTTGGCTACTGACACTTGGTCACTTTAAGACCATATTTAAATATAGGATGACCTCCTAAAGTTTCTTTACTCGATTCACTAGAAATCTTAGTTTACATACAAGTTCCGCTAAAATTACGTAAACTTTTGCAAAAAGGTTGTTTTTGTGCAAATCATGATTTTAAACACCCATGCATGTAAATATAAGACATAAATTGATTTGTAAACATAATTTGATTATGTTGATGTCGAGAATCTGATTATAATCTGAGTTTTCGCAAAAGATGTGTTTATGGTATTTAAATGGCTAAGATTAAACATGGTCTTACCTTCAAAATGAAATGTTTACTGATATAATATGTTAAGTAGGACATATTGGGATGTTTATTCAGATTATGACCTGAATGAAGGTCTAAGATTCGTTAAATGCCAAGAAATGACGAAATTACCCTTTTTACGAAAAATGACTTAAATCAATCTTTTTTGTAAACAAAACTTAAACCTACTGATGTGATAAGTTAAATGACATATTTTTGGTATTTAAAACAGATCCTAACCTTAGTTTATCTTAAACATCAATATAATGGTATTTATCGATTTTTACACCTTTCGGCGCATAGTATGGTTTAAAACCATAACTATGAGCCAAGACTTGTTACCTACTAATTTATAAACTTATTTTCAATATCTTAACAGTAAGTACAAGTCCCGAACTCAAAATCCCAATTTTGGCTTCAACGCTATGTGTGAAATTACTAAAATGCCCTTACGGGACATAGGTTATTTCAAAACCGTCAAACACACATATATTTGAAATCCTACTGTTATAACATTATAAAATAAGTATTTTACAGATTTATAAAGGTATTGACATCAGATTTATTTTAAACCTCTTTTATAAACCTTAAAATTACCAAAATGCCCTTGTAAGGCATAATTCAGTTTTAAATATAACTCGGGCCTATCTTTTGCAAAGCTACTGATTTTATAACATATTTCAAATATGTATTCATACGGAACTGATATATGACTCCTCCGATTACCCGGCTTCGCCTATGCGCGTTCGGTTAAGCTTACGTAGCCAATTTACGTACTTAAACCGAAACGGGTTTAACTTTGTCATTTCTTTATCAAAATCCAGAATGTTGTTGGTTTACCCATATTAGAGAAGTTTATATACTTGTCGGGTCCAACTAACATCCTATTTCGGTCACCGCTTAATCTAGCCTATCGTACCGTATTGTTTTAGCGTAAAACAAACCGGTTCAAGTCTAAGACTTAACTAAGGACCCGTTAACATTCTAATATTGGTTAATAATCACCATCATTCCCAGACTAAATGTCTTCTGGTAAATTGTACCTGTACTTATCTTGGATCTGCAACTGAGTTTTGGACTTCAAGAAGACTAAACCTCAGGTAGATACCCTTAACTTATTTTCCCTATACGGGCTTGGGATACAGTAAATTATTACCGCTTAGTCGGGTATGGGATTATGTTTTATCCAGTTGTGATAATTAACTAAAATCTTGCATGACCCGGTTTTGATTGTTTTGTCTGAAACTAAAACATTGGGGGTGGACTTGACCGTGTCCGGGATATCCTTGGTTCACTAAGGTATTAGTGGCCACGACTTAAGCATGGCGTGTAGGTATACACTGGGTAATTGCTAACTGCTTTCTTTGTGAAAATTCAGAGTGGTGTGTCAGTCGATCATGTCTCGGTTTCTGTACCGGGCCCCATATGTAAAAGCCTGACATGTAAATCTGATTATAAGGTCATTTGTACTGTCCCAAGTTATTTATGAAAATGTGTCAAGTGCAACTAAAACCATTTTCAAAAAGATTTTCAAATGACTCGGTTGAGTGTATTTACCAGTGTAAACTGATGTATTTTTCAAAGATCAAGTTACAGGTACAAGTACGAAATAGGTCGGAAGCTGCGGGGCATATACCGAGGAGTTGCGACCTTAGGATTTTCCTGTAGAGTCTGATTTCATTTTGTATGTTATCCGATCCGCCTGTGGATCTTATTACAAGCCTCGTTTGTATATTATTTGTGTTTTCCGAACTCTGGACACTTATGGTTTGTAATAGTTTATGTATCAAATGACTTCTGCTGTATTATCTTGTATTTGGTTATGATGATATCAACTTTACGTACGGTACTCCCCACCGGGCCCACCGGTAGATACGTGGATGTCGGGGTGTGACAGTTTTAAACTTTTTATACGCGCCGGTTTTAAACTTTTTTTGCGTGCCGGTTTTAAACTTTTTTTACGCGCCGGTATAAAAGTTTTTTATGCGCCGGTTTATAACTTTTTAAATTTTTTTAAGCGCCGGTATAAAAACTTTTTTACGACTCGGTTTTAAAACATTTTTTACGCCAAAATTTTTTACGGTTTTAAACTTTTTTACAAAAAGTAGTGGGATACCTGTGATCCGTGGCGGGAATTCGATTCAGTTCGTCACGGTATCTACCCGACTCTCGTATGTTTACAATACCGAAAAATTAAGCAAACTACGTATTCGTTTTTTTAAGAAAAAGCTAACAAACGTAGTAAAAAAACCAAATTAGTAAAATCATTAAAAACTTCTATCACATATATAGTGTGAGGCATAAAAATGAAAAGTAAAAGAATTTTTTTTTCTTCGCACCAAAACCTACCATATCAAACTAACCTACATTTTTTATTGCACAATACACAATAATGACTAATTAAAAGTTGCAACTTAACAAAATTTTGCTCCGGAAAAAGAAAGTCAGATTGACCAATCCGAAGCACTTATAATTATGTATAATAGAGTTTTTTTACCAAAAAAAACAAATTTCTTTTTGATTTTAGAGAGAGAGAGAGAGTAGATATATGACATTTTGATGGATGGAAAAGTTTGATAAGACTTTAAAGAGAGAGAGAGAGAAGTCATGACATTAACCTTTAAGATTTTAAATAATGTGTATAGGTGGCATGATCTGATTGGTGGAGAGTGGTTCTCGCGGTTCTCGCAACTGGGGATGGTTTTCATTGGAACTGATCCCTATATATATATATATATATATAACGCTAAATATCGTAAGAACCAATGAAAAACACCGTGACAACTTGATAAAAAACAATTCAAATTTAAAATTTCTTTTTACACTTATAATTACTATTCGAATACAATGTTAGAATTTACACGTTTAAATTTACATGTTTTATAAATATTGAAAATTTACACATGTGTAAGTTTTCTCATTTACACATGTGTAAATTTGTTGTATTTAACAAATTTACACATGTGTAAAAATTCTAATAACGGTGATTTTGAGAGAAGAAATGAATTATTTGATGTTGTAAATTCTTTTTTTGATGTTGTATTTGAATTATATAAAGGTTTGAATTTAAAAACAAATAGTTTTGATTGGTTTTCTCATTCTTTCTAACGGTTCTTGCAATATTTTCCGTTGTCAAGATAACCCTCCCCTATATATATATATATATATATATATTATATATATATATATATATATTATAGGGTTCTTTGCAGAACCTCATTTTTGTGAAGAACTTGCAGAACCAATATAAACCACTCATTTTCTTTCAACGTTATAAATTCAAAAATAAACAAAAAGGGTATATTAGTAATTTATCAAATAATATAACTTTGCATTTAAATAATCAACTAATTCCCTCTCATTGTTTCTCTCTCCTCTCTCCAAATTTTATATACTTACATGTATGTTATTGATCATACTAACTTTGAATATAATCACTCATCTCTTTAAACTAATTTTAAAATTAACATTTTTATTCTAGTTACGTATATGTAAATCTATTACACATGTGCAATTGTACTATTTATATATATATGTGTGTGTAACTCTTGAGGATCCGTTGTACGGATTGTTCGGGTCCTAATTTGGCAAACCTAAGGTAAACGTGTGGAATCCGTTTGCATAGGCGACATTGGATACAAGTTCTTTACTGTTTAACACTGTTTCAATAATGAGTAAACGTTACAGATCCTGGAAACACTTGGACAGAGCTTCGCCGTCCAGTACACAAAATCTCTGAATGTTACAAATGAAATGACATGACACATATTTATAGGTGAACAAGTTTGCTTGAACTGCGTCATTGACAAGTTCGGGCAAACTTGTTCATGCACAATACAAGTTCGGGCGAACTTGTTTCTCAACATACATAAACTCAACATTTCGCTCTTAAACACAGACTCGACGTTATACGATGACGTAGGCAACAGACATATGTATCAACAGTCTCCCCTTTGGATGTTGCCGTAGTCATCAGTCTTCAATTAAGTTCCAGAGTCTTTAATATTCTTTTGATCTTTATTTCTTTAATAACTTTAACTTCCTTGATCTTCATATCTTCTACAATCCTTTTCTCTTTTCTTGAGCTTGTCTTGATAAAACTTTAATCACCATTCTCCCCCTTACTTTGAGCTTTCTAGTATCTTCAATCAACGTTTTATCTAGCTCCCCTTAAAATATACTTCCTGTTTCGAAGTTCCTCAAACATTCAAATAAACATTTAAGATTCAAACTTTGAAATTTCTAAACACAAACATATCAAATTTTAATCTTCTTATCAGTTTTAAACCCTCTCAGTTAATCAAGTCCAAATTAATGACCTTGAATATATGATTCATGTATCAAGTTCAACCTAATAATCTTGATTAAACGTTTTGATACTAAACTGACACATTTATTCAAACGTAAGTTTCAACTTAATGAACTTTTAAACTTTTCAGATCAATTTTCAAAAGTTTTTAGATTTTATTCAGCAACTCTAGACTTTGAAAATCAACTTTTCATCATTAGTGGTCGAAACTAAAAGATAATATAATCTTTTTGTTTTATGAAATGAATACCAAACACTAAGTATGTACAAACATATTTACAAACATATTTTTGTTGCGTTTGTGTTAAATGATCATATTAGTTTTTGAGACATATCACTAGTACCATTGACCTTTTAGACTTTAAGTTTTAAACAAATTTACCTAGATTGTCGATATGTTTGTCCTCTTAAACCTTAACACATTTCTCAATTGTTCAAAGATACGTTATGTAGAATTAAGAAACTTGACTCAACTATGGTTCCCATCTCAGAATATACTCCCGTATCAAGATTCCCTAGATTTCATCTTACAGGTGAGTATAGCGTAATTGATATCTGTATTTGGGTTATGCGAAGCCTTGAAAGCTCAGGTTAATACCACCGTATCGACAAAGAGTGAAGGCTCGACTTTAAGGTGTGTTCCAATTAAGGAATCTTTTGAGCACTGCAATTGATTAGATCTTTCGATTCTTTCAATTTTTGTTGTAGTTTAGGGATTTTAACAAAAGCATTATAGAAGTTTTAATCTATTGCTTCCGCAAAATCCAGAAGAACTTATATAATACCCCAGATATCAATCATCTATAAAGACCTTGTATCTCAGAATCAGGCAATCTCTCAAACGAAATTTCGGAGTACTAAGTCCATATATCCGAGAGATGTTAATCCACAAGTTTAAGCAGTTGTAAAATTTAGTTTATATCCCGGAAACAATTTACTGTACGTGTAAAGCCTATCGACACAGCCACAGTAAGACTTGTTTATCACTTTTTAAACTTTACAAATCCTTAGCATACTGCGATAGTCCACTGATGTACTATCATTTCCTTTTTGACACAAAATTCTTTTTGTTTTTTTTCATGTCTTTGTACTTTTTGCATTTAATATGTTTTTGATTTTCTGGAAAAAAATTTCTCCCCCTAAAATTCAAAAACATATTTTTTGAATTTTTTATCTATAAAAACATTGACCAACCAATGAGGATCACTTCAGTTCTCCATCCATTATTGCTTCACAATTTACTTTTAAACACTCTCCCCCTCAAGATGACAAAAACCTTGACACTTTTGAAATTTTCAACAGTGAGGGTTCTGTGAAATTTTTCAAATTTTCTTCAAAAATTTGTAAAATTTTCAAGTAAACGTTATTGGAATGTGTTTTCAAAAAATTTTCTCCAAAAATCTTCAAAATTGTAAAGTAAAGTTATTTGAATTTCAAATCTTTTGTAAAAATGGTCTTTATATAAAACTTGATAACCCGGCCCATTGTCTTCATTGTGTGCTACGGAACTCCATACTCAGTAATTTGCTTTTTCCTCGGAAGTTCCTGTACATGATTCAAAACAATTAGTCGCTTAATGACACCCAAGCCTTTTCAGTTTTAGGCATTGTTTCTTCAACCTTAATTTTAATTTTCTTTTAACAATCAGGTTTATTTAGAACTTTTTCAAGTTTTGGAAAGTTCTCTAAACTTTCAATTTTCACTGATTATGTCACTTCCTTTCCTTTGACCAACCATGTTTGGTTTTTCTTTAAAGCTTTCTTGAAATACAATGTAGAAACCTTTTGTTCATTACTATTCGAAAATTCACCAGTTTCAAAATTTGAAAACTTAATAATAACTGGTTTCACCTTGTTAGTAGTTTCTGTACATTGTTTCCAAACCTGAGTTGGTATTTTCAAATCTTCAGATTTTTTCTTATCAATATGAACAGGTTTAGGATTAATTTGTAAACATTTTATAGCAATGTGTCCCTTTATCCCACATTTGTGACACAACCTGTTATCATATCGATATTTTCTATCAAACCATACACTCAAATCGTAACATTGATTTGATGTGTGTAACCATCTTTCCTGTTTCTTCTATAAACATGATTTGACGTTGAAGCACTGTGGTCCGACCTGCACCACTTATTTTCAACTTTTTGTGAATTTTTATATGATTGGATGATCGTACGATGAGTTTTTATTTTTCTTTTGAACAATTTTAGAAATTTTAGAACTTTGTTTTTCCTTTTGTTTTCGTTCTCCATTCTGCTTAGAAGGTTTTTGCGTTGAGCATTCACCTTTTTCAATAGATTGTTGAACAATTTCTTAAAATTTTTCTTTTAGTTTTAAAAATATTTCATTTTTATCCTTTTTAACACTTTCATCATCAGTTCATCATCGCAATCCTCAATTATGACATCGTAATAATTTGTGATCTTGTCACTTATTAGGATTTCCTTTTTATTCTCATTGATCGGTTTTGGACATGTATGATCTAAAATCAATGACGATGTCACAAAACCTTTCAATTTCTTTTCTAAATCAACAGCTTTATTTTTAGCATTCTCAACATCTTATTCAAGTTTCCTGATTTTTTCAAGATGTGAGTTTATTATAATTTGTTTTTCAAAATCATTTTTATTTAAAACAAATTTTTTATTTTCTAAAATTTTTATTCTATTTTCAAAAAAATTTCATTTTCTTTTAACTTTTTATTTTCTAATGTCAAACTCTTCAGATTGTTCAAGAGTTTGGCATTATCTGCCGGATAATCACTCAGATCTTCATCATAGACTGGGCAGATTGGTTTTTAACTTGAAGACTCATTTATAGATGTATTTGAAACTTGTTCTTCGCAGTTCTTCGCCATCACACTTCTTTCTCTCTTTATCCGGTCATTTAAACTTCGTGATTCCAGATCGTTTCCTTGATCACTGATTATATTAAAACTTTGAAAGCATTTTCATCTTCAGATTTAATCACAGACTCATATTCCTTCTTTAGTTTTAAAACTTTCATATTCTCAATTACAGGAATGTGATCCTTAATTTTTTTCAAAAATTTAGTATTGACAAACCAGACTCCTTTAGTAATTCTTTCGAATAACCATCCCACTCTGATGGTAATGCATCTGCAAAATCTTTTCATAACATTATAAAACTCGTATAACTTGTTGTCCATGACATAAAATCGATCTATCAGATCATTCACAGATTCATCCTTTTTACATTTAAAATTCTCAAATCTTTTAATCCAAATAGTTAAACGTTCAGGAGAATTCAAATAGTCAGGATCCTCTTTCCATTCATTCATTTTTTCAAAATTAATACCTTCCATTTCTAACTAAAAATTTTGTTTTTAGAAATTTTATGCAAAATTCAACCTTTTAATCGATAATGTTCATGTATCGGTTTGCTAAAAACGTTTAAAATTTTTCGGAAAACTGTTTTTACCAGATTAGAGCTTTAAACTCGTCTCGTCGATATGAACTCAACGATGTATAATGTCCGAGACGTTTTTCGGGATTTTCATGCCTTTTTTAGAAACCTTTGGACAAGTTCGAGCGAACTTTTGCAGAAAACACTATCAAATTCAAGTTTGACAAGTTCGGGCGAACTTGTGAGAAAATTTCACTTTATAACAAGTCCGGGCGAACTTGTGATGAATTTCAGAAAAACTTTTCAACTTTTATCAAGTTCGGGCGAACTTGTGAGAAAATTTCAGCAAAATTTGACAAGTTCGAGCGAATTGATCAAAAATCTTTGGAAATTTCAACAACTTCGTGCGAAGTTGGTTAAAATCAACAAAAATGATGATTTTAAGCCAAGTTCGGGCGAACTTGTGTTCTCAAACATGGTTTTTTGACATTTTCGACATGAAATCGGTTGTTTTTAGCTCTGATATTTTCAAGGGTTTTACTATGATGGATTTTATGTATTATACTTGAAAATCGGTCCATTTTGCCCGTGTAATGTCCAAGAAAAGTCAAAATTAAAGAAATGAGAAGAAAGTGAGATTTTTATGTCCAATGTATTCAAATTAGGCCAATCCTACTCTGATACCACTTGATAGGACCGTCCTCCTCAGCTTAAGAACCTAAATTTGTATCTATTGTCCATATAAGCAGAAATTATATGATAAGATTAACCAAATACACAAGAATTACAGTTTAAAAGTCAGTTTATTAAGTCCAATGATATTACAACTCAAAATCCAAACTGACAGAGCTTTGCCGTAGAAGTCGCAAAGTTATTACATTGAGAAACTATGACTAACCTATATATAGACCTACAAGTTCGCCCGAATCATGTCTTGGCTAGATCAAGTTCGGCCCAGCTGACATTAACTTCGGCCGAACTTGTACTTACATGTTAAATAAACTTCCAAATCTAACAAATACAAGCTCTACACAAACAGACTCGATCCAATACCTAGACAATAGACATTATGCATCAACATCTCTTCAAATTGATAAGCACTTCATCTAAATATCAACGCTTGTTTACATATATGTTATCCTCATACTAATCATCTATTTTTCATACTATCATCTATTTTACATGTATGTAAATCCTTAAACTTATATTCATTTTTTAATGCGTCTTTTAACTTATGATTATTTTTTTAAATACGAACGTCTATTCAAATATATGTAATTTTTATGCTGGTCATCTATTTACATACATACATATAAATCTTTAAACTTATAATCATGTTTTTTTTTTCAAACTCGTCTTTTATTTACATTTATGTATATGTAGATTTTCGTTTGGATAATTCATTTTTCAAACTGGTTGTGTATTTACATATATGTAAATTTGTTGAGTAAATTGTACAAAACATCCTTTATGTTTTCTCAAACTTGCAGGTTCCAGCCTTAATGTTTAAAAGTTGCTAAAAATAGCCTTTAAGTTTATTTTTGTTGCGGGTTCAATCCTTTACAGCCAACCACGTTATTTTCTTCAGTTAAGTTCCCTCACATGCATAACATGTGAGGGTATATTCATCATTTTGGTTGCTCTTCCACCCACTTCAATTATAAAAAAAGAATATTTAAGTTTTAACCTAGTTTAAACAAAGTTTGGTAAAACGTACGCGACTACAGAGGCGCACGATTACCATTTGATAGTGTTTAACTCTAACTTGCGGCGTCCTAAGCGTCACTAGTTGCTGGATCCGACTACTGAACACGCTGTTACGAAGTTCTCTGATTTGACGGCATCGGAGTTCCGTGAGAGGTATCTAGGGTTGAAGAGTCGTTTGTCGTTTCCGTCTGATGCGAATAAGGCGCCGATTCTTCCAACTAATGATAATCCTGAAGAGTTTGATTGACATGATCAAAATATGTGTTAATCTTTACAGCTTAGTGGGCTAGCTTAACAAGATTCCTATCTTAATTCCGTGTTCGCCGGAATCCGGCGAAGTCGCCGGAGAAGAAGACCGGAAAAGAGGGTGTTTGGTTTTTAAAAGTTTGGTTTTATTGCACATTAGTCCCTGCGGTTAGAATTTTTTTAAAATAGGTTAAACCTTAAATATTCTTTTTTCTTATAATTGACGTGGGTGGAAGAATAACCAAAATAACGAATATACCCTCACATGTTATGCATGTGAGGGAACTTAACTGAAGAAAATAACATGGTTAGCTGTAAAGGATTGAACCCGCAACAAAAATAAACTTAAAGGCTGTTTTTAGCAACTTTTAAACATTAAGGCTGGAACCTGCAAGTTTAAGGAAACATAAAGGATGTTTTGTGCAATTTACTCAAATTTGTTTTACATATGTATCTTAATCCGTTTACCAATATATATGTAACATTGTATACAAACATATGTGTAAGTGAACAAGTTAGATCTATGTAACTAAATATGAAAACATTTATTTATAATTAAAGAAAAGATATAAGAAATTGAAAATTGTTGAAAAGAATTTAACCAACATAAAAGCGTGCCATCGTTGTGTGATGTCTAAAATAAAATAACTAAACATGAAACAAGAATTTAAATGGAATTCAATAATGAGTCACCACTTAAACCTTTTCTTCTCCTGTTTCTTCTGTTATCCCTCTTCCATTAATCTTTATTAATCTTCATGAATGTAATACAAACCTCAATATAATTAAAATACAACATTAAAATAAAAATTTACAACATTAAATAATTAATTTTTCCTCTCAAAATCACTCTTTTTAGATTTTTTACACATATGTAAATATAACAAATTTACACATGTGTAAATGACAAACTTACATATGTGTTATTTATGAATTCACGTAAATTTAAACATGTAAATTAAATTTCTAACATTGTATTCGTATAATAATCATAAGTGTAAAAAGAAAATTTTAAATGTGAAATGTTTTTGACCAAGTTTTTACGGTTTTTTCATTTGTTTTCACAGTTCTCGCGATATTTAGCATTCTCGTTTAAACCCTCCCATAATATATATATATATATATATATATATATATATTATAATATATATTTTAGGATGTGGTTCATGAGTGAATGACATCCTTGTTTGTGAACCTTGTGAACCAATCTAAGGCATTAATCAATTTTTTAGATGTAAAGGATATGATGGTAATTAATCAACTTAAATAAGAAAGTTATAACATAAAACTAACTACCCAGTACGATCTTTAAATCGTTATAACTTTTTCATATGTTAATATTTTTTTCTTTTAAATACACCATAAAAACGGGTTTTTTATTCTCTTTAATTTGAGTGTAAAATTGTTATAGTTTTTTTAATCAAAACGAAAAACATATAAAGTTTCGTTTTTTCAGCGTTTTACAGTTTATATGGCATGAGTTCAATACACAAATGTACACGTGTACAAACAGCTTGTACACTTGTGTACATTGTAGGAACAACGGCCTGTATACTTGTGTACACATAACCTCAGCGAAAATTAAAAAAAAATACAATATTCAGTTATGATAGGACAAGAAAATCACAAATATACCCTTATCTTTAATTAATAATTAATTATATCATTAATCTCTTTATTTTATTACTTTTTTATAACCGTACATCTCAAATAGATCAATGATTGAGAATGATTCTCACAATTTACAAATAACATTAGGTTTACTCTAGAACCCTACCCTATATATAATATATATATATATATATATATATATATTTGAACAAAGAAAAAAGTACTTTTATTTGACTATCTAGTAGTGATTTTTTTGTTTTCATGCACATACATCTGAAAAGACATAGTTACGATCAAATATAAAGTTTTCTAAAAATAAGAAGTTGTAAGAAGTATATCAAACGGATCTGATTGACCTCATTTAAGCGGCATTGGAACCGTTTCAATTCATCGAACCCTACAATGTGAGATTTTAGATTTTTGTTTTTAGATGTTTAGCTCGTAGATTTTAGACTTTTTTATTACATTATTGTATATTTTTATTTATTATTGTGTCTTTTCTATATTTACGTTATTTTGTCTTTTCGTGACTAATTGTGTCTTTTTTCTTTGACATTAGTGTGTTATATTTTTCGTCATCGTATTATATTTTTCTCAAAATTGTGTTATATTTTATGATCTATTATGTCTTTGTACATTTATTTTTAGGATCCTTTTTACAATAAATTTACCCTACATGATATTAAGTTAAAAAAAAGGCAGACAACAGATGAATATATTCTAAAAACGACTAGAAAAAGTATAACTTCATCGATATATCCTTTCAACTACATGTCCCTCAAATATAAATATATCTAAAAATGACTAGAAAAAGTATAATATTAAATATATCAATTCCTTAATCATTATTTAAAGTTACAAGATTAAGGTAATGAGATGTACGAAGCTTTTGGAAAATGGACAAATTTATTTTATGAAATGATAGTTTTAAATTAAAATTATAAAGACAAGGAGATGTAACCTACTATAAATTCTCTTACATTTTCTTAAATGTAATATAACTAGTAATATATTACCTGCACCTGCAGCGGGGTATTAAATTTGTAAGGATCGGTTTCGACATGTACACTGGTATACGTATTTACTCAACAAAAAAATCACGTCAAACAGAAAATTCAGAATTTTATTAAACATCTTATGTTAAAGGTTGTAAGAGGAAAATAAAAAAAAACTAATAGAGAATTGAAACCTTGAAACAGAGTTGACGACTTGTAAGCCCTATTCTTTGATTATTTGTACATTATCATGAAAACTCGGTTTAAAATGAAATTTACATCCGATGTAGAAAACAAAAACAAATCTCAATGAAACATTCGGATTTTTATAAAAGTTTTAGTATAAAAGTTAAAATTACGATAAAAAATCCCTAAAGTCAGTTATAAATATTAAAGTAATTAAAAATCAATTAAGAAAAAAATAAAAGCAGCTGATGCATCCAAATGAAACAAAATAAAGAAAATTATATAAATAAAACATTAATCTTATTTTTGAGATGTACGAAGCTTTTAGCAAAAATGGACTTATATAGTTTGTATATGTGGGTCAATCAAAATCAAAAGTATTTACTTTTAACAAAACTTTTTAATTTATTACTTGTAAAGTATCTATTTTTTTAAACGACCAACGAAATAAAAGAACAGCTATTCGGGTAACTCAATAGCAAAAGGCTAACCATACATCCGTGACCGCAAACAACACCATCTCCAGTTTTGGAAGAAAAAAAAACACGCCGTCTAAAGGCCCACTACAATAAAAGCTAGTAAGTATGAGTCTGAAATCAAGCACTATCAGTCTCTCTTTTCCTTCTCTATCCACCTATTCTCAGTCATCGTCCAATGCAATCTACAGCCACCGCAGCTATGAACGTCCCCAAGGCGTCATTTGGTGATACTAGGTTTTTATAACTTATATATTACATGCAAAAGACTAGTTAAGTGTTCTTAAGCTATACAAATCATTCTACTGTTCACATAAATCTGTGTTCATTGTAAGTCGTTTATAAATTGGCAAAACAGATTATAACAGATTGTGGCAACAGCCAACAAGTACTAAGAAAGATCAAGTAGGATCGTAGAAGTATGAAGTTAAGTATATGTTTGTTTCTAGGGTAAGTAAAAACATTAATTTACAGGGGTGGTGATGAGGGTGTGCCGGGAGGACTACCGCACAAGGCCTATGATTTCGAGAGGCACATGTTTTTTTAAACATCCGATATATATAGGATAAGGATCCGTTAGGAACCACCCTTTATTGCGAGAACCGCGAGAACCAGTGTTAACACAAACAGTAATACCTAAAAAATAAAAAAAGATACCAATTTTTTTTTAATATTTTTTTTTGAAAAAGTCGCTATATTTACTCAACAATAAAAAAAATTCAAAAAAAAATTATTTTTGAGTATCCAACTATCCATGCATATGTGCATTTTCGTCATTTTTTGACAAATTCCATAATACATTACAAACATTAGACAATTGTACTTTCATTTACACTACTATGTGTAACACACTACTTTTTACGTTACCAATATTAGCAATGCACATGTGTATCTATATATATCAACATGAAATAAGGTGTTTTGGTACACTAATTTGGATACATTTTCTCTTTCATCTATCATACCATCCATAATACACTACCATGCACATGTGCATTTTCATCATTTCTTTGACAAATTCCGTAATACATTACAAACATTAGACAATTGTACTTTCATTTACACTACCATTAATACACTACTTTTTACGTTACCAATATAAGAAATGCACATGTGCATCTATATGTATCAACATGAAATAAGGTGTTTTGGTACACTACTTTGAATACACTTTCTCTTTCATCTATCATACCATCCATAATACACTTCCATTACCTCCTACCATCCATAATACAATACAATTACCTCCTACCATTTATAATACAATACCAATATTTTCACTTTATTACATGTATATCAACACCGTTTATACCATCCAATCAACATATTACATCATAAAGTGACAACTATAATGAACCCATCAACCACTAGATATAACTAACCAAAAAACATATATATGAGCCTACTTAATCATTCAAAATCACAAACTTTTTGTACCAAAACACGGTATATAATTGTTATACATAATAATACACATGTGCATTTAATGTAAAGTTGAGTGTATTATGGATGGTATTGTAAATTAAAGTGCAATTGTCTACTAGTGATAACGTATTACTGAATTTGTCAAAGTTATGGTACATATGCACATGTGCATGGATTTTTTTTTTATAACGAAATATAACGATTTTTATTAAAAAATAATAAAAAAATTTTGAGTGTTTTTTTTAGATTTTATTTTGCAATAAAGGTGGTTCTCTCGGTTCTCACAATAAAGGTGGTTCTCGCATGAACCTATATATATATATTATAATGATCCGGTTCAAAGAAGAACCATTACCAGTTGTAAGAATCATGAGAATTCTTGTCATCCAATAAAGTTTTAAACATCACCTATATTCAAATTAAATCAATAGGCTAATTTAGTCTTTTACTCTTGATGTCACATCATTTCATTTCTCTCTCTTCTTTTCAAAAGTCACATTCATGATCCATTAACCTAAATAATAATAATATTAATAATAATAACATCTACTACAACAGTTAACATCATTAAAAAAGTTTTTTTTAGAAAATGTTTGCATATGTAAAAATGTTCTTGTGTACGGTGGCGGTTCTGTGAGGAGATGGTGGTGGCACGGCGATGGTGGATTTGTCGATTTCAAATGTAAAAGATTTTTTTATGAAAATGTTTTTTCATATGTAAAAACGTGCGTAAAAAACGTCCTTAAGCAATACATCATTATGTAAAAAAATAAACAAAAAGATTTACGTTCGATAAGGACAACACGTGTAAAAAAACATTCGACAATGTGTGTTAAAAAACGCAACATGTAAAATAGTTTTTTTGTTTTTTATTTTTTTTGTGTAAAAAATTTTATGGTTCGTGTGAGTTTTTTAGAAGGGAGGCACCTTTTGCGCCGACGTAAAACATCAAATGTAAAAAAAACGTCTTTACACAATACACCACTGTGTAAAAAAATAAACAAAAATATTTACGTTCGACAAAGACAACGCGCGTAAAAGAGGTTTTGAAATAATCCTTCGAAAGTAATGAACCACCACAAGGCTCACCCCATGCTTGGGAACCACTTGTATCTCGCGTTCCCGGTGGCGACAGATAGGGAGGAGAGGTGCGCGAAGTTGCGCACCATGGAGATAGGGGCGCATGTCGGGATTGATTGGGACATCTTGGAGACAGTCGACGAGGCCGCTAGGGCGAGGATATTATTAGGGTGGATACTCGTGAACGCGTTTGTTCCAGACTGCGTTAGAGGACTCATATCGTGAGATTACGGTCGAGTTTATCTCGTCATTTGTATTCGCGCCGCATCCGGCGGATTACGTAGAGGACCCGGACCATCCTGCGCACGAGATTACCTTCCGCATGGCCAACCAGGAGTTTGAGATGAGTCTGCGGGAGTTTGCCGTCCATTCAGGTTTGTACACCGAGGCCGAGCTTGATACGGATGTTTATACGTAGGGGGTTAGAGCCTTGGACAGGCAGACCCTTATTAGTTTCTGGAGGGCTATTGCGAGGGTTCCCTTTGGGAAATCCTCGCAAAAGGCCTCCGCCATTAAAGACCCCTGTACAGATACCTTCACCACATTATTGCGTCATCGATTGTGCCCTGGTATCACAGCCGGGACAAGGTCAACACGGATGACTTTTTTTCTATACCGCCTGTTGCGGCCTCATCCGTGCGCGCTGGCTAACTGCCTGGCTGAGTACTTTGCTGCTGCTTATCATAAGCATGAGCGCGGTAGGGTCTTCCGCAGGGCCTACGTTACCGCGATCGAGCGCTATTTAGGGATCGTGCCAGAGAGTGACCCGCGTCTGTCCCCGGCCATTCTGTCGACTACATTAGGCCGAGCGTCAGTGGCGAGCATGGGTTTGACGCACCAGTTTGACGTTGGTCTCCGCTTTCGGACCCGCGACTACCAGATTTGGGTGCCAGAGGTGTTGTCGGAGGTTATCCCCGTCGTTATTGAGCTCAGGGATGGAGTACTAGCGCCACTGGATGTTCAGGCTGCGGCTCAGCAGGCTCAGCTTGAGGCTCTGAGTCTGGCACAACCTCAGGATGACCCACAGGATCAGGCTCAGCAGCCTGATCACGTTATTCAGGATGATTTCCCGCCACCGCCGCCGCCGCCACCTCCACACCCGCTGCAGCACCCACAGCACGTCTTTGCAGACTTGCCTCCTGTTGCGCAGGCGGTGGCTCGTGACTTCGATCGGCGCCTCCAACGTTCTGAGCGACAGTAAACGTGGATTATTCAGACGCTCACGGCTATCAGTGCTCATTTGGGATTGCTGGAGATTCCACTGCCACCGTCTCCACCGCCTGAGGATCAGTAGATTTAGTTTGTATTGTTTTTTTTGTATTAGACATTTAGTTTCTTTTTGCATGTACAAACTGACTTTTAATATATTTATGCAGTTGATCTTTTATATATGCTTGTGTGGATTGTTTGCGCTTATTTCATACGTCTCTTTCGCGACATATCGTACGGTGTTTTAATTAACATGTTCGTGTAATTTATTAAAATTAAATCGGATAACATTTATAAAAACAACTTTAAATTATATACGTTTTATATTATATATGTTTTGTAAAAATAAAACAAAAATCTACTACTTTTTTCCAACAAAAAAACACAACCAAATACAACACAAACAACAAACCAATAACCCATTTTTTCCACCAAAACCTAGCTTTTTCCACCAAAATAAAACCGGTCGCCCAAAATGCCTCGCTTTGCGTCAGTCCTTCTTTGTTGACTTTACTCTAAAACGCCCTGCTTTGCCCATAGCGGAGCGTTTTGGGGTGTGTGAATAGACCAGCTGCGTGTGTGAATAGCCTAGGCCTTTAGTCTTTTACTCTCGATGTCACATCATTTCATTTCTCTCTGTTTCTTCTTTTCAAAAGTCTCATCCATGATCCATTAACCTAAACAATAATAATAATAATAATAATAATAATAATAAAATAATAATAATATCTACTACAACAGTTAACATCATTAAAATGGTTTTTTTAGAAAATGTTTGCATATGTAAAAATGTTCTTGTGTACGGTGGCGGATCAGTGAGGAGATGGTGGTGGCACGGTGATGGTGGATTTGTCGATTTCAATGTAAAAGTTTTTTTTATGAAAATATTTTTGCATATGTAAAAACATGCGTAAAAACGTCCTTAGGCAATACACCATTATGTAAAAAATAAACAAAAATATTTACGTTCGATAAGGACGACGCGTGTAAAAAACATTCGACAATGTGCGTTAAAAAACGCAACACGTAAAATAGTTTTTTATTTTTTATTTTGTTGTGTAAAAAGTTTATGGTTAGTGTGAGTTTTTTAGAAGGGAGGCACCTTTCGCGCCGACGTAAAACATCAAATTTAAAAAAAACGTCTTTACGCAATACACCATCGTGTAAAAAAATAAACACACATATTTATGTTCGATAAAGACAACGCGCATAAAAAAACATTCGACAATGTGCGTTAAAAAACGTAAGGCGTAAAATAGTTTTTTATTTTTTATTTTGTTGTGTAAAAGAATTTACGGTTGGTGTCAATTTTTAGAAAGGAGACACCCTTCGTTCTGACGTAAAAAACACTAACGCAAAACATCAAACGTGAAAAACGTACTAAGAGAAATATTATAATAAAAATGGCGGTTTATTTTGGTCAAACGTAAAACGTAACTGTTCGCACCGATGTAAACCACTAAACGTAAAAAGAATAGAGAAACTGGGGATGTTGAAAACTGGTCTATGTTTTCAATTTTTTTTACATTTGTTTAAAAATGTAATAAATAATATGTTTTTTTTTACATTTTTAAAGAAATAGAAAAAAGACAATAAAAGATTTGAATAATTTGAATGTAGAGTCAAAAGCATTAAACTCCTGACATGTTTCTTGTCAATAATTAATAGGCCTAACCAAATTACCCAATAATCATTTACTCAATAAATTAATACTTTTCACTAAAGACAAACAATATATAACACATGTTTATTAAAATTCAATCTCAACCACACATTGTAGAAAGATCTAAGGTAGAAAATGGTTCTCATGGTACTCTCAAACTCTAAAATTGTTTTCATTTTACCCAATCTTTATATATATCTATAGGGGAAGGTTCATTGGGGAACACTAAAAAAGTGGGGACAATGGGGAACCGACTCAAACGAACTCCGATTGGACTCATTCCAGCGGCGTTGGAACCGGCTCATCGAACCCTAACTAGGATCTCTTAACCCTAAACCCTAAATCCTAACCCCTAAACCCTAAACCTAAAGCTAAAAAATAAGGCTAAAACCTAAGCTAAATCGTAAAATCTAAGCTATAAACCCTAAAAGCTAAACCCTAAAGGCTAAACTCTGAAGCTAAACCCTAAACCTTAAAGCTAAACCCTAAATACTGTTATATATATATATATATATATATATATATATATAAGATTCGGTTCTAAGAGGAACCACTACCAGTTGCGAGAACCATTAGAACTCCTCCCATCCAATAGAATTTTAACACATCACCTATAACTAATTTAATTCAAAAGAATATTTTAGTCTTTTTCTCTCAGTGTCACATCACCTCCCTCTCATGTCTAAAACACATCACATCATAAAAAGGTATGTTTGGTATGGAGCTTTTAGCTTTTAAAAAAAAGCTCCTACTAAATAAAAGCCTTGTTTGGTTGAAGGAACTTGAAGCTTTTAGGTTAGAAGCTTCAAGATTTTGGTTGAAAGCTCATACTAGTAGCGTTTAGAAGGAGTTACAAGCTTTTAGGAAAAAAATGACTATTTTAACCTATAAAGATAATAAAGTTTTTAATTCATTAACTTTTTAACGTCCATTTTGGTTATTTTAGACATTTTATTAAAAGCTCCAGCTACTTTGCCAAACACCTAAATATATTTAAAAAGCTACAACTACCAGCTATCAGCTACAACTACCCCTGATCGTCGGTCCGAGCTCCTCTAAACGTCACGTGTAAATCTATTTTTTCAAATGTATGTAAAAACGGCACACATAAATGTAGTTTTTAAACACTCTTGAAAAACAATTTCTCGTACGTTATCGAATGTAAAACAATTCACGCACTGTGTCAAATGTAAAAAAAATCTCGCACTGTGTCGAATGTAAAAAAAATGTTTTTTTATTACACACGATAAGAAAATGTTTTTACGCCCTGATCGCCGGACCGAACTCCTCTAAACGTTTGTGTAATGTAAACGCTCTGTTTTTTTCTTTGTTTTTCATAGGTTTTGGGCTTTTACGTTCAAATGACGAGGGTAACTAACAAAAAATGAAGATTAAGATCAGAGATTGAAGATGTTTTCTTTTTATACATGTTGCGTAATTTTTTTGTATAAAAAATAATGTGTTATAATTAATTTTTTTAATAGAAGATGTAATTAATGTTGACATGAAGAGTAATGTAATCTATGATGTTTGACAAGTTGACATGAATTGTACACAAGTCAAAATTTCCAAAATACCCTTCATGTACTATTTATTATTTTTTAATCAATAAATCACTAAAAGAAAAATCAAACTTAAATAATTCAATTTCAACCACTCATATATGAGAGATCTAAGGGGTGGATAATAGTTCCTACGGTTCTCACAACTCAAGGTGGTTCTCACACGCGTAAAAAAACTTGTATCAGTCAAAACTACCGACTCGACCTTTTTTTTACTTTTTTACAGATGTGTTTATAATATTTAATCTACGTTGTGCAAAAAAATTGGCCCAAGTCGTGCGGGAACAAAAAGTTCTCACGGTTCTCACAATTCGTGGTGGCTCTCATTTAAACGAGCCCCATATACATATATATATATATATAGGATACAGTTCAAGAGAGAACCACTACCAGTTGCGAGAACCATAAGAGAATCCCAAGAATCCTCAATCTAAGAATTTTAATACATCACCTATAATCATGTTAAATTAAAAGGGTAATTTAGTCTTTTTCTCTTAATGTCACATCCTATCTCTTATCTATAATACACATCGCATCATCATTAATATGTCTGACATAACAATATATTTCTTTTTTTACATCTTTTTTATACTTTTTATATTTAAAATTAGGAAAAAAATATCTTAAGTTTTAAATTTAGATACAAAAAATATTACGTAATTTAGAAAATACAAAAATATCGAAAATGATATCTATTTCTTTTTTCTCTATTTTCCTTGATTATAAGATAATGTTCTTTATAAAATGCAAGTTATATTTATCTTACATGTTTATTAGAAAATACAAAATTATCGAATATGATATCTATTTATTTTTGCTTTATTTTCACTAATTTCTGACATAATGTTTTTTTTATATAAAATACAAGCTATATTTCTCTTCTATGTTTTAAGAAAAGTTTACAACTGGGGACGTAAAAAAGTTTGTCTTATTTGTCTTATAATGTTTATTTTTATAAAATGCAAGTTATATTTTCTCTAATCGGATGTAAAAAAAGTTTACAACCGCGGCTTAAAAAAAGTTTACAACTGAGGACATAAAAAACGTTTAATTTTTTGAACACGTGCGTAAAAAATTTACAACCGGGGTGTAAAAAGTTTACATCCGTAAAAAGTTCACACGCGACGCCGTGCATAAATTTTTTGGATGGTTTTGACGTAGATTGTATTCAAAGTTAAAATAAGCCCGAAAAAACACCACATAAAAACTTTTTATACTCAATCTCATGCGTAAATTTGTTGCAAACCTTTACATCCCCTGTAAAAACTATACGTTAAAACTTTTTTATACTCAACCGAATGCGTAAATTTGTTTGCAAACTTTACGCACCCCGTAAAAACTTTGTAAAACTCTACATAAAAACCTTACGCTACCCGTAAAAACTCCATGTAAAAAGTTTTTTATTCTCAAAATTTTATTACGGCCCCTGTAAAAAGTTTAAAAAACACTAGCCAAACAATCGACGCTTTTTTATGCGAATATTTTTTCTGCAAACTTTTTTTACGCCCTTGTAAAGACTGCAATGTTTTCACACACGACACGTGCGGAAATCTAGTGCTTGTAAAATTAAAAAATAGTAACACCGAACAAATAACCATGTACGTAAAATATACTGATGTGTCTTTTTTATACTGGTTTTTTTTTGTAGTATCACCAATGTAAAAAGGTTTACAACTGAGGGCGTAAAAAAAGTTTACAACTGGGGGCGTAAAACAAGTTTACAACTGAGGCGTAAAAAAGTTTAAAATGTTTAATAGGGGTGTAAAAAACTACGAGGCGTAAAGTTAAAATGTTAATAGGGGCGTAAAAAATACAACCGAGACGGGAATAAAATTTACAATCGGGGCCTAAAAATAATTTACAACCGGGTTGGGGTAAAAATAAAAAATTTCGTGTCGGCGGCATAAAAACAATTATATAAAATGTTTTATAAATTTATGTTTGTAAACTTGTAGTCTTTCCATATGTTTAAAAAATGTTTTTACATTCGTTGCGAATGTAAAAAAATAATTTGCGCACAGTGTCGAAAGTAAAAAATATATTTATTTTACATGCGGCAGAAAAGTGTTTTTTACGCCCCTGAATGCCCGCTCGAGCTCCTCCAAACGGTACTTTTGTGGAATGTAAACGCTATATTTTGGAGTAAATGATATTTAATTTGTTTGTAGAATGATAATTTGGTATTTTTACAAGTTTTGTATGTGTCCGTACAGATCTCAGACGATGGAGGTGCAAACTATCATTTAGTAACGACGACTTCGCTTTATTTATTTTAGTTTTTTTTTTCATTTTCTGGTGATTTATTTGCAAGGTAAACATTTACCTATATTTTTTTAATTTTTTTATCAAAGAACAATATTATTAATTAAAGGACAATCATTAATGAGATCAATTATTAATGGTCATAGTAAAAAGACCAATTAGCCTTATCTCACTAAAAATAAAAATATCATTAATTAAAGCACACTCATTTCTATGCTTTATTGTTTTTTAATCTCATCCATCAAAACATATTTGATCAATGATTAATATTGTTTACTACGGTTCTCATAACTAAATGTGGTTCTCATTTTACCCAATCCCTATTATATATATATATATATATATATATATACACAGTGGAGGGATAAAAAAGAAAACCAACTTGAGTTAAGAAAAACCCAAGAAAACTTATGTAACAATTTTTTGTAAAAAAATTAGGTAACGTAAATAACATGTTAACGAACGTTTTGTAATTAAAAAAAAAACAAAAAGCGCTGAAGGGATTTTTTTTATAATTTTTAAAAAAAATCAGTTTTTAGCATATATATATATAATATATATATATTAATGTGTGTGTGTGTTTTGTGTGTGTGTGTATTTATATATTGTATATATATATATAAACTGAATTTAAAAAAAATTATCAATAACATGTAACTTAAATTCCCGAATTTTTTTACAAAAAAAAATGTTAAGGTTTTCTTGAGTTTTTTTAACTTAAATGAGTTTTCTCTCTATAATTCCTCTATATATATAGGATTCGGTTCAAATGAGAACCACCACGAGTTACGGGAATCGCGAGAACTTCTTGATCTGGGCCAAGTTGGGCAATTTTTTTTGCAAAAACGTAGAAGAAAACATTATAAAGACATTTGTAAAAAAAATTATCGAAGCGGTAGTTTTGACTGGGCATATATATAGGAGAAAATCTGTTAGGAACCACCCTTTATTACGAGAACCGCGAGAACCAATGCGAACACAACCAAAAATACCTAAAAAAATCTAAAAACACCCAAAAAAGGTTTTTTTTTTTTTTTTTTTTTTTTAACATTTTTACCAAAAAATCTCTATTTTCTTCACCATTTTTTTTTCTGCTGACGAAAATTAGCGGTATTTGTAAAAAATGCTAAAAAAAGTTTTTATGTTTTTAGATTTTTTTGAGGTTTAGTTTTTAGTATTTAGCTTGGGGGGGGGGGGGGGGTTGGTTTTTATTTTTTGGGGCGGGGGGGGGGGGGGGGGGGGGGTTAGGTTTTTTTTAGGTTTTGGGTGGTGATGTAGTTGGTTACTTTTGTGTTCACATTGGATTTTTTAGATTTTTTACACGTGTGTAAATATAACAAATTTACACATGTGTAAATTTTCTTTATTTACGAATTCATTTAAATTTAAACGTGTGAATTAAATTTCTACGTTGTATTCGAATAATAATGATAAGTGTAAAAAGAAATTTTGAAATTGAATTGTTTTTGATCAAGTTCTTGGGGTTTTTTCATTCGTTCTTACGGTTCTCGCGATATTTTGCGTTCTCATTTAAACCCTCCCCTATATATATATATATATATATATATATATACACACGTTAATTTTTTAAAATACTATACCCATACCAACTTCAAGATAGACCCTATTACAAAAGAATTTTTATGATTTAGAAGTTAGCTCCTTGGCATTAGTTTAGTAAGCCCAACACCAATTTGATTTTAAAAACTATTAATAATAAAACATTACGGAAGTGAACATTTTTTCGAGCTCGAACATGGTAAATGAATTTTCTAAGACGCCTTTTTTAATTGTATAAAGCTACATTCAGAAGTTGCATGACAAGTGACATGCAGCTGCATGTGCACTTGGTCATTGGTCACTTTTTATTTTTGTTTTAATTTTTTTTGCATTTAGTGACTTTTGTTTTTTTATCTTTTAGCATTTAGTATTAACACTATAACTCTTTAACTTTCTAAAAACTTTATATTATCTTTTACGTGCTTATATTTCAGCCACATCGCAATACACGGTACCATTTTTAACTTTAATAAACATATTTTTTTGTGTACGTATAGGTATAAGTTCAGTGTTTTTTTACGTTTTCAGTTAATTTGACGTTTTGGCATAAATTTTGTTTTACAACAAATGGGTCAAAGATATTATGTTTTCATTAGACTTTATATTACGTTTGGGGTCCACGGCAACGTGGGGTATCGTTTATAACTTAAAAAACATATTTTTTTCTATTTTTTTTACATTTCAGTATAAGTTCAGGTTGATGTTCGACGTAAATTTCTTTCGCAAATAAGTGGGGCCATATATAATGCGTTCCCGTGCTTATTTTTATGTGCATATTCACTTTATCTACGTTTTAATGTAACTTTTTTTTTCTGAAACAATTCGGATCTTTTCTATACAAATTCGAGTTACTTTACATTTGGATCTGCCGCAACGCGAGAAAAAATTTACTAGTTTATTACAAATAGGAAATAGATTATAGTAGCTATGAGTTAACAAAAATAATTTTTAATTAATAAGTAAACTAAAATAATGATGTTAATAATAATAAACTTAAAAGACTAACAAAATAATGAATAACGTAATTTAAAAATTAAACCTTATAAAAATTAAGGAACCAAAGATTGTCCACAAAGCTTTTAACTAGTTAAAAAAGACGATACATGTATACTTTGAAGGTATTAAAGCATTACGTTAGTAAAAAGTTTAACGTACAAATTAACATTACCGGAAAAGCTAAAAGTTAAAATAAAATTAATGAAATACATTCAAAAAAACCAAAATATTATGAAAATAAGAATATCAGTTTTATTTTTTATTTCTCTACGACATGATGACCTACGATATTAAAAATTATTTTTCTATTGACAATAATTGTACCAAAATTTGGAGCATTTGAATTGCTTACTTGATATGATTCCTCATAATCAAAAGAAAAAATTAAATACCCTAAATTCCAAAAGTTTGATTAAATTACAAGCATAAGGGACACATTGCTTCTTTCCTACTACAACAGCTGATAATTAATTAATACAAGTATTTGACTTGTGTTACGACTAGGTAGTCCCGATTAACCCTCTTGCTTTCTCTAATAGAATTGTATAAGGACAACAGGAAAGGACTAATTAGCCCTTTTAAGACCATGTATTTCATAAATAATTGCACCTTTTATCTTCTAGAAGAAAGCATCTTCTGATATGAAAATTAAGATTTCATAGTTTGGATTTTGATATGAACGTAAATATTATCACTAGCTCATCATATTATGTTTTTGTTGATGTACATGTATATATGCGCTGACATGGTCATGGCATTAAGGTTATGTAACTTACAACTTTTAGCTTGTATGATTTATATATCAATATACTTGAGTTTTGGCCGTCTAATGATGATGTGGAAAACAGTGATGGATATATAACTCTGTTGCTATTGTTGTTGTTGTGTGTCTGTGGGGTGGAGGAATACAGTAGTTTATTATTAACTTGAAACGATGTTAAAATAACATAGTTTATCAAATAATTAAAAATATAATATTAAACAAAACGAGGATACATGTTTTTCTGCGTATCATGAGTTCTAACTCAAAACCGACATTACGTTCCCATCCACCACAGTTGTAGTCACAAATGAGGCCTTGGTTATTTGGAATTTGGATATCAAGGACCATAGCACTACCACCTTTTCAAGGCCATCTTCACCGAAACATTTGTGGCACCCGTCTCAACACAATTAACACCAAACTCTTATGGTTGGTTTCATGCTAGTTTCGGTTCTACTCCACCCAGCATCTGCTGGTCTTATACGAACTTCGTTTCAACCCAACTCCTTCGTTAGTTTCATGCAAGTTTCAATGCCATGTTTATTACTTTTATCTAGTTAATGAAATATTTTATCTATATAATCTATGTTATGACACGATTATATTTAAAAAATTATTAACTTTATACTCGTAAAACTTTTCTCTAAAATTAATATATACTTGAACATATTAAATTATTAAAATATTATATCCAGTAGTTTATTATTAACCCAAAACGATGTTAAAATAACATAATTTATCAAATAATTAAAAATATAATATTAAACAAAACGAGGATACATGTTTTCTCTTTTTTCTGTGTATCATGAGTTCTAACTCAAAACCGACATTACGTTCCCATCCACCACAGTTGTAGTCACAATGATGGGCCTTGGTTATTTGGAATTTGGATATCAAGGACCATAGCACTACCACCTTTTCAAGGCCATCTTCACCGAAACATTTGTAGCACCCGTCTCCACACAATTAACACCGAGCTCTTATGGTTGGTTTCATGCTAGTTTCGGTTCTACTCCACCCAGCATCTGCTGGTCTTATACGAACGTCGTTTCAACCCAACTCCTTCGTTGGTTTCATCCAAGTTTCAATGCCATGTTTATTACTTTTATCTAGTTAATGAAATATTTTATCTATATAATCTCTGTTATGACACTATTATATTTAAAAAAATTATTAACTTTATACTCGTAAAACTTTTCACTAACAATAATATATACTTGAACATATTAAATTATTAAAATATTATTTCCAGTAGTTTATTATTAACCCGAAACGATGTTAAAATAACATAATTTATCAAATAATTAAAAATATAATATTAAACAAAACGAGGATACATGTTTTCTCCTTTTTTTCTTGTATCATGAGTTCTAACTCAAAACTGACATTACGTTCCCATCCACCACAGTTGTAGTCACAATGATGGGCCTTGGTTATTTGGAATTTGGATATCAAGGACCAGAGCACTACCACCTTTTCAAGGCATCTTCACCGACACATTTGTGGCACCCGTCTCCACACCATTAACACCGAACTCTTATGGTTGGTTTCATGCTAGTTTCGGTTCTACTCCACCCAGCATCTGCTGATCTTATACGAACTCGTTTCAACCCAACTCCTTCGTTTGTTTCATGCAAGTTTCAATGTCATGTTTATTACTTTTATCTAGTTAATGAAATATTTTATCTATACAATCTATGTTATGACACTATTATATTTAAAAAAAATTATTATTATACTCGTAAAACTTTTCTCTAACAATAATATATACTTGAAATATTAAATTATTAAAATATTATTTCCAGTAGTTTATTATCAACCCAAAACGATGTTAAAATAACATAATTTATCAATGATTAAAAATATAATATTAAACAAAACGAGGATACATGTTTTCTCTTTTTTTTCTGTGTATCATGAGTTCTAACTCAAAACCGACATTACGTTCCCATCCACCAAAGTTGTAGTCACAACGACGGCCTTGGTTATTTGGAATTTGGATATCAAGGACCATAGCACTACACCTTTTCAAGGCCATCTTCACCGAAACATTTATGGAACCCGTCTCCACACCATTAACACGAACTCTTATGGTTGGTTGCATGCTAGTTTCGGTTCTACTACCACCCAGCATCTGCTGGTCTTATACGACGTCGTTTCAACCCAACTCCTTCGTTGGTTTCATGCAAGTTTCAATGCCATGTTTATTACTTTTATCTAGTTAATGAAATATTTTATCTATATAATCTCTGCTATGATACTGTTATATTTAAAAAAATTATTATCTTTATACTTGTAAAACTTTTCTCTAACAATAATTTATACTTGAACATCTTAAATTATTAAAATATTATTTCCAGTAGTTTATTATTAACCCGAAACGATGTTAAAATAACATAATTTATCAAATAATTAAAAATATAATATTAAACAAAACGAGGAAACATGTTTTCTCTTTTTTTTTTTTGTGTAGCATGAGTTCTAACTCAAAACCGACATTACGTTTCCATCCACCACAGTTGTAGTCACAATGATGGGCCTTGGTTATTTGGAATTTGGATATCAAGGACCATAGCACTACCACCTTTTCAAGGCCATCTTCACCGAAACATTTGTGGCACCGTCTCCACACCAATTAACACCGAACTCTTATGGTTGGTTTCATGCTAGTTTCGGTTCTACTCCACCCAGCATTGCTGGTCTTATACGAACGTCGTTTCAACCCAACTCCTTCGTTGGTTTCATGCAAGTTTCAATGCCATGTTTATTACTTTTATCTAGTTAATGAAATATTTTATCTATATAATCTCTGTTATGAACTGTTATATTTAAAAAATTATTACTTTTATACTCGTAAAACTTTTCTCTAACAATAATATATACTTGAACATATTAAATTATTAAAATATTATTTCAGTAGTTTATTATTAACCCGAAACGATGTAAAAATAACTAATTTATCAAATAATTAAAAATATAATATTAAACAAAACGAGGATACATGTTTTCTCTTTTTTTTTCTGTGTATCATGAGTTCTAACTCAAAACCGACATTACGTTCCATCACCACAGTTGTAGTCACAATGATGGGCCTTGGTTATTTGGAATTTGGATATAAGGACCATAGCACTACTACCTTTTCAAGGCCATCTTCACCGAAAATTTGTGGCACCCGTCTCCACACCATTAACACCGAACTCTTATGGTTGGTTTCATGCAAGTTTCGGTTCTACTCCACCCAGCATTGCTGGACTTATACGAACGTCGTTTCAACCCAACTCCTTCGTTGGTTTCATACAAGTTTCAATGCCATGTTTATTACTTTTATCTAGTTAATGAAATATTTTATCTATATAATCTCTGTTATGACACTATTATATTTAAAAAGAAATTATTAACTTTATACTCGTAAAACTTTTCTCTAACAATAATATATACTTGAACATATTAAATTATTAAAATATTATTTCCAGTAGTTTATTATTAACCCGAAACGATGTTAAAATAACATAATTTATCAAATAATTAAAAATATAATATTAAACAAAACAAGGATACTTGGTTTTCTCTTTTTTTTCTGTGTATCATGAGTTCTAACTCAAAACCGACATTACGTTCCCATCCACCACAGTTGTAGTCACAATGATGGGCCTTGGTTATTTGGAATTTGGATATCAAGGACCATAGCACTACCACCTTTTCAAGGCCATCTTCACACGAAACATTTGTGGCACCCGTCTCCACACCATTAACACCAAACTCTTATGGTTGGTTTCATGCTAGTTTCGGTTTACTCCACCCAGCATCGTCGGGTCTTATACGAACGTCGTTTCAACCCACTCCTTCGTTTGTTTCATGCAAGTTTCAATGCCATGTTTATTACTTTTATCTAGTTAATGAAATATTTATCTATATAATCTTGTTATGACACTTTATATTAAAAAAAATTATTAACTTTATACTCGTAAAACTTTTCTCAACAATAATATATACTTGAAATATTAAATTATTAAAATATTATTTCCAGTAGTTTATTATTAACCCGAAATGATGTTAAAATAACATAATTTATAAATAATTAAAAATATAATATTAAACAAAACGAGGATACTTGTTTTCTCTTTTTTCTGTGTATCATGAGTTCTAACTCAAAACCGACATTACGTTCCCATCCACACTTGTAGTCACAAGATGGGCCTTGGTTATTTGGAATTTGGATATCAAGGACCATAGCACTACCACCTTTTCAAGCCATCTTCACCGAAACATTTGTGGCACCCTCTCCACACCATTAACACCGAACTCTTATGGTTGGTTTCATGCTAGTTTCGGTTCTACTCACCCAGATCTGTGGTCTTATACGAACGTCGTTTCAACCCAACTCCTTCGTTGTTTCATGCAAGTTTCAATGCCATGTTTATTACTTTTATCTATTAATGAAATATTTTATCTATATAATCTCTGTTATGACACTTTATATTTAAAAATTATTAACTTTATACTCGTAAACTTTTTCTAACAATAATATATACTTGAACATATTATAATTATTAAAATATTATTTCAGTAGTTTATTATTAACCCAAACGATGTAAAATAAACATAATTTATCAAATAATTAAAATATAATATATTAAACAAAACGAGGATACTGTTTTCTCTTTTTTCTTGTATCATGAGTTCTAACTCAAAACCGACATTACGTTTCCCATCCACCACAGTTGTAGTCACAATGATGGGCCTTGGTTATTTGGAATTTGGATATCAAGGACCATAGCACTACCACCTTTTCAAGGCCATCTTCACCGAAACATTTGTGGCAACCGTCTCCACACCATTAACACCGAACTCTTATGGTTGGTTTCATGCTAGTTTCGGTTACTACTCACCAGATCTGCTGGTCTTATACGAACGTCGTTTCAACCCAACTCCTTCGTTGGTTTCATGCAAGTTTCAATGCCATTTTTATTACTTTTATCTAGTTAATGAAATATTTTATCTATATAATCTCTGTTATGACACTATTATATTTAAAAAAATTATTAACTTTATACTCGTAAAACTTTTCTCTAACAATAATATATACTTGAACATATTAAATTATTAAAATATTATTTCAGTAGTTTATTATTAACCCGAAACGATGTTAAAATAACATAATTTATCAAATAATTAAAATATAATATTAAACAAAACGAGGATACATGTTTTCTCTTTTTTCTTGTATCATGAGTTCTAACTCAAAACCGACATTACGTTCCCATCCACCACATTTGTAGTCACAATGATGGGCCTTGGTTATTTGGAATTTGGATATCAAGGACCATAGCACTACCACCTTTTCAAGCCATCTTCACGTAATTTTGTGGCACCGTCTCCACACATTAACACCGAACTCTTATGGTTGGTTTCATGCTAGTTTCGGTTCTACTCACCAGATGCTGGTCTTATACGAACGTCGTTTCAACCAACTCCTTCGTTGGTTTCATGCAAGTTTCAATGCCATGTTTATTACTTTTATCTAGTTAATGAAATTTTTATCTATATAATCTCTGTTATGACACTTTATATTTAAAAAATTTTAACTTTATACTCGTAAACTTTTCTCTAACAATAATAATACTTGAAATATTAAATTATTAAAATATTATTTCAGTAGTTTATTATTAACCCGAAACGATGTTAAAATAACATAATTTATCAAATAATTAAAATATAATATTAAACAAAAGAGGATACATGTTTTCTTTTTTTCTGTGTATCATGAGTTCTAACTCAAAACGACATTACTTCCCATCCACCACAGTTGTAGTACAATGATGGGCCTTGGTTATTTGGAATTTGGATATCAAGGACCATAGCACTACCACCTTTTCAAGGCCATCTTCACCGAAACATTTGTGGCACCCGTCTCCACACATTAACACCAAACTCTTATGGTTGGTTTCATGCTATTTCGGTTCTACTCCACCCAGCATCTGTTGGTCTTATACGAACGTCGTTTCAACCCAAGCTCCTTCGTTGTTTCATGCAAGTTTCAATGCCATGTTTATTACTTTTATCTAGTTAATGAAATATTTATCTATATAATCTCTGTTATGACACTATTATATTTAAAAAAATATTAACTTTATACTCGTAAAACTTTTCTCTAACATAATATATACTTGAACATATTAAATTATAAATATTATTTCCAGTAGTTTATTATTAACCCGAAACGATGTTAAAATAACATAATTTATCAAATAATTAAAAATATAATATTAAACAAACGAGGATACATGTTTTCTCTTTTTTTTCTGTGTATCATGAGTTCTAACTCAAAACCGACATTACGTTCCCATCCACCACAGTTTGTAGTCACAATGATGGGCCTTGGTTATTTGGAATTTGGATATTAAGGACCATAGCACTACCACCTTTTCAAGGCCATCTTCACCGAAATTTTGTGGCACCCGTCTCCACACCATTAACACCGAACTCTTATGGTTGGTTTCATGCTAGTTTCGGTTCTACTCCACCCAGCATCTGTTGGACTTATACGAACGTCGTTTCAACCCAACTCCTTCGTTGGTTTCATACAAGTTTCAATGCCATGTTTATTACTTTTATCTAGTTAATGAAATATTTTATCTATATAATCTTGTTATGACACTATTATATTTAAAAAAATTATTAACTTTATACTCGTAAAACTTTTCTCTAACAATAATATATACTTGAACATATTAAATTATTAAAATATTATTTCCAGTAGTTTATTATTAACCCGAAACGATGTTAAAATAACATAATTTATCAAATAATTAAAAATATAATATTAACAAAACGAGGATACATGTTTTCTCTTTTTTTCTGTGTATCATGAGTTCTAACTCAAAACCGACATTACGTTCCCATCCACCACAGTTGTAGTCACAATGATGGGCCTTGGTTATTTGGAATTTGGATATCAAGGACCATAGCACTACCACCTTTTCAAGGCCATCTTCACCGAAACATTTGTGGCACCCGTCTCCACACCATTAACACCGAACTCTTATGGTTGGTTTCATGCTAGTTTCGGTTCTACTCCACCCAGCATCTGCTGGTCTTATACGAACGTCGTTTCAACCCAACTCCTTCGTTTGGTTTCATGCAAGTTTCAATGCCATGTTTATTACTTTTATCTAGTTAATGAAATATTTTATCTATATAATCTCTGTTATGACACTATTATATTTAAAAAAATTATTAACTTTATACTCGTAAAACTTTTCTCTAACAATAATATATACTTGAACATATTAAATTATTAAAATATTATTTCCAGTAGTTTATTATTAACCCGAAACGATGTTAAAATAACATAATTTATCAAATAATTAAAAATATAATATTAAACAAAACGAGGATACATGTTTTCTCTTTTTTCTGTGTATCATGAGTTCTAACTCAAAACCGACGTTACGTTCTCATCCACCAGAGTTGTAGTCACAATGATGGACCTTGGTTATTTGGAATTTGGATATCAAGGACCATAGCACTACCACCTTTTCAAGGCCATCTTCACCGAAACATTTGTGGCACCCGTCTCCACACCATTAACACCGAACTCTTATGGTTGGTTTCATGCTAGTTTCGGTTCTACTCCACCCAGCATCTGCTGGTCTTATACGAACGTCGTTTCAACCCAACTCCTTCCTTAGTTTCATGCAAGTTTCAATAACATGTTTATTACTTTTATCTAGTTAATGAAATATTTTATCTATATAATCTCTGTTATGACACTGTTATATTTAAAAAATTATTAACTTTATACTCGTAAAACTTTTCTCTGACAATAACATATACTTGAACATATTAAATTATTAAAATATTATTTCCATACATACTTAAACTATTAATTGTTTTTAAAATTTTATTGTTAGAACAACTTAATTTACATCTTTCGAACAGTTGAATGAAATATTATTTATTCAATAGGACAAACAAAATTTGCAATAGTTTATGGTGTGGGCTGTTGGCGACCTGGGAGTTGGGCCAGGGCACTTCATGTGTGAGTTATAGGCACTTCAATCTATGGGCCTGAAGCATTTAAAAATTTGGTGGTGTTAAAAAATTAGTGTGTTACATAACATTAATTCATACTACAAATTCTTGGGCCATGATTAAATGAGTTGTAATCTGGTTTCTACTGTTGGGGCATTGGGCTGTATGTTACTGGTGTTGGGCTGGTTGTTATATCAGTTGGGTAAGTTGTTATCACACATAACCATTTATCTGCAGTTTGTATTGTTCAGGGACTTAAGTGTCAACTTTACATATTTCAAGGTGTTTATTGAAGTGTTTCAGGGGCCTGGATGTAACTTGTGTTTCCACGAGTATATAAGGAAGAGAGATCGAAACGTTTTGACACGAACCGTTTCGGCCCGTATCGTTTCGACCCGTACCGTTTCGAATCAAACCATTTCCACGCGAACCGTTTCAACTCGTACCGTTTCGACGCGAACCGTTTTGACGCGAACCGTTTCGACCCGTACCATTTCGAATCGAACGTTTCGAATCGAACGTTTTGTCGCGAACGGTTTCAACCCGTATCGTTTCTCTTACTCCATGGCGACAACCTCTTGCCTTCACATCAGACATGCGTAGTACTTCCCTGACCTGGATGTTGCATTGGAGAAGGTCTCAACCAAAGTTATCATATTATATTTTATGGGTTGAGTTATAATACAAAAGGGTTTTAAAATAATAAGTCTAAGAAGCCATCATAGAGTGAAAAGTGTCCATAATTTTATCAATACGAGAAAAAGAACATGCACATGCACAAACCCAAAAACCTAACCCCCCTTCCAAAAAAAAGTAGCGATTATTTTAAAAGAAAATTGAAAAAAAATATTTGTGTGTTTTTTAGTTTTTTTTAAGTATTCTTAGTTGTGTTCACATTGGAGTATAATCCTTCTTACTCTTCTTACAATTAAAGTCCTGTATATTTGATATTTTCTCTATATTTTACATAAGTCTCTTATTACTAGGTTTTCTTGTATTAGAAAATTAGAAAGCTACATAAGAAACTGGTCTCTAAAACGCGTGTAAACATATTAATCAATGAAATTACTTTTTACAAAACCAATGATTTATTTGGAATAAAAATAATCGTTACTCGACAAATCACTTTTATAATTTAGGAGAAAATCAACACAAGTTGTAATGTAAAAGTGATGGCAAATATGTGGAATGCACCCAATATGGCAAACAAGCTAGGGTTGCACCATACATCTGAAGTGAAATGTGTCTCCAATAATAAATAATGAATAGATATTGAGAATATTCGTTGGGTACTGATGCAAGTGCATAATGTTTATTTTTAATTTATGTTGATTTTAGTTTCAGTGGATCGTTTTTTAATTTAAAGATTTATTATATCGTTTAGTGTTTTTATTGGCGGAAATAGAGAACCCGATTCAGCCATTATGTTTTATTTAATGTGGTCGGTCTGTAATACTAAGAAAAAAGACATCAGTCCATATTATGAGTTAATAATTATATATAACTAGAAGATTGATCTGCCCGTGTTGCGTCGCGGCCAACGAAATTGACATGCTGTTGATCATATTCACATTTATAATGTGTTAAAGGTGTTTTTGTAAGTTAAGTCTGTATATCTTATATAAATAAGTAATTCACCAAATAAGTTCAATACAATTAATGCTATCATAATTACTACGTTACATGACTGGTATCCATATAAATAGCCTATCGTATTCAGGGGCGGATCTACTTGATAATACCGGGTTCCTAGGAACCCATTCGGTTAAGAATTTATAGTAGAAACCTATATAAAAAATGTAAAAGTAACCCATAAATATATTATGAGTGAAACCATAACACAAAATATGAAGCGTTCTACTGGTATGTCGCCCGCTTTAAGCTTAAGGTGCCTGTTTCGATTCTGTCTTCTGTGGTTATCCCCTGCCTTTTTTTAAAGTCTATTTTTCTTTTAGTGTAAAACCCTTGTTACTTATTAAGGTTAAAAGCAAAACAAACGATTCAGTATTCACTCACGCATTCATAAAGTCCAGCCCCTCCACCTCCAGCCTCGGCAGCCCCATCGTCGTACTCGTCCACCTCAGCCAGCTCGGTTTGTGTTCGACCTAAGCTCGAGTTAGGCTTGGCTCAACTCGACTCGCTAACAACCCTATTTCTAATGACGATGCTTTTTTTCATTATCGTATTGTGTATCATGAACCTTATCCGACCCGAACCGTAGAACCGATCCGAAATAATAATCATATGAAATTGGAGCATTTAAAAAAGTGAACCCAGTGAAAAAAATTCCTAGATCCGCCACTGATCATATTAAGCCCCCGCGTTGCGGCGGAGGCGTAAAACCGTGACAAATAGCACCAACGTCACACTAAAGCCAACGACCACCAACATTGAAGTTGTGTCGGCTTAACGTGGAGAAATTAGACCGCTATATAAAACATAGAAAATAATAACTAACTCGATTTAGGACTCGCGCGTTGTGACGAACTTATTAAACAGGGAAAAATAGATTCGTAAATACATTGAACTACACATGTACGTTGCGTCATGTTAACTCGCAAAATTTAGAACGAAGCGTATAACAAAATGTAAAATTGTTGAACCACACACACATTGTGCTGTGTTTACTCGCAAAATTAAGAACCAAACGTAAAACGAAAATTTTTACAATATATGAAAAACAAGGGGATCAAAGTTGAAAGTAAAAAAGTTGTGAGGTTAAAGTGGAAAAACTAAAAACTTTTGGTTTAAACCTACAAAATCAAATAGTTTTGGGTTTAAAGTGAAATATCAAAAAAAAAAATTTTAAAAACCTCAAAATCATAGAGTACAACACCTAATGCTTAAATTTGTTGCTAATTTATATGATATAAATAATTCTAATTCTAATTTGTTAATACTATACAAATAAGGGTCATAGGTAGGATATGGATATATTGTTAGTAGATCAAACAAGATTTTGGAAAGAAAACATGATTTACCCCAATTTTATTAAATTAATTTGTCCAATTGTTAAAATATTGTACTCGCACAAATATGTTGGCTCAAATGTTATTTTTTTGTCCCAGCAAGAGTCTCTAATTTTTAAAGAAAACGCTAAATGTCAGTATCGAAAATCAACTCGATCCGGAAAATTCGGTACCGGTTCCGACCTAATTTAGTTAATATATGAGTAGTTTAGAATTGTCGTTAAAAAGACGAAAATTGGATCCAAGTGAAACATCAAGATATGTATGTATTCATATTTGCACAAAAATTACCAAATTGAATGAAATCGGTTAGAGTTGAGCCTCAATGTAACTGTGTACATACTATTGGCTATTGGGTAGATAGAGAAACACAAAAGGCAACTGTGTTTCTAATGAAATGTGCGATGGTCAAAAATTTGAGCAATAACAAAGTAGTCGCAAGGATGTAACAATTTTCAGAGGGGATATTGGGATATAATAATTTCTACTAGACGTCATTTATCATTGACAGTCCCATCTTTTTTTATTCCCCCTGACAGTCCCATTTTTAATTATTTTTCCTCCACGGTTCTCAGTTAAAAAAACTTAACGGAGTTAACTTTTTTTTTCCGAATTGCAAACTGACGTTTTATGGCTTTTGATCAAAACGAGTATACAAGTCGAATGATGTAAAACTTAATTTGAAATTATGCTCTAAACGACGAAAATGGTGCTTCAATTCGCTGTTTAAACTTCCAATTAAAAAAATCAAGTCGTTTGGAGCACCGTTTCGGTGTAAGTTTTACATCAATAGACTTGTATCTTTGTTGATCAAAAGTTCTAAAACTCAATTTGTAATTCGTAAAAAAAAACTTAACTTCGTTAAAATTTTTTTTTAACGGAGGACATGTTGAAGAAAAATAGTTGAAAGGTGGGACTCTCAGAGAGAAGAAAAAAGGTGGAACTGTAAATGACCAATGACGTCTAGTGTGGATTATTAGAGGCTAATATCCGTTTTTTGAGAGGAAAATAGCAAATCAACAAACAACCAAACATGAATCACAATTAGGATCCAAGTAGAATCGATGGGTTATTGATTAAATTGGGGAAAAGTATTGTCATATGCTCGTCTCTCTCTATGAACTTTGTCCTAGATATCAAATTAAGAAAAAGTTGAGCAAAATTTTTTGGGCCCCTAAGAACTACTAGTTTTGTCAAATTGTAGGAACAAAAAGAGATGCACAAAAAAATTTCCGGGAACCTGAACTGATTATTAATCCACAACTAGAAACGGCAATGAAACAAGTTTGGCAAGAATTGGCTACGAATCGAACCGAACCAAACCGATGATTTGACATCGGTTGAGAAGCCCTCCATTGAAACCGGTTAAAACCAAACAAAACCAATCAAAAACAAAAACTGGTTTGGACAGAACTAATCGTTTCCACCTGGAAACAGGTTTGAACCAGAACTGGCTTTCGGATCAAAAACCGGTTTGTGCACTCTAGGATTACCCATGTAAAAAACTTAGGGAAAATCTCCATTTTAGCCATTGACCAGTCAAAATATCTAAAATATCCAATTGTAGCGGCTCAAAGTCATTTTAATCTCGTGTAACGGCTTGAAAAAATCATTTCAAGTCAACTAACCCATGATTGTCACGTGTCCGACAGCCGTCATTCAGTTGAAGGTTCTTAGCCGGTTGAAGGTTCCTAGCCGGGTACTTTCAACACGGCTACAACCTTTCCAGATTAGTCTTTCTTTAGCTTGGCTTAAGATCTTTCCTTGGCTTGGCTTAAGGATCTTAGATTTAAGATATAACTTTTTTTAAGATATAACCTTTTTGTTATAATTTGATATATAAAAAGAGATTTATTCAACTAGTGTAATACACATTGTTTTTTAAATATATAACCTTTTTATTATTACGATACAAAATTACATTTATTCAACCCGTGTAATACACTGGGTTATTAAAGATATAATTTTGTTTATTATTTGGTTTATAATATTAGATTTATTCTAACCTGTACAATACACGTTTTTTTTAATAAATTACCTTTTTAGTATTTAGCATACAAAATTACATTTTTAACCAGTGTAATACACAGAGTTTTTAAAGGTACAACTTTTTCAATCATTTCGTATATACAATTACATTTACTCAACTCGTACAATACACGTGATTCTTAAACATATAACTTTTTATTACTTAATATATAAAATTACATTTAATCAACTCATGTAATAAGATTGTTAAAGTTATATTGTCTTATTATTTAGTATAAAAATTACATTTATTTAATCCGTATAATACACAGGGTTCCAACCTAGTAATTTATATAACAACATTGTTAATCCCTTTTCAGAATGGTGGAAATTATAACTGAATTATTATTATTATACTTATTATTATATAAATAAAATATTAAAATTATACATAAATAATGTTATTGTACCTTATTCTAATTATTATTATTATTATTATTAGCCAAGGAAAGAACTTAAGCCAAGCCAAGCTGTAACGCCCGACTTGTTAAAAACAATATTAGAATACTTTGTCGAAAATAGGCCCATAATTTTTTTATCTTACTTAATAAAGATTATTATTCCATAAATATTTTAATCCACATATTTGGATTAATAAAACATTTACAAATGCTCATTTAGAAAATTTCGTCATGACCCGTTTGCAAAACGACAATTCCTTACGAAAACAAAACCTGTTTAATAACCAAAGTTTTTATAAAACGAACATAACCAACTACTACATTGACATATTAACGCTTAACTAAAACAAACGTTGAAGTTAAACTCCAAAATGTAAATAACTAGGTCAATCTGACCCGATAAGAAAACTCATATACTTAGTGAACAAAATATCACTAAATCTTTACATAGTAGTTGACCCGCTTCCAAGACCGATCACTTTCGTCTTTCTACCACCAGAATTTGTGAGTTCTTTTCAAGCAACCATGTTGATCCCCATGACTTATCTACCCGTTCATAGTTCTCAAACATATCACCTACATAGAAAAACACACCTAAATTAGCATTTGCTAAGTGAAGACTTATAATACTATTTTGCATTAAACATAAAGGGGTTTTTTATGCTCATGACGACCAATAACACAAGGTAGAGCCTCCACTTCATTATCTCAAGTCACACATTACGTGACTTTCTCCATTCTAATCCAGGAGTTTTTTTTATCCATATCTCATGTTTATCCCTGCTAATATAGAGTCAATGACACTTCAAAGTAAACCATTATTAAAGTAATTCGCCAATATAGATAAAATAGTATATTGTCGCACAACTATATTGTAGTTCATCAAACAACATATACGATTTTCAACGATCATTTTTTAACTTGATCTACGCTTAATAATTCATGTATGTATTCATAACACACTCAATTAGGTAAATATGTTTAATTACACAAGTGCTATTCATTTATAAGCACTACTCGATAATCACGTGTATTTATACATACGGGTAACTTAATCTATCATAGACATCCCATATTCGAGGAATCACTCATTTCAACTCATGTATATATATATATATATATAATTACATTAAGTTCACAGCAATAGCAAAATCACATCGATTGGTTTCTTTGTAAAATCCCCCAAGATTATGCAAGTACTACAAATATATATATATATATTTCACTCAGCTTTGTGCAGCCATAGTAATTCAGTGTTTTCTCCACTTTTTATTGAGTATTTTACTTCAAACTAAAATTGTTAGAGACGGCGTCTCAGTGACCTTTTCGTGGATATAAAATACACCCCGAACGGACATTCGGTTGATTTACTATGAATTTTTAATGATTAGTAAAAATCAGGAAAGAAGCTGAATTTTCAGCACTTTGGTCTTTCGACCCATTAATAAATTGCACTCTTTTTCAATGGTTTTAAACCCCAAAAACAAGAATACGTAGTTGTTGAATAAAACACCATTCAATAATTTGTGTTAAAACATCCATCTTAACTATAAAATTTCAAGTAAACAAGAATACTATTTAATTCAATACGAATCCAAACATATTCGAGTCACTCACATTCGCCCGTAGGAGTGTTGTTGCTTTATCGTCCGTTTGACCCGTTGTCGTCCAAACATTATCTCGTCTATCTTGACAACAAATTAAACTTGTAGTTAGCATGGGCATTAATCTCATAATACATTAGTATTTATCCAGCAATCATCAAACATGCATTCTAAACCATTCTTATACTCCAAACTCGTAAGTAGTTTATTACCATTCATTTGACCCGTTATCACCCATTTCGTATAACGACAAGTCACGGGTCAATGCTACCATATTAAGATCTAAAAGCATACTTAAATTCACAAATTAATAGTACACATAAGTTATTGTTCTAAACGAGACCATATAAATTCATTTACCCAAATGACCCATTTGGTCGATTAACTCATTTTTGACATAACGAACTCATATGTGTCACTATGATAATATATAATAAACCAATTCACCAACTAGGTTTGTCATAGACTTGTGCCCAGTAATTAACTCTTGATTATTAACAAATCATTTCATGTAGTAAACATGACAAATCTTTCAAAATTTCACTTTTATTTTGGTTTAGGCATTTAATTAAACACCTAGTGTGCATAAACTATATTCCACCATTTTTACACTTAATGAACTCTCATACACCTAATTTATCATCAAAGATGTCTACTTTTTTTGTAATTCTCAAATAGTATCATCATTTATGTTTTTAAACAAAATCATCGTTGTTTTAGGATCGTCAGTTTCTACTCATATTTTGGTCAGCAACTTCACACATGGTTTCCATACATCTCTACCCTAATCACCAAATCATGAATTTGAAACAAAATCATAGCATGCAACATGAATCCATAACTCAAAAGTTACAATCAATTAGTTTAGCACAAAGAACTATGGTTATTCAACACCAAAATCATACACAATTACACCCAATTTCGTGGGTTTGTACAAAAAGCATGAAGAACACTACTTTGAATTTCATCAATAACATAAGAAATCACTTACTAGAGAGTTAGAATCAAGCAAAGAAGACAAAATCGAGACTTCAACCCTCAATTTCGTGATCCTCATGTGAAATCAATCTCCTTCTCCTTTTTTCCTTAGTCATGCGTCGCACAGGGGTGACCTGGTCACGCCCTTTATCTTTCCCCCCTTTTTTTGTTCTTATTTATCTAAGGTTATAGCATATTCACTTTTAGCCCTTATGTTTTGGCTAGTTATCTAGTTTGGTCAAAGCACTATTTTCACTAATAGATAACTAATATTTTAACTTGATTCAATATACCTGATTCAATATACATAGTTACAATACTTCATGTTAATATCATAATAAAACATGATAACCGAAATTTAGTATTAGGGGTGTTATAAAATACTATTTCCACCAATACAAACTTACTTGAAAGATTATACATATTTTAATACCAAAAAAAACCAGGATTTTACACAAGCCGCTACACTGAAAGATTTTAAGCCAAGGAAATATCTTAAGCGAAGCCAAAGAAAGACTAATCTGAAAAAGCTTGAGCCGTGTTGAATGTACTCTGCTAAGAATCTTCAACCGACTAAAAACCTTCAATTGAATGACAATTGTCGGACACGTGACAATCATGGGTTGGTTGACTTGAAAAAATTTCAAGCCGTTATATGAGATTGAAACGACTCGTTGAGCTGCTACAATTGTCTATTTTGGATATTTTGACAGATAATGACTATAATGGAGATTTTCTCAAAAAAATATATATATATTACAAATGGACATGACCGACGAATGTGATGTCATGATTGTCTGATGGGGATGACGGACAAAAAGATCCCTAACATATATTAAAATGAAGATAAAATAACAGATGTGCTAGAAATAAAAAAAATAGATGAACCCTGAAATTTTTCTCTTTACTTGCTCCAAAATATGAGCCGATAATGTCATTCTAAAGTTCTATTTTAGAACACCTTCTAATGATAATCTACTCCTAATTCCATGTATAGTGGGCCATTATTATCATGCTCCTACTCTGGGTATGAAACGACACGTGACACTCGAGACATTATGAGATGTGAAGTTAAAAATGGATGTAGTGACATGTCTCATAATGTCCCATTCAATATTATTAATTTTTATTTCTTTTCTTTTTTAGAAAAAATTAAAACAAATAATTATCATTAAGTAAAAAGAAATACATAAAAGTAATTAAAATACTAAAAAATAAAGACAAGACATGTGAAAAATACTAAAAAAACATACAAATGGTAAAAATAAAATACTAAAAATGAAGCTCTAAAGTCCGTTTTTATCGCGGATTTGTTGCTTATGCATTTGTGCTAGGATTAAGTCGTCTCCTTGGAGGTGATTGATCGGTTTAGTTAGACAAATACTCAATTTAACCTAAGGTCGCGCGCGAAACCATACTCATAATAAATTAAATCCAACACTTCGCTCTTTTCCTGCAATCAAATTGGCGCAAGCCCAAGAAGCACAGACTACACCTGTGCCAGCAAGCGGTGTGGTACAGTACAAATGGTACGATCGTCAGAGCAATAGGACAATTAGCGCACGACAAGCTATACACTAATGTTGCATGATGAGAAATCATGCAGGAGACATGAAGTACACAAGGACACGTATGTGGCACCAATCAAAGTGCGCCGACCATAGCTCCATGATCTCCACTTAACTGTTGATGCCAGACTAGACGACAAGGATAATTTCCAGGCAACGTGAATCCATTCAACGTGAGCCAACTACGCCCTCGCCTGTAAACACTAACAGTCATAACAGGGGAGACAAAACGGGTATTCCTTGTTGTCGACCTCAGGCCCATCAACCCATCTCCTTCATAACTCACTTCGGCTATAAATAGAGAACTTCGTCTACAGGTTTAAGGATCGCTCTCTTGCTCTCACACTTAATACACACACTTCTATCCTGAAAACAAGCTCTTACTCTCACGCCGGAGGGTGGTTACCATGAGAACCCCCTTATTCTCCTCTTGTATAGCGAGCTTCACGGTGTGTTAATTGTTTTGCAGGATCATCGTAGCTATTTGTTGAGGAAGAAAGAAGATTAACCTTATTTGGACGAGACACAAACCACAAGCTAATCCCCAGATAAACTTAGTGTTTCTTCATTGGCGTCCACCGATTTTACAATCACCTTTTCGTCTTGTTTCTGAGCTTTGGTTGATTTCATGGCAGATCAAAGCATTCCTTTTTCCCACTCGGTTTTCACTCTCATTCGGGCCAGGTGGAGGACAATGCGCACGTCCAAAGCCACCCAACTGACGAGCACGCGATGGGGATACCGAATTGGGGGAATACACGCGAGTGGTGTTCGTATCACTCCAAATATGACCCTAGCAAGCCATGGCGCGAGGCCATCGGTGACACAAACTTCACTATTACAAGAGGGGGAAACTCCTGCCTCTTGGTTTTTCAAAAGTCAGGCCACTTTAGATGCTATGTACGCACAGATGTGTGCACATCAGGGTCAAACCCAGTTTCAAGCACAACAAACTCCAGCAATAGCATCGATGCCAAGGCAGCTGGATTACAATTCTACTCATCACGAGCGCACGCCATCTCATGTACCTTCCAAGCACACCAGAAGACACCAGCACCAAAGGTCGCCATCGCCAAGGCGACAAAGTGTCCATACCACGCGCGACACGCACATGGACACGTAAAGATATTATGAAAGCCAATACACTCAGCCACATCGGCGCACTCTAATAAGCATCCGACTTGAGCTGCGCATTATGAATGAAGAGTGGGACCCACACACTGGTGAGTCCGACCTAAAGTATCATGAGGGTGATAGTTCTTCAGTTTTTAGCTGTTTTCCCAAAATCATTAGGCGTATAAGCCAGGGGCTCACATTGCGTACAACTCGTCGGCTGAGCATGATTACAGCTTGGTTTATTGGCCAACTGCAACAGCAGAGCAATCCAAGTTTATCCGTGAGATTGTTCTGGTACCTTTAGAGAAGGCAAAGTTATCACCAACAATGGGCAAGTTCATTGGTTTGAGTGATTCGGATGATCATATGAGAGTTTTCACAAGAGTTGGTGTAGTAGGAGGTTGGACCATGCCAATGTGGTGCCACCTTTTCGTTCAAACCTTAACAGGGGTGGCTTGCGCCTGGTACGATAGCCTCCCCGCAGGCATGATAAAGTCGTGGCAAGAATTGGAACCAAAATTTTTAGCTCATTTCAGCTAGCAAATGGTCACAAGCTTGACACTTCTTAGGTTATGAATATATGGCGAAGGGAGAATGAAGGCTTGGATGAGTTTATCACCTGTTTCAACAATGAGTGTCTTGAAATCAGAAACTACAGCGAGGATCTCATGCGCGCACATTTTACTCACGAGGTAAGTTGTGATAGTTTGATCCAAACTACCGCGAGAAAGACGGTATGCCCGAAGAATGGGACAAGTTGATGGCAGCCGCTAGAATCGTCGCGCAGACAGAAAAGACGTTGACAGGAGCAAAAGCAATTCATTATCCGAGCGAACATCAGTCGAGTAGTTATGCGCAAGACCTTAGCAGGCGCAACAAGAATGGCAAAAACTCTGTCTCAAAACGATAAAAAACCTCGCCATAGCGAGGATGTTCATGCGACCATCAATAAGATTGGTTATAAGAAGTCAATAAAGAATGGGAATCGCAAGAAACACTGGACTCCACTGAGTAAGACACCGTTAGAGGTTCTTAGTACAGGAATAACGACTTTAAGGCTCCGCAGCCTATGCGAAACAAGAAGAATGAAGACCCCAACTTGTACTGTAACTTCCACAAAGACACTAGGCATCTATCAGACGACTATATCAGCTTGTGCCAGGAGATCGAGAGGGCCTTGAAAAGTGGAAAACTGGCACATCTGGTGAAAAACATGCGAAAAGAAACCATACAGGTCCAGAGAACTGACAAAGGTTCTAACAAAATGATTCGGAGGCTGGAAACACACATGGTCAGCGGTGGACCAAGAAGAAGCGCAAAGAGTCAAGGAAAACGCTCGACGAATGATTCACGGCATGAGCAGCATGTCATTTTTCCAGTAGTTCGCGGGGGCCCCACGCTACATGACACGTCGTAATTACCAGAATTACAAAACAAATTACATCTTCATAGATCCAGTAAGCACAACGGAAATAATCTATGAGCAATGTTTCAATCAATTTGACCCAGAAGATAAGGCGCGCCTGGAACGATTGATTATCCTTTAACGGGATTTTGCAACGCGACGGTCTTCGCTCTTGGTCAAATATATTTTATAGTCACGTTGTCGGATGGGAAGCACTCAAGAACAACCGAGGTAAACTTTATGGTAATGCCAGCCAATTCAAGCCATGTCATCTTGATTGGTAGAGAAACACAAGGCCACCTTAGCATGGTGACTTCCATTCTGCATTCTAAGATTGGTTTTCCAATAGAAACTGGAGTGGCAATCTTATATTCAAGAAAAGAAGTGATGGCTGCAGATGAAGTACGCCCATCAAAGGTTGGCAAGAGCACCCCGCGCACTGAGCCGCAGAAATGGGTTTTGAATAGAAATTATCCAGAACTAACAGTGATACTCGGTCTCGCCATGTCAGAAAACATCTGTGTTGTCTTAAAGCAGATGCTTTTCAAAACATGGATATCTTTGCTTGGTCACCAGCCGATATGACTGGTGTCCTGCGGGATTGTTTGAATACATTCTCGTCTGTGGAGCCGGTCGTACAAAGAAAGCGCAGCTTGGGGTTAGAGAAAACAAAAAGTGATGAATGAATAAGTACCAGAGTTGCTGAATGCGGTATACTGCGTGAGGTTAGATACCAGACCTGGGTGCCTAACCCAGTGATGGTTGAGAAATCAAATGGGGGATGGCGGATCTATGTCAATTACAAAGATCTTAATAAAGCGTGCCCCAAAGATTGCTATTCTCTACCTGAGATAGACAAGAAAATCGATTCTCTTGCCTCGTTCAGGTGGAAGTGTTTCCTCGACTGCTACAAGGGGTATCATTAGGTGCAAATGGCCTTAAAGGATGAAGAGAAGACGGTGTTTCATACCAAAATGGGTATTTTTTGCTACACCAAGATGTCGTTTGGCATGCCCAATACTGGCGCGACATACCAATGGTTGATGGATAAAACCTTTGATGATCACATCAGAAAACAATAGAGGTGTATATCGATGATTTGGTTATCATGAGCCGAGAAGAGGACCTCATGTTAAAAGATATCGAGAAGACTTTCAAGTCGCTGCGCAACGTAAACATGAAGGTCAACCCGAGCAAATGTTCGTTTGGAATGGAAGAGGGGAAGTTTTTGGGTTTCATCCTAACAAAAGGTGGTTTCAAGGTCAACCTGAAAAGGTTCAAGCCATCGAGTGCATGTCGTCGCCAAGCAACATCAAAGAGAAGCAACGATTAGTCGGCCGCTGGCCGCGCTAAACCGTTTTTTGTTCGATTATGCTGCGGAGTCTTTCCCTTCATCAGTACGTTGCATAACTGTGTTAAAAAGAATGAATTTCGATGGACGACAGAGGCTGAAGGAGCTTTTAAAGAAATTAAAGAATGTCTGATTTAATTAACAACCCTAACTGCACCAGCGAAGAAGACTTCCCACCAGTCTATCTGCCACTCCTTCCTAGGGTCGTGCTACAACAGCCGGTCGATATTGAAATTCCAACGCAACCACAACCCAGGTCGCCTCAGTTTTCACGACACGTTGTTCATAGTCCTGGCCCGAGAATGGCAACGTATGAACAGTTACGAGCCGATGTTGACGGGGTTAATGATATGCTCAGCACATTTGCTAATATGGTGTGGTGGATGGTTGTGGAGATGTAGGAGTGACGACAACGTGAACATTTACCTCAGTGATTGCTCCCATCGCCTCGAGGACGAAAACAGCAGAATCCAGATGTAGATTAGGATCCGCAGCCATAGACTAGTCAGATGTTTTTAACTTTTTATTTAGTACTCAGTTGTAGTTTATCTGTTGTTATGTATGTACAAACCTATGGTATATATGTTATATTCAATTGTATTTCAGTTGTTCGGTTACTTGATGTTTATTTGTATTACATAATATTTCATAATAATTTGCTTAAAATGGTAAAATGTTGAAAGTGATACTAAAATGGCAATATCGAAACGACATAATGTTGAAACAATGTAATATTTGAAACACTAAACATAGAACGATATAATATTTGAAATAGTAATATTGAAACGGAAGAATGTTGAAAATATATAATATTTGATACGATATAATGTTGAAACGATACAATATTTGAAATGATATATTGTTGAAACAACATAATATTGAAACGGTAATATTGAAACGACATAACGTGGAAACGATATAATATTTGAAATGCTAAACATAGATTCGAGATAATATTTGAAACGGTAAACATAGAAACGATATAATATTGAAACGATAGAATATTTGAAATGATATAATGTTGAAACGGTAGTCTTGAAACGACATTATGTTGAAACGGTAATATTGGAACGATATTATGTTGCAACGATAATATCGAAATAGTATAATCGATATAACATTACATATTAAAAGCTCAAACTGGACCGAAGCTATTAAAATGGTATAATCGATACAACGTTATATATTAAAGTTCGCATCAGACCGGAGTTTATATAAAAAAAATTAGTTGCTTCATATAGGCCTATACTCACCGTATCGGCATCAAGAAAACACAAATTCATACTCCAAAAATTCATTTGTCTTCTATACGCATCGTATAGGGTTATAAGATGCATATAGACACCATAAATTGTGTTTGACACAAATCAGGCATTGACTTTTGAGGGAACCATAGGTTTATTCGATGCGTATAGCCCTATACGATGGTATAGGGCTCAAAAGTGTGCAAATAGTGGGTGTGGGTGTGTGGATAATTTCAGCATTATTTTTAGACCGTTCATATGGTTTTATATTTGGTTCACTAAACATCACTGCGACATCATAAAGTAACTGTCACATCACTTACGAATTTTGAGTAACTATTAAATTGAACGTCAACACAGACAACTTTTAAGGTAAAAACACAAATACTATCTATACACGTTCTAGGAAAACATTCCTATCAGAATATAGTATAGCAAAGGCAAGTGCACAATTAGTATCAATCGATGGACACAAAATCTACTAGTAATGAACCTATTACTTAATATGCAATCTAGTGAATAACCATAATCAAAACTAAAGATCTACTAACTTGAATTACTGAGAATTATATAAAGAGTTAAGAGATATAACCATCACAGACTAGAATCAACGAATACTGTTTAGATTGATGATAGACGAGTTTATTGAACCAACCCAATACTTAACTTACTATGGCGTATGAAGTGCTAAAATTGTCACACCCCGACTCGCAGCGGAAGACAAATGCAGGGTGCGGCAGACACGTGGTAATTCTCTATAATTTAAAAACATGATATCATAAACAGAGAGAACCTCGATTACAACATACTATCAGTATCATATTACACACCATAAGTTCAAGTACAGTACTACGAGCTATCAAAGCTCTTATTCTGCTACAGTTCACTACTACAGCCATCCACACGCACCTCCCTTACTCTTGCTTCGCTTTACCTGAAATGCATGTTAGAATTAAAAAGGGTCAGCTAAATGCTGCGTGAGTTCCACTGGTTTAATTGTGTTGAACAATATGTGTTAACAAGTTTAATTGCACTAGTCAAAGTCACAATGACGGTCACAGTCATAGTCGCAGATGGAATTACACGAGTATACAAGTGAAACCTTGACTGTTTCTCCCTGGGCCGTGTCATCCCAGACACTCTCGGCCACCGGACCGTGTCACAAAGACACTCCCGGCCCATCAACTGCGTCACGTGCAGTTCAACGCCCCTTAGTAGTTATGACTAACAACACAACCAAATTAGGACGAGTGCAGTAGCCTAGTGCCGACATACTGTCAGTCGTGGCACTGGTTGGTCAAACCGATAGTACTATCCATTGTCCACAGGCTTATGTTAATCACTTGTCTTGCAGAGGGGAGGTAGTTCGTGTGTTAGATAATTCACATCACATATTGGTGCAATTAACACAGTTTCATAACATGCCAATCATCTCAGAAACAGTATCATAGTTTAAAAGTGGGAGAGTAAAACTCACTCCCAGATTGGTGTAATCAACACAATTAATAACATGCAAGTCCCCAGAAAACAATAAAATCATTTAAAAGTGGGGAAGTGAAACTCACTCCCAAGTTGGGGCAATGATCACAGTTTGTAACAAGTTATGTGTTAGGGAAGTAGAGTCCCCTTCATAAGTTTGTGTAATCAACACAGTTTGTAACATGCATTCTACCCCAAGTAAAACAATAAAACAATTAAAAGCGGGGTAGTAAAACTCACAGTGCAAATAGTGGTCTCAACACAAGAGTGATCAAGCAGCTGAATCAACTTTAATAATACACATGCAAGTATGGACTCAAATTAGTATCTAAGTTGGTAATGGTTATAACTTGGATCTGGTCAGGAGTTTTTACTCAGGATTGAGTCTATAGGACACTTGTATGGTGATGGACGTCAGGGTAGTATTAGTTTTCAGTTTTGCTTCCGGGCACCGGTTCGCGTGCCAGCCAAAGTCAATAGTTTAACGTGTTCAGATAATGGTATAGGAATACCAATAGTATCAACACGTGGTTATTTAAGAATGATTAACTTTCCATCAAGGGAGTTTGAGTGTTTGGGGGTTTAAGTTGCCCAAAGTTGAGTTTCCATTTTCATCGTCGGGAATTCTCCCGTATTGTCTTAGAGTACACCCATAGTACCCAATTTTGCCCGGGAATCTCCCAGAATACTCCCAGTGTTCCAATTATAGTATTTGTCGGGTTGGGTCAGTTTCCAGTTCCGAAAGGTTCGTTATACGGTAAACTGCCGAAATTGGTTTAAAATAATCTATTTTTAACTCCATAAATTCCCATTTAATCTATACTTATTATAAAAATCTGTAAATTTTTATATAAATCAGTAAAAGTCTGTAGATTATGGGAAAAATTTCTGGGAATTTATTTTGTTAATTTACGTATTTAAATAAATTATTTATAAAACTATTGTTAACCACATAATTAAAATTAAATACCATCAGTAGTTAAAAAAACCAAAAAAATTCCAAAACACTCTTTACATGTACAGGAACTCCTCATAAAATTTTGAGATTTTTCTGATTTGGTTTCGGTGCGTTCCCGGCTACCGAAAACTTACAAAAACGCGGATTTTTAACCCAAATCAAAACTAAACAAATGGATTCCAAATTTTCCTAGAACATTTCCCATATGTTATTTAGTGTCTCTGTAAAATTTGGTGATTTCTTGAATTTTTTTGATAATTTTTCTGAATTTCTTTTGGTAAAACAGTTAAAAAATCACCAAATATCGTAGAAACTTCCAAAATTCTAAACTTTTATGTGGACCTTCCTGACAATATCCTACATCACCACACCAAATTTGAGCTCAATCGAAGTTACACGGACCAAGTTATAGGCAAAACAATTTTCTGCCTAGCCTAGATTCGGTTCTCGGATGTTATACCTGGCGATTCTTCCGCTTCCAAGCATTTATCTTGATCCCAGAAGTCTGTGAAGGCTATATTTAGTACCTACACATCAATTACAACCCAAATATGCTAGAACTTAGATCAATCAAGCTATAATTCATTGTTTTTCGGTTAATCGAATAGTTAAGCGATTTTTGTCGAATAAGAGTTGATTAGGGTATCAAACCCCAAAGGTTTTTGATCATGGCTGCCATATAACACCAGGTAAATACCAAGGTGTTCTTATTCAGCCCATAAACATGTTTAAACCTTCAAACATCTTGGATTAAAATGCTTTTTTCGGCTAGAAATCACGTTTAATCGAAGAAACGGACTTAGAATCATAAGTATCAAGGTTAATACCTTTGATTTAGTGAGAACTCAGCTGAATTCAAGGGTCTTTAGAGCATATTTTTGGAGAATTGGAGTGATTTTTTGAAAAATTGAATTATAAAATGAAAAATAAATAAAACAATATATATACATAGGGGGGGGGGGGTTGGCGGTTTGGATGTGGGTCCCAAGGGGAACACCTCGTGCTTTGGTCGGCGTGTTAAAAGATGATGTTTATCTTCCGTTTTCGGGTCCCGGACGCGTCTCCAATTTGCGAAACGGGCTCCGTTTTGCGCGTTCTTAGTGTCAAAAGACTCGGTTTTAAAAACTGAGCATAACCGTCTCTAAATTCCGAGCATGGTTACGTTTTAATCATAAAAGTCTCGTTTGACGTTCGTTTAATTGTTTTTAAGCTTGATCGATCGTTCCTTGCACATTCGGTTGCCTTATGTTATGCCCAGAACGAATGCGTTTCCCCAACCGGGAGCTGCTTCGTTTTGCGTGCCCGGGCTTTGATTATTTTCAAACCTTATGTCACAGTCTATGGCACAAAACTAAGTTGTTCCTGGAACTCGGAATCTTAAATGACGCTACCAATAATCTAATAATCAAAGTCAAAGGTCTAATGCGTTGTTAAACATCAAGTCTCCGTTTAACACGTTGTTCAAGGCTAAGGACGCCAACCTCGCATCGTTGGTCCTTAGTAGTGTCATGTCAACCATGACGTGCTCTCGAATTCTTCCGAGATATAACATATATTGTTTCGCACAACACACAAGTCATGAAATTTCACAAGGTTTACGCGCAATTATAGTTTTAATCATGCTTTAAGTTTAGGACCAATTAAGGTGTACCTGGTTTCGTCATGGGTATAAAAAAAATAGACTAATACCACGTAAGATTAATCTTATCAAGCTAGGGTTAAGGCTAAAGACACACCTTAAGACCTATTTCAATAAAGCTAATGCCAGTATGGATTCTTTTGACTTAACATTTCTAGCCTAGTGCTAAGGTGAACAACAACATAACAATTTACGAACTACCAAGGTAAGACATTTAGAAAACCCTAATTAGTTTCTAGACCCTTATAATTAGATCCTTCCCGTAAGGAGAACATATGTTTAACCAGTTATGAAGATTAGTTATCGATTGCCGATTAAAGTGTCAAGCATTATGTTAATGGACGTCAATATACCCTAGGATAGTAAATACCGAATCTGACATGCATAATGATATGCGCCAAATGCAACATATAAAGTATATCAAATGAGGTATCAAAATCAACCCTTTTATGTACCAATTATGGAAAAAGTTTGTTTCTTTGTATACTTTGGATTTTCAGGATTAAAAGAGCTTAGATGTACAAAAGAAACAAATTAACGACAGAAACCAACATGAATACAAAAGAAGAGAAGTTGACACATCATACCAACCCTCCGAGCTTCACCCAAAGACCAAAATAAAAATTAGAAAATAAGCACGGGGTTGTGCCACCAAAGCATGGGGTCTGTCCCACTCCAGAGTCCATGAAGAAAAGATAAACAGAAGCAGACAAGAGACACGGGGCCGTGGTCAACTCCCATATATGCAAATAATAGGGGTGTGAAAGGCCTTTTTCCAGCTATAAATAGGGGTTCTTGGTTCAATTGTAATCCATCCCTTGACAACCCTTTCGCTCACTTCACCACCACTTCTCCACCACTCCAACACCATCATCCAAACAATCGTTAGAGTTTAGAGTGTTAGTAGTCTCGGGATCCAAGATTGATAGTAAGAGTTCTTGTCAAACAATGGCCATGCTTGGCTAATCTCTTACATCACTTAGTGAAGATAAATCCTTTATGTATTACTTTTGATTTCCAAGCTTTGGTTAACTTTTTAATTGGGTTTGTATTAGTGACTTTTAATAACTAGTTTTTTATATTGAAAATGAACTTTATTCTATCATTTATTCATTCTTTGTTGATTCACTCATTCATGTTTTTAGGGTCTATATAAAACATGGTAACTTCTTGGAAGGGGGTTAGAAGGGTGGTTTGGATGAAGCTCTTGCCTCGTTTAGTGTATAGATCTGCGAGGACTTGATTCAAGTTATTAGGACTTCCCTTTTGGCAGATAACATCAAATCAGGGGAAGTAAGAACGGCTTTAATACCTTATAAACAAACTACTATTAAAACTTTAATCTGGTCTTGCGGGACTGTATCCCTGCTGACTCAGACCAATATGGCCGAGGGTGGCATTGTCTCCAAAAGAGGGACATGCCACTATAACTAAGATGTGCAGAAATCATCAAAGAATACGTAAAAGATCAGTCGGAACCAAGTTCTATCTTGTTTATTTTTCTTTTAAATATTTCAATTTCTTTTTAATTTCTATTTATTAAACATCTTTTCTCAAAACAATTGGTTAGATTAGACGTTGACGATATTCCGGTATTAAAAGCTCTTGTGTCCTTGGACGACCTCTGTATCTTACCATCACTATACTACGCCAACGATGGGTGCACTTGCCCTAGCGTGTTGTGGAAAGTGATTGTGCTATATCGTGTTTTATAAATTTAAAGCTTGATAAACGAGTAACAATGCTTAAAATATACTAAATGTTATACCCACGCTCTAACATGTCAAGTTTTTGGCAAGGTTGTCGGGGACAAGTATTTTAAGAAAGTTTAAAATTAACAGCCTAATGTTCTGTAACATTTAAAATTTCAAGCTTTGTGTAGGAACGTCCACGATTAGCACGGGAACCTAAATTTGTTATCTATTGTCCAATTAGGCAAACTAATGACAAGTTAACCAAATAACAAGAATTACTCATTTAAACATTGTTTTCACTGATCTAAAGTTCAATACATTTGAGAACCGGATCTGACAGAGCTTCACCGTCTCTGTGCCAAAATCTCTCCAAGTTACAAATGAAATCAACAAGGCACCTATATATAGCACACAAGTTCGTTGGTAAGTTGGGAAAGTTCGGGCGAATTTGACTTAGTCAAGTTCGGCCGAACTTGACTTCTCACAAACCAATACCAACGAACTTGGCCTCTATCTCACTTAAATACGCCTCGTTTCTAACAGATTAAACCCTATTCACTCAGACTCGATACATAATGACGTAGGCAACAGACATATGCAACAACTGATTCCCCCTTGGATGTTGCTGTTGGGATTGAACCCTATGAAAGGAACAGATGATATAAAGCCAAACAACACTATCCGAGCTTTGGTTCAACTATCAGAGGTTACATCCTCTGATGTACTTACACTGCTTTCCATAAAGACTGCTCATCCTGTCATCTGCCTTCACAAAGCTTCAAGGTCTGCCAGAGTTAACAAGGACAGAGGATAGGAATCAGAGCTTAGTCATTAGCTTAGTTAATCAAGGTAATAGTGCTAAGCACTGATGTTAGTATAAGCAGTGTTTAGAGTTAGTTACATATTGTTTCCTGTCACTATCAACCTTGACGTCATCAAAGATGCTCAGAGGTTAGATAGTTATTATAAATAGGCAACTCTTGTAACCTTTGAACTTATCTCTTAAAAGATCAACTTTCGCATATCATCTTCTCTGCATTTTCTCATTACCAAACTGTAATTGCAAAGGCTGAGGGGGAGTTTGTGAATCACATGCAAGTTAATTAACTTGAAAGCATGATGATGATGAAAACAAACGACCATTGCTTGTAGTAAAAGTTTTCCATCTTATTCCGCTGCAAATCTCTTTTAATTCAATCATTTTTCATTTTTGAAACAAAAACTACAAGTAATTCAAACTCAGATCCTAACAATTGGTATCAGAGCTTGATTCATCAAATTCGATCTAACAATCGATTTGGTTCGAACAGATCAGCTCTCTTGCTAATCAGTTTGGTTGTTTTTAAGCTTGATATTCAGAGTTTTATTACGTTCAAAGTTTTTAAAACAAAATCTGTGAAAAAATCAACTGAAAATGTCTCAAAACATACAGGATGCCAATCCTGGTTCTTTGTTCAAACCGCCGATGCTCAAAAGAAATGAATATTTCATTTGGCAACGACGGATGGGTCACATCCTTGCTCAGCAAAACACCGGTTGCTGGAGATCTATTGCTTATGGACCTCACGTTCCAATGGTTCCAAGCACAGAGGATCCAACCAAGAAAGTGCCAAAAAATCCTGAAAACTTTTCGGAGCAAGATTTCCAGAAAATTGAATTGGATGCTAAGGCATTTAGCATAGTTGCTTCGACCTTACCCATTGAAATTTATGTTGGTCTACTCCATTGCAATAGTGCAAAGGAGTTATGGGATGCACTTAAGGAGCAATTTGGTGGGACTGAGGAAGTGATAGAAAGTAATAGAGAAGTACTAAATCAGCAGTATGAAACGTTTTGTCACTTGAAAGGAGAGTCTCTAACACAACAATTTGAAAGTTACAGCTGTCTCATCAGTGAACTCAGACTGGTTAAGTTGTTTTTCCTAATTCGACTGTCAATAGTCGTTTCCTTAGATGTTACCAGATAAGTGGGAGACAATAGCTTATGTAACGCGAAAATCTGTTGGGTTTAAAGAAATGTCGTTGACACAACTTCATGGGATACTCCTCACTTATGAGAGGGAGTTAAACTAGAAAAAGAAGTTGCAAGATTCTGGCAAAATGACTGATGATTACTCATTGGGTAATACAGCTCTTTTTGGCCAAGAAGAGGGTTCTGGCAGCAGTAAGGACCAAAGTTATGATCACTATATAGATATTACATCTGGTGGGAACTTTGGATCTGAAACATATGCACCCAACTATGCTTTTACTGCTAGTGGGGAAAGCCAAACATCTGACAATCTATCCTTTGAGCTGACTGATTTACAACACATTGAACCTTCTGATCTTGAGGAAATGGAATTTTTCACCAACTGGCCCTATTGAGTGTTAGGGCTAGTAAATTTTATTAGAGAAATGGTAGAAAATTCCCAGGTTTGCATGGGGGGTTGAAGGTTGGGCTGGATAAATCAAAAGTCAAGTTTATAAGTGTAATAGGCTAGGACACTTTGCCAAGAATGCAGGTCTCAAAGTTCTGGACCAATAGTGACTCATCCTGGCCCTAGACCTCAACACACACAAAACACTGCTCATTATTCACAATATGCCCCTGCTCAACATGTTCAAAACACTGCCCACTTTGCACATCCTGCTACCACTGTTCCAGTGCATTATGTTCAATCCACTGCTCCCCAAATTCAATATGTTCAGGCACCATCTCATCCTCAAGTGCTTGTTCAACAAGCACCCATTGTTACACAACCTGCTCAAACCACTGCTAGTCAAGCAGAGGTTGGTCAACAAAGCTTTTTCACACAAAGTTATGTTGACTGGAGCAGTTTGCCTGAGGATTTGACTGATGAAAACTTTGCTTTAATGGCCAAAAATGATGTTGAACAAGAATTTTGTTTAATGGCCTTAGAGACAATTGCTGAAGGTGTTGAATCTGTGGAGATAGTGTCAAAATCTGATGAAGTTCAAGTTCATGATGAAACAGTGGTTTCAACTGAAGAAAGAGAAAATGCTGCTGATAAGGAAAAGAACTCTCCTACTGACCCATGGAACATTGATGTGTGTAAAGATGAATGTGATTGTGCTCTTATGGCTGCTACAAAGGTATCACCTCAGATCCTTAAAGATCTATGTTCTGACAAATGCATCATTGCTTTTGCAAACATCAAAAAGGTGAATGAAAACCTGGAGAAACAAAATTTTAGAAGATGAACTTGATTTTGAAAAACTGATTAAAGAGTTAAAATCAAAGTTAAGTGAAAAAGATTCTGAAATGAGTAGCCTAAGACATGAATCAAGCATAACCAAGGACCAACTCCAAACTATAGTAGAAAAATACCAAGTTTGTAAAAAGGAGTTAGAAGAAACCCAAGTCACTTGTGAAAAATGGGTTGAGTCCTGCAAAGGTTATGAAATTATGCTTGATGCTCAGATCAAGAGCAACATCAAGTTTGGTGTAGGTTTTAGAGCCTATGACCAAAATGAGAAAAATGTTGCTGAAATTGATTCTGAGTTGGTTGAAGTTGTCCCTACAAATTTGGCTGGTGAAGAGATAAAAATCACAGATAAAGCTGGAAACAAAATTGTTTTGAAAAAACCAGAGGTTTCAACAAATGATAAAGAAATTGAAAAATATCAGTTTAAACCAACCTGGTCAGATGAATGTGATATCTTAGAGAACTTTAAGCCAATGGACTTCACAACCACTGATGGTATTAAAGCCCCAAAAGCACTGGTGATCCCTATCAAAGATGTGCCAGCAGAGGTTACAACCACTGCTGAGAAAAAGTCTGATAGGAAAAGAAGAGTAAAGATTAAAAACTTGTTTTGTGAATTTTGTGAAAAAGAAATCATGTGGCTGCTGATTGTTTTCTTTTAAAAGCCTATGACATTAACAAAACTTGTATTATAAAAAACTCTTCAAAACGCACCATCTGCAGCAAAACAAATCACTCAACTCAACAGTGTGCCTATCTCAAAACTATGAACAAAAGGTAAAAGAGATCAAGGCAAAAGAACTTGAAAGAGAAAGTTCTAGTTCTGTTGGAAATAAATCCAAGCAGAGTTTTGAACCAATTGAAACATCTGTTACAAAAGCCTTAACCAAAACCTCTGTTCAAATAGAGGTGCAAGTGACAGATGCCACACCTTCAAACTCATTTCCAAGAGGGTATGGCCAACCTACTTATAAAAAGGTTCCTCATGCTTATGAAGGCTACAAAAAGCCTTCAAAGCAAAGAGTAAACAGGCACCCTTATGGATACAATCATCTGATAGGTAATGGTCAAAAGCAGATATTACAAGAAAATTTCAAAATCACTGACCATTGTCCTAGACTTGAGGCTGGACCATCTGTGACCCCTTCCAAAGCCATTTTGGCTTTGGAGACCAATCTTAACTGATCTATTTACTTAAATGTGCAGGGACCCTCTACTTGCCTTGATAGCTTATGGTATGTAGATAGTGGAGGTTCCAGGCACATGACAAGATGTAGAGCCCTTCTCAAGGACTTCATGGCTCATGGGGGGTGATATATCTTTTGGTAATAACTCAAAGGGAAAGGTTTTAGGGTCTGGATCAGTTCTGGCTGGTAAACTCAAGTTTGAAAATGTGAATTTGATTGACAATCTGAAATTTAACCTGCTCAGTGTTTCACAAATGAGTGACAGAGGATATGGATCCTTCTTCACTAAGAAAACTTGTCAAATTGTGGACCAGAGGTTGTTAAAAGGATTGATCAAATCATTGCTTAGAGCAAAGCACAACTCACTACACACAGAAGTGTGAATGTGTATGTGGTAGATATGCTAAAAGATAATCCTATGTCTGGGACATGTCTGTTCTCAGTTGCTTCTAGCAAAGAGACTGAGTTATGGCATAGAAGACTTAGACACACAAATTTTAAAAGTATCACCACACTCTCAAAACAAAGTCTTGTAAGAGGCTTGCCTCACAAGCAATTTTCATGTGATGAACATTGTGTTTCCTGTTTAAAAGGCAAACAACATAAAGTTCTTTCAAATCAATTGAAGAGTCCAAAACAGGCCAGTGTTCACAACTGTTGCACATGGAGTTGTTTGGCCCAGTGCAAATCATGAGCTTAAAACACAAAAGGTATTGCCTAGTGATAGTTGATGATTTCTCTAGGTTTACATGGACCTTCTTACTTCATTCTAAGGATGAAACTGCAAGCATTTTGCAAAACTTTGTCAAACAAGTAGAAAAACAATTTGATCTTCCAGTAAAAATCTCTCTAAGTGACAATGGAACAGAGTTTAAAAATAGGGAGTTGGTTTCTTTTTGTGAGTCAAAAGGAATTGTTAGACAATATAGCATTCCAAGAACTCCAGAACAAAATGGGGTGGTTGAAAGGAAAAACAGAACCTTAATTGAATCAGCAATTTGCTAGCAGATTCTGGTTTACCCCTGTCCATTTGGGTAGAGGCTGTAAACACTGCTTGCTATGTTCAAAACAGAGTTTTGATTAACCCCAGGCATCAAAAGACTGCCTATGAGATTTTGTATAAAATCAAACCTTGATTTCATATTTTAAAATTTTTGGCTGTCCATGTTTCATTTTGAACTTAAAAGATTCTATATCTAAATTTGCAGCCAAAATTGATTGTGGTTATTTTCTGGGATACTCAACCACTGCCAAAGCCTACAGAGTTTTTAACTCTAGGACAAAGTGTGTCGAAGAAACTTTGAATGTGAAGTTCAATGAACTATCATCACTGAAAATCCCAGCAAATCCTGCATAGCTTTTTGATTTAGATAAATTCACATTTGCTGATGTTTCTATCAAGCTAGACAATGCAGGTACACCACAATCATATGAAGAAGATCAAGATCAAGGATATGACTGTGTGCTTCCACAAACAAAAGTCTATTCTTCAAACAGAGGATCAAGTGCTACAAGCTCTTGCGTAAACTCTGCCACTTCTTGGTGAACAGTGGTTGATCCTTAAACCTCTGTCAGTTCCCAAAATCAAACATCTGTTAATAAAAGTCCTACATCTGGGCACAAAAATCATCAGAATGTTACCTCTATACCCCCAATACCACCACCACCATTCTCATCAGTGGCTGATACTTCAATTTCACCAGCAGAGGTTAGCTCAGATGATACACATTTGCAGCCATCACCTCAAAATGCTATTGTTCCATAAGAAGGTGATTTGATTTACCTCAAAAGCCATCCAGCAGATCAAGTTATTGGCAACATCAAATCTGGGGTGCTTACATGAAGCCAATCCCAAAATATTTGTCTTTTTGCTGGTTTTCTATCACTCATACAGCCAGTCAAGTACCAAGAGGCACTGAAAGACAACAGCTGGGTAGAGGCCATGCAAGAAGAACTCCTTCAGTTCAAAAGACAACAAGTTTCGGAGCTTGTGCCATTGTCAAAAGATGTAAGTCCAATTGGCACAAAGTGGGTCTTCAAGAACAAAACTGATGAAAGGGGTATTGTTGTCAAAAACAAAGCAAGGCTTGTGGTTCAAGGCTACAGACAGGAAGAAGGTATAGAATATGATGAGACTTTTGCTCTTGTAGCAAGGTTGGAAGCTATTCGCCTGTTCTTAGCTTTTGCTGCTAACCACAACATAAAGGTGTTTCAAATGGATATAAAGAGTGCATTTTTGTATGGAAAAATCAAAGAAGAGGTGTATGTCTGTCAACCTCCAGGTTTTGAAGATGCATTCCATCCTGATCATGTCTACAAGCTCAACAAAGCATTGTATGACTTGAAACAAGCACCAAGAGCCTGGTATGAAACTCTATCCACTTTTCTTTTATCAATAGGGTTTACTAGAGGCAAAATAGATAAAACCCTGTTTTTAAAATGGAAAGGAAAAGATTTGATGCTTGTCCAAATTTATGTGGATGACATCATTTTTGGATCCACAAGCACTGCTATGTGTGAAGAGTTTCGAAAACTCATGGTAGCAGAGTTTGAGATGAGTGCAATGGGTGAGCTCCAATGTTTTCTTGGTCTTCAAGTTAAACAATTGCACAATGGTACATTTATCCATCAAAACAAGTATGTGAAAGAACTGCTTAAAAAGTTTGATATGGATGATTGTAAACCATGTAGCACACTCACGGCAACCTCCAAGCTAGTCACCATTGATGGTAAATATGACCTTGTTGACCAAACTCTTTATAGAAGCATGATTGGGTCTTTATTGTACATGACTGCATCAAGGCCATACATCATGTTTGCAAAATGTATTTGTGCCAGATCACAGGCATTACCTAGAAAGTCTGACCTTATTGCTGTAAAAAGGATATTCAGATACATAAAAGGTGCTCCCACACTTGGTATCTGGTATCCAGCTAATGGGAATATTGAGCTTTCAGGTTTTTCTGATAGTGATTTTGCTGGGTGTAAAACTACAAGGAAGTCCACATCAGGAGGATGTCAATTCCTAGGTGATTGTCTAGTGTCTTGGCAAAGCAAAAAGCAGGTTGCAGTTTCAACATCCACTGCTGAGGCAGAGTATATTGCTGCTACTAGCTGCACTGCTCAACTCTTGTGGCTTCAAAACCAGTTGTTGGATTGTGGTATCATTGCACTAAAGACTTCACTCAAATTGGAAAGTCAAGCTGCTGAAAATATCATCAAAAATCCAGTTTCTCATTCAACTACGAAGAACATTGACATCATACATCACTTTGTGAGAGATTGCTATGAAAAAGGTTTGATTTCTTTGCATCATGTCCATACTTCAGATCAATGGGCAAATGTTTTAACCAAGGCATTGGATACATCTACCTTTGAAAAATTGATCTCAAGGCTTGGTATGCTAAACATGGATTGAAAACAAGTTTTCTTGTAAATCCATGTGTACATAGCATCAAAATGTTTTCAGAAATTCACAAATTCCTTAAAAATAGTATAAAATTGAAATTTTTCAATAAATCTTTAAAGTCTGATCACAACATCTGTTTGCTGAATACCTATGATAGGCTTTAAAATCTTATCCACTGATACAGTGTATCCTCTGACTTCTATTTTTCACCTCTTCAAAACCACTGATGGCTATCCTCTGATAGTGTTAACAAAATCAGTATTGTCCAAACCACTGTCCTAAAACAGTGTTTTGCCACATCAACGGTTACTTTTCTCATCAGAGGTTACACGTGGCCAGATGTTAGCCATCTGATCTTGCAACAGATGCCACGTCATGTTCACCTTTTCAAAACCCTTATAAAACCCCTATTTTATCTCACCAATGGTTACCCTAAACTGTGTCGATTTCAAAATCTCAAAACAGTTTTTCTCTCAAACACCATGGCTCCCAAATCAAAATCTTCAAAATCCAAAGCTAAATCGCAAGAAGAACTCCACCTTTGACTCTCATAATCAAACCCCACACAACTACACTGCCATACTTGAAGAAAACGACGCAAATACTCGCTATCATCCGATGATTCGAATTTTGCAAAAGTCTAAATTCTTGCACATGTTAACTGTCAAAATCCAAAGCTAAATCGCAAGAAGAACCTCCACCTTTGACTCTCATAATCAAACCCCACACAACTACACTGCCATACTTGAAGAAAACGACGCAAATACTCGCTATCATCCGATGATTCGAATTTTGCAAAAGTCTAAATTCTTGCACATGTTAACTGTCAAAGCCCCCATTTACATTGATGCTCTTCGTGATTTCTGGAAAAATGCAAAGGTTCACTCATCTGCTAATGGTTTTCCTTATACAATAATTTCAAGAGTCGGGGGAGTGTTGATGCAAATTAGCCCCCAATCGATCTATCAAGTTTTCAAGTTAAATGACATACAACACCCTGTGTCGTTTCCAATTAATGAGATCCAAGCATAGTTTCTGGAAAGAGGTTATATCGGCCAGATGAAAGATATGACCATTTTTAAACCTAACTTTCCTGCTGAGATGAGATTTTTCTTTCACACCATTCTTACTTGTCACTCAGCAAAATCCACTGCTTTCAATGAAATCCCATTGAGCATGCAATATCTGGGGTATGCAATTTTAACTGACACCGATTTGAACTACTCCCAGATACTGTTCAATAATCTTGTGAATAACTTTAAAAATATTGAAAAAAGAAAAGCTTTTTTTGCTGCATCCACGTTTCTTGAGTGTTTACTTACAGGATCAAATTAAAGGCCCTGCAAGTAAAATTGGCGCTGTGGTTAATCCAGGCAGCCTTAATCATGAAACTTTCACCATAATAACAAACCAAGATAAAGTTGAGAAAACACAAGTAGAGGAGGATGAGCAAGTTTTACCAGAACAAAATGTTCAATCTCAACCTCTTGCTACTGAGCCCACTGCTCTTGGTGATCAGGGCAACACAACCGCTGCCCTGAAACCCACACCAAAAATTTCCAAAAAGAAAACCAAAACAATCTCCAAAAAGCCCACCAAAACCAAAAAGGGTCCTCTGAAAGATGAGATCCCAGAGGTTAACCCTGTGATAGCACCAAAGTCACCAACCACTGCTGCTACCTCTTCACAGCAGATGATTCAAAGATCTCCCACCGGCTTTGAAACTCCTCTTTCTTCCTCACAAAAGGAAAAGGTTGTAGACACAGGGACACCCCTTAATGAAGCTCTAGATCCACTTGGGTCTATCTTCCATAGCCCCTCTCCTAGGGCAATGTCGCTTTCTACTCAACCACCTTTACCGATACCTTCACTTCCACCCACAATTGTACCATTGCTGAATGCAATTGAATTAGTTCAGACACAAACCAGAACTTCTCAACAACCTATTACTGAGAATATACTTCATCCAATGGCTGGGTTTGATTCTTTATTCGTTGCTAGCCCATCAGCAATCGAAGAGGCTACATCCCTTGGGTTACATGTAACCCTTGGTGATATTTCAACACAAGAAGCCACTACAATTGCTGAACTCCCTAGTTCTCAGTTGGACAGTGGTTCATTAATAAGACTTGGTTGAAGGCAACCACTGCTGAGGTAACAACTGTTACCTCTATTGTGGGAAGTCCCCAGTACCAAGATGAAGGGGCATCTATGTTTGAAGCTGGTCCTAAAACCACTGCTCATGATAACATAGATATAACTACCACCACTGGTAGGAGTTCAGATGATCCTATTAAATTAGGTGATGATCTAAAATACCCAGATTTGACGGAGAGAGTGACCAGAATAGAAAACTCTGTTGGTGAAATCAAAGATTTACTAAAGCAGCTGATAGCTACAAAAAGTCAACCCTCTGTTCTATCCACTGCTGATCTCAAAGAAGCTCTTAACCCTCTGTTTCAACATCAACAACATTATTTGGATTTACAACACAAGCATCATGTGAATAATGTTCGAAACATGTTTGAATCATGGTATCAAGACACTGCAGCAGACATTAAAGCCATCAAAGCACATCTACTCAAAACCACTGGCCATGCACCTCCAACGGTTATATTTGTTACAACAGATGAAGCCAAAAAGGGGGAGAAACCTTTGGGTCCAAAGAAGCTAACAATAGATGATGATAAGGCCAGACCTACATTGAACATTCCAAGGCCTGATGGTTCAAAGAAGATAGATTTAACTGAAGAACTAGTGGCCAAGGCAAGGGCTAGTCACAAGAAGAATGTGATTGAGGAGAGCAGAGTGTTGGTTGAGAAAAAGATTGATCAGAAAAAAGAAAAAGGAGAGGTTGGTACTTCATCAAAAAGAGCTCCTGCTAGAAAAGCCAGGCAACCAACATCCACACCTCCTAAAACTAAGCCTGAAACCAATCCAACCATGAAAACCTCTGCCTCTCAAAAACCTATCACATCTTCAAAACCACAACCCACATCCACACAAGCAGATGTTACAGGAACTGTTGTGTCAACATCTGTTGATACAGCAGAGGTTGCAACAGATGCAACTTCATCCACTGCCATGATCACATTTCCCACATCAACTTAACCATTATCCACACCACCAAAAATCCCACAACCACCATCACCTACTTTAAGGTTTAAAAGGAGGAAAATCACAAAAGTGATAAATGATGATGAGATCTCTGCACCTCTTCCACTATCACAACACCAGTGATCCCCACATCAGCGCTTACAACTTCTTCAACTCTTAAAGTCATTCCTGCATCAAAATTGTATCCTCTTGATTTACCAGTAGTCAGGGAAGAGATCTTAAGTTTCTTTTCAGAGGATGACCCTGACAAAAAAACAATTCTATCCCTTGATGACTATCCAAGACCATCAAATGTTGATGCCTATCTAGAATTGAAAAAGAAGCAAGCAGAGGATATTGCCAAAAGAGAATCAGCTGGTAAAAATGATAGAGAGATACAGATTATCATGTCCTTTCAACTGAGTAAAGTCACCATTCTACAAAATTTTGTCAAGGATCTGAGCAACCAGTTGTCAGTAAGGGAAGATAAGTTGCTCAAGAGTGAACTCATTGAGTATATCATGGAAAAGAAGATGTATAAGGCAACAAGGCCACAGTTCAGGGATTGGAGCATAGATGAACTGAGGGAGGAAATCAACAGAATGCAAGAAATATTGAAAGATCCTATTAAAAAGCCAACTCCTCCCAACTAGGATTTATACAAGAAAGATATCACTGAAAATGCTTTGAAGTTGAAGAGAATGAAGCAAGAACTGACTCAAAGTAATTATGGTCCAAAAACCAAGTGATGAGATGGGTGAGGTGAGGGTGTTAGACACTTACAAAAGTTTGGAAGAAAGAAGGAAAAAGGATCCATCCATGCCTCCCAAGCCTGACTACTCAAAGGAAGATGCTATCTTCAGAGCTCAACTATCTAAAAGGTCTAGCTCAACATCTGCCCACTCCAAACTTTCCCTATAACACAGGAAAAAACAAGGGGAGATGAATGAAAAGACTGACAAAGAGTTTGAGGATACATTTATCAAAATGGGATTCAGAATATGATTGATTATCACGCAGATGATACAAGTGCCAAGCTGGCCAAAGATTTGTCAAAGATGGCTCATTTACAAACCTCTGCAATAAAGGCTCCTTCAAGAAAACCATCAGACCCAAAAATTCTAAATGGAAGGTCGACAAAGACACCCTTGAATTGACATTGCTCAAGTCTGATGGTGCAGCCACTAAACTATCCATGGAAGATGCTTATGAGCTTACAGTAGAAGACTTCCAAGAACTACTATGTTTAGAGCTGGTGAAGGATGCTGATGACATGGAATCTCTTAACTTTGAACTTCAATTCAAAGGTCAAATAAGAGAATTCCTTCTAAGGAATAAAAACCAAGAATAAAGTGTTTTTGGTATCATCTGTTCCAGGGGGAGATTGTTGGGATTGAACCCTATGAAAGGAACAGATGATATAAAGCCAAACAACACTATCCGAGCTTTGGTTCAACTATCAGAGGTTACATCCTCTGAGGTACTTACACTGCTTTCCATAAAGACTGCTCATCCTATCATCTGCCTTCACAAAGCTTCAAGGTCTGCCAGAGTTAACAAGGACAGAGGATAGGAATCCGAGCTTAGTCATTAGCTTAGTTAATCAATGTAACAGTGCCAAGCACTGATAGTTAGTATAAGCAGTGTTTAGAGTTAGTTACATATTGTTTCCTGTCACTATCAACCCTGACGTCATCAAAGATGCTCAGAGGTTAGATAGTTAGTATAAATAGGCAACTCTTGTAACCTTTAAACTTATCTCTTAAAAGATCAACTTTCGCATATTATCTTCTCTGCATTTTCTCATTACCAAACTGTAATTGCAAAGGCTGAGGGGGAGTTTCTGAATCACATGCAAGTTAATTAACTTGAAAGCATGATGATGATGAAAACAAACGACCATTGCTTGTAGTAAAAGTTTTCCATCTTATTCCGCTGCAAATCTCTTTTAATTCAATCATTTTCCATTTTTGAAAAAAAAACTATAAGTAATTCAAAGTCAGATCCTAACAGTTGCCGTAGTCATTGACTTTTAAAAACTTCTGAGTCTTCCGATCTTTAGTTCTTGAATAAACTTTAACATCTTGATCTTCTTATCCTCTTTTTAATGAACATGCTCCCCCTTGCTTTAAGCTTTGCTCCTCTTTAAGTTGGTGTCTTCAATCTTCGCTTTATCAACTCCCCCTCAATCTTTACTACCTGTCTAAATATTTTCTGACATTCAAATAAACATTTCAGATTCAACTATGAAATTTGTACCATCAACATTTCAAAATTTAATCTTCATTTCAATCTTTTAAAAAACTTTTAGTTGTTTCAAGTTCAACTTAAAGACTTTGAATACATTTTACGTTTAAGTCCTTCAACTTTCACATTTTTATCAATTGTGAGAATCCACTTAGTTGATCAAGTCCAAGTTAATGACCTTGAGAAATCAAAATATATCAACCGAGTCCAATTTAATGACCTCAGTTTGAAAACCGTTATGAACAATCTGATTTTAAAGTTTCAAATTAATGAACTTTTAAACATTCGTCAGATTTTCTTACCAGACTTCGAAGATCCGTTTCCAACATTGGCTCGTTGAAACTAATGTAGAAACAAAATCATTTTGAATTTTAGAAAATTTATTCTCAAACACACTCAAAATCTTTTTGGTTTTAATTTGAAAAACAAGTAAAGTATTTACAAAATTTTTAGCAAGTAAAGTAAACTATGTACAAACATATTTAGAGACATATTTTTGTGAATTCGTGTCTAAGGATCATATCAGTTATTTGAGACATATCACCAGTACCGTTGACCTTTTTTAAAGACTTTAAGTTTTAAACTTGTTTACCTAGATTGTCGATATGTTTGTCCACTTGAACTTTGACATATTTATCAATTGTTCCAAGATATGTTAAGGATGATTTATGAAACTTGACTTATCTATGGTTCCCACTTCTTGAATATACTCCCGTATCAAGATTCCCTAGATTTCATCTTACAGGTGAGTATAGCGTAATTGATATCTGTATCTGGGTTTTGCGAGACCTTGAGACCTCAGGTTAGTACTACCGTACATACAAAGAGATGAAGGCTCATCTTTAAAGGTGTGTTCCATTTAAGGAATCTTTTTAGCACTGCAAATGATTAGATCTTTCGATACTTTTCAAGATTGCATGCAGTTTGGGGATTTATAGCAAAAGCATTATATAAGTTCTAGGCTATTGCTTCCGCAAAATCAGAAGAACTTGTATAACACCTGAGATATCAACTATCTATAAAGACCTCGTATATCAGAATCAGGCAACCTGTCAAACGAAATTTCGGAGTACTAAGTCCAATATATCCAAGATATGTTAAACCACAAGCTTAAGCAGTTGTAAAATTTAGTTTATATCTCGGAAACAATTTACTGAACGTGTAAAGCCTATCGACACATCCACAGTAAGACTTGTTTATCACTTTTAAACTTTACAACTCTTTAGCATACTGTGATAGTCCACTGATATACTATCATTTCCTTTTTGACACCTAATTCTTTTTATCTTTTACAATGTTTTTGTACTTTTTGAATTTTTCAATATTTTTGAATTTTCAACTTTTTCATATGTTTTTTATTTTTCTAAAAATTTTCTTACTCCCCCTAAAATCAAAACATATTTTTGGATTTTAGATTTTAAGAAATTCTTCTAAAAATGTAACAAACCAATGAGGATCACGAGAACTCGTTGTCCGGTCCTTTTTTCATCTTCTGCATCATCACCTGTTAGCAGAACAAACCATTAAACTTTGTTAACGTGAATTTATAAATGGTTTTGATATACCAATCAGTGTTCTGTTTAACGGTGTGGATTTTCTCAAATCTCTTTTCAATCACTTTCTTTCAAATTGACAAAGATTTTGACATTCTAGATAAGTTAAATACTCATGGAGCTCCGCTATCCAGATTTTACTTTGACAAAGTGGATCTTAGGACTCCTGCACATGAAAGTAACTATTTGAAAAATGAAACCCAAACCTTTTTGGTTTTGGGTTTGACATGATAAGCATCATAAACAATTTCAAATTCATCATCATATTCAAAATTATCATCAAACATTTCGTCCAATATCGATTCTGAAAACATTTTGACCTTTTCTTTCTTTCTTTGTTTGATTAGTGACTCAGTTGTTTTGACATTTTCAGTTTTATCAGCAACAGACTTTGATTTTTCAGATGATGAAAACTTTTTCTTAGCAATCCAAGATTGTAGCTTGCTTCTAGCTTTCTTGATGTAGAATCTAGAATCTTTGTTTTCATTTAATTTTGAAGTTTCACATCTTTCAAATGTTGAGTTTTCAAACTTTGAACCAGTTTTAGGTTTCACTTCGCCTTTAGATTCATAGTTTCTAGTGATTCTGTGACAGTTTTTACAATCTCTGGTTGTTTTTTTCTTTCATCTTTGACTCATTTTTCCTTCGTAAAAACACAGCTTTAGATTCAGACATTTGCGAGCAACGTGACCAACAGTATTGCATTTAAAGCAAGTCCGATTATCATAAGCATGTCCACTAGTGGGTTTTACTCCAATTGCGTATTTAGCCTTGTCACGAAGTTCTTTCTCTCTTCTGAATTCATCATTTGATTGCTTACCGATCACGCTTTCTTCTTCAACCGTGCTCGTTCCATACAAAAACTTTATATTCTTACCTTTGTATTCCTGGAACGTTGATTTCTGTTTCTTCTTCGGTTCTTCTTCTTCAACCTCCAAACCTAATCCTGCTCTCCTGTGCTCAGGAAAATCACCACCATTCCTTCGGTAGTTGTTAAAATTCTTTTTCGGTTTAGGGTAAAATTTCTTTTCATTCTTGTCAAGATCATCTGATGAAACTTCTACAAGTTTAAATAGTTTATCGATTTGATCTTCTTTCACGTTCCGAATCGGAAAGCTATCATCAAAATATAATCTATCAGAATCCTTAACTTTGTACATGACAACGTTAGGATCATCACTTAGATCACTTTCTGAAGATGTAACCTCATTTTTGGACTGTGTATCAGAACTGTTTGAACTTGAGTTGGCGCTTTTAAAGTTGCCGTCATCAGAATCATTTCCCAACACATTCTTTACCACATTTTTTTACCACTGCTTCATTGTCATCATTTGATTTCGTAAAGTCTACGTCAATGTTCTCAGGCAATTTATTTTTCTTTTCTGACAAAATAAGTATATTAATGCCTTTTCGATCTCATCATCTTTCTTGCAGGAGTAACTTGCAAGAAGTGGTGGAGGAACACTTCCGTATTCTTTATGCTTTGATTTATCAACATTTTCTTCCGACTTAATCGTAGGAAGAATGTGATCAATGACATAAGCATTTGTGGTGTAACTTTTCAACAATTGTCTTACCCTTTCTGTTTCTATCTTTATGTCATGAAGCTCATGCTTTATTTCAGCAATGGTATTAATATACATGTTAATTGCCTTTTGTTTTTCAGTTACTGTGGCATTTAATATTTTTACATTAGCACTGAGTTCAAGATTATCTTTTTCGACATTTTTATATGTTCCATTCATTTTGTCATAAGCTTCTTTCATGGTTCTGTAATCATAACGAAAATTTTCGTTGTGTACAGTCAATTCTCTTATGACTTTGACCTTATCAAGACAAGGTTCACAAGGATTTGCACACTTTGTGCAAGGTTTTTCAACCTCCACAATTTTCACAACTTCCTTTTCATACACACTTACCTTAGCTTTTACCTTTTCTGCCTCTAATTTCAAAGCTTCTTGCTTCTGCATCTCAAAGTAAGCTATCTCTTCTTCCTCAGCTCTCTGCCTATAACCTTCCAGAATGGCATTCTCTAGAGCACATCAACATACGATGTATCAGATTCATCCACTACTTCTGCCATCATAGCAACACCAGTCTTCTTCCTGATGTATCTGTCCAGTCAAAACCATCTCTTCATGTGTAACAACAAGAGCTTGTTCGGTTTTCTTTGCAGATTTATCTTCTACTTCGACTTGTGTTCTCTTTGGGTATGGCTTGTATTGAAGAGCTTTCTTGTAGTACTCATTGTTCTACCGAAAGGATTTTGATTTCCACTTGCTTCTTGATTGTTGCATTCTTGTTTGAAGTGTCCTTTTTGTCGACACCTGAAGCATGTGACTTTAGACTTGTCAAATCCAAGCTTGTTGCTTGAATTACCAATATCCTTCCAGTGAGTGCCACAAACTTGGAAACTCTTTTGATGATGGATGCAAGGCTCCATTTGATATCCATTAGCTCCAATTCTTCTTCGTCCACCTGATCATAATCTTCGTCAGTCATTTCCGGATTACCTACTTTCTAGCAACTAGACTTTCATACGATTCAAGAACAGTAGCAAGCAATGCTATGTGCTTTTTGGCCACTTTTTCAGGAAATATATTCTTCAAATCGACTGCTATGTTGCACTTGAAAACATTTGAATCAGAACTGGTTTGGCTTGTCTGATTTTGGAATGATGAGCTTGAACTAGCACTAGTATATCCAGCATATGGAGAACTTTGATTTGGAGAAGAATTTTTATTTGCACTAAATGCTGTTTGAATTTTCGGGCTTTGAATCGGAGTATCTTGAACACCTCCTTCATAATAAACACCGACATCTTGAACAACATTAGCATTCTTTGATTTCGCAATCTTGATCAACTCCATCTCATGACCTTCCAATTTATCGACGAAAGATGACAACTTGAAGTGTCTCCAAGATGGACTGTTCTTCAGAATCATCAGATACGTTGTCCATTATCCTTCAGGAAGTGCATCGGCTAATTTCTCGATTTGCTCTTCATTAGATTGTTTGATATCATGTCTCCGCATCTAGACCATGAGGTGACAATATCTATCGATCATCTGCTTCATTGTTTCACCTTTAATCATCGTGAAGATCTCGAACTCTTTCTGGATCAAGGCCTTTTTGCTTTTGATCATTTCATCACTTCCTTTGAATTTGTCACAGAGAGAGTGCCATAATTCTTGTGATGTTTCATATTCTAGAAAGAGAATCAAGATATCTTCCTTTACTGATTGTTGTATCAAGCTAATCATTTTCTTCTCAGCGACATAATTATCTTTGTCAGCCGGTGAAAACTTGTTCAGAGGAAGATCTTGATCAAGCTCATCTTTTGGCCATTTGTAACCATCCTCAACTGCAACCCAAATGTTGAGTTGATTCGCTTGTATCCAATTTACAAACTTTTCCTTCCATCCTTCAAACTCGTCCATACTCATTAGCTTTGGCGGTTTCGACGTAGTACCCATTTCGTTGTCGATATTCATCGGTTCGCCGCGAGAATATTAGCATTTGATGAAGAGGCTACTTGTGAAACGAACACATTATGGGAATCTTCCATTTTGACAACCTGAAGACTTATCTGAAAATACGATAAAAAACACTAGAAAATTGATTAGTAACATACAAGTTCGATCGAACTTGTGTGAAAATCAGTTTTTGATTTAAGTTTTCAACAAGTTCGGTCGAACTTAGATGACAACTTTTCAAATTTTATTACAAATAGTTAAGTTCGGTCGAACTTAGCTGAAGTTTTTGCAATCCTTATTGTTTTGAGCGAACTTGTGAAGGTTTCAAGAGAAAACAAGTAAGTTCGGTCGAACTTATATGAATTGTCAAGAAGGTTATCAAGTTCGGTCGAACTTGTGTGAGAATTTCAACAGAAGTTTACTCAAGTTCGGTCAAACTTGCTTAAAAATGTTGGATTATCTCTCAAGTTCGAGCGAGCTTCTTATAAAATCTTGAAAATTCTATCAAGTTCGGTCAAACTTGATTAAAATCATGAAATTTTAATCAAGTTCGGTCGAACTTGATGTTAAGTTTGGCCAAGACAAGTTTCCAAAACATGGGTTTTCCAACTTTTTGATATCAATTCGATTGAATTTGATGTCCAAACTCTCAGGGGTTTATCACAACTGTATTTTACATGACATATTCAATATTTAGCCAATTTTGTCCATGAAATCTTCAAATATGTGAAAATGTTAAGAAAAATGATAGAATGGAGTAGAATAAGAGAAATTCTTGTCTTGATTCCCGTAAATTTAGGTATCCAGGCTCTGATACCACTTGTAGGAACGTCCACGATTAGCACGGGAACCTAAATTTGTTATCTGTTGTCCAATTAGGCGAAACTAATGACAAGTTAACCAAATAACAAGAATTACTCATTTAAACATTGTTTCACTGATCTAAAGTTCAATACATTCGAGAACCGGATCTGACAGAGCTTTGCTGTCTCTGTGCCAAAATCTCTCCAAGTTACAAATGAAATCACCAAGGCACCTATATATATAGCATCACAAGTTCATTGGTAAGTTGGGAAAGTTCGGGCGAACTTGACTTAGTCAAGTTCGGCCGAACTTGACTTCTCTAAACCAATACCAGCGAACTAGGCCTCTATCTCACTTAAATAAGCCTCGTTTCCAAAAGATTAAACCCTATTCACTCAGACTCGATACATAATGACGTAGGCAACAAACATATGCACCAACACTTTATACTTTCGATCGTTTTCGTATTTTTTAAAGTTCTATATTTTATTTATGAAATGCCTAATCTTACGATGAACAAAATGATATCAAGACATTTTCGGAACAAATTCAAGTTACATATGCCTTGATACCCTTAATACAACTTAAATAACAAGTTAGAAGGGTTAAATATGACAAACAAGTGATAATACAAGTCAGGTGGCCAACTCTGCCAAAAAGTGAAATTCTTTTGTAAGAAGGCATGCGGACCGGAAGACATAATGTCTTGCGGTCTGTAAGACATGGCCAGTTGCAAAAATTTTGCTTGTTCACCAAGATCTACCACCTTGCTTTAATTTGTGAAACCTAGAACCATCTTTGTCACACTTAATCCCCTTCAAACACTTCTCTAGAAACGAAGCAACATTGATGACACCTCATTATACAACTGGCATCATCTCCTTTGGAGCTTGCTTCATGATCTTCATGGTCTTCACACCATTCTTTTCTTTCTCATTAAAAACTCATTTGGAGCTTGCTTCTGCATTGAAGCCACCTCTCTGAGTCTAATCTTCCCCTTGAAACACAAGTAAGTGTTTCTCCTAGTCTATTTCATTTCTTTTGGCCAGTTATGAGCCGAAAGTCAAAGCAAATTGACTTTTTCTTTAACTTTCGATTCTAACCATTTTGGTTAAGTCAAAGTTTAAAATGAACTTTTCTACGTGATCGTAATAATGAAGGTGTTAGTCGCTAGCGATTACACCCTCTGATCATCAGGTTTAGTGGGCGAAATGACGAGTCAAACTTTTGCAAAATAAAAGTAAAAAATGCATAAAAATGCATTTTACGACGAATGAGTTTTTAAATATTAAACCTTAAAGTTTTGACACCAAATCAGTTTTTCTAACATTATTAGACATGTCTTAGCATGTCTAACTTGTCATTTCTAGTTTAGTGCTTATTCCTTAGTTGAAAGTCGAGTGGTTTGACTTCTGCTTTTACTTTCGAATCTGACCCGTTCGGTCAACTTTAGGATCTGACCAAGCCCATTTATATGGCCATAGTAATGTGGGGAATAACCCTCTGAGGTTATACCTTATGATCATGTCGTTTGATAGATTAAGTGACGAGTCTATACTTTTAAAATGTCAAAATTACCCTTTTTGCCTAAAATGGTTTAAAACTTATGTGAGTAATGTTTTTGGCATATAATCTGATCATACAACATTAGTAAACATGTTTTGACATATCGGACTCGTCATAGGACCCATTCGACCATCCGGACTCGTTAAAGTGGCGTAAACCATTGTAACAAGTCGTAGCTGGTCAAAACACCTATAAACACTTTCCAAATCAGAATTTAAGGTTAATAAATCATATTACACGAGATCCTTCGCTCGTTTAATTTTAAACCTCATTCTATCCGTTCTTCCGTTTAAGCCACAAGGTAAACTAATCTTATAACAATCCGACATAATTAGGAAACACTTGAGCTTTGTATACACGATTGAACAAGACATCTACGCAACCTTTTGATACATAGTTCCCCTCTTTTACGTTTTCAAATGTTTTAGAGTGATTCATGATGTGCGTGTGCATTATGTTGCAGTTTGTATAGTTTTGCGTTGGTTTTAAGAGTTTAAGTGTGATTATTCGTATCCTTATAGGTGCTTATCATGTGTGGGATTTTTCAGGTAAATGGAGCTTAAACGTGGTAAAAAGGTCGACCAGTCAAGACGGGAGCTGAAGCAGAAAAAAGTCGAAAAAGAAATCCTTCACGCCACGCGGGGATGCACATGGATACGTTGTGACACGCGACGGAGGTTCAAAGTAAGTCGGTTTGGGTTGTTGTGGCGCCACGCAAGAGATTACAAGGACTCTACCGCACGCGCGGGAGAGGTCATTACGGGAAAATATATAAATTTAAGAGGATTTGTATTTTGGCATTCAACTTATTCCCAGCCTCAGAGACGAATTCAGAGGCGATTTTAGGTGACTTTTTTAGTATACTTCCATCTTTCAAGCTGTTCTTTCATGTTTGATCAATTTCCAATGACAACTGAAGCTGCGATGACAACTATGTGCGGCCAAAACACTTGTGGCTTCCGCCTGGATGAACGATTACTTTGTTTTTCATTAAACGTTGTTTACAGATTCTTTTAAACTGGTAAAGCTTGACCACTTGTGTTGAATTCTTGGTAAAGTTTTTTATATTTGAATTATTTGTCGTTTATCAAGCGTATTGGCGATATACTTGCATCGTTAGCGGGTTAGTAAATTGGTGGGTAGTTGATATAAACACACGGGTTATTAGGTTGTATAGTGAATCATAAAAACTATCCCTAATAATTAATCAAATTCATTAATTCCAAGGCCATGTCTATATGGTGTTTTGAATTGGTAAACAAGTTTTTGTGTTTAAGGGGTAATCGGATTCCGGGTGGAGGTTGCTTTTCTCATATCTTGATCACAACTTTCTTAATTAGTTTTTGCATTTTTGCAATCAATTTGTCAAACCCCCAAAGTTAGATAATTTCGTTTTTAGTTAAAAATTTCTACTCTGACCACAAATTCCTCGTGGACACGATACCCTACTTACACTATCTATGTAGTTTAAACAGGTTTTTGATTTACCCTTACGACAGTCATCAAAATGGCGCCGTTGCCGGGAAATTCGTGCGCTTAGTGTTAGTTGTGATTAGTTGTTTTTCTTGTTTCTAAAAATCATAAAAACCCAAAAATATTTCTTTTTGTTTATTTTTGTTTCGTTTGGTATTACACGTACTTTTCTTGTTTACTTGTGTGCATTTGATTTCTAGTTGCATGCATACCAGGTTTTTAGGAAAGGCATCACCACTACTTTTCGACCCCGAAATCGAGAAGACCGCTAGACAGAACATACTCCTTCGTTCATCCTTGAAAGGAAAAGCGATAGTTTCAACAATGAATCCTCCAGAAAATCAACTGAATCCAAATCCGCAACCATCACAAGAAGAACCACTTCTCGATATGCCACCACCTCCGTTTCCAACCGAATCTTCAAACCAAAATCAGCAAACTTCACTCGTTAGCATAGCAACAAAACTCGAATGCCCGACAAGGTACACCTACACAAGGTGGGTTTCATGTGATTGGTGACTCGTTAACATACGAACGCATGGGGTATCCTTTAGAAAACCGTCTACCACCACAGCCCAATCCGTTGCGGGTTGTGAATCGGCCGAATCATGTGTCACACCCGAACCGTTCGGGTGTTATGTTTGATCAAGAGGAAAATTGGGCTAGAGCTGAGGAATGGGATGATGGGTATGAACATGACGAAGATTTTGGGGAACGATGGGTACTTTGGTTATCGTGAGGGTCTGCAAAATATGGCATTGAACCGTAATCAACCAGCATATCAGCCGAGAAAACCGCATGGGGGAGATGGTTACCAAACCCACCATAGGTTCATCGGGCACCGACCATGTCTTTTCCTACGCAAAGAGACCCTAGATTTCCGGATCCAAATATTAGAGGAGTCGAGAGCCACATTCGACCGTAGATTGCTTAACATGCTTCACTGATAGTAATGCCAATTGCACAAGGGAATGTGGATAGGTCATTTGAGGCAAAACTGTATATTTTGAACATGTTACCTACTTTCCACGGGAAAGGTATCAAGGATCCGTACGCATATTTTGCGGATTTTGAGGCGGTGTGTAGTATGATTGGTGGACACGGGTTCACTACACATCAGGTGAAGTTGGTTCTATTTTTATTTTCGTTAAAGGATGCTGCGAGAGACTGGTTCACCTCATTGCCATGCGCTAGTATTCACACTTGGCAGGAGTTGCAGCAACAATTCTTAGAAGAATGTTACACTCCTCAAAGCACCAAGTCGGGTAGAGCAACAATTAGAGAATTCCATCAGTTTCCGGGTGAACTACTTTATGAGTCATGGCAACGGTTCAATCAGTTGATCCGAAACTGTCCTCACCATGGCATTCAAAGATGGGAGTTGATCACCGCATTCCATGATGGGATTTCAAATGAAGATATACGAGACATTAAGGCCACCACTGGGGGTACCTTATTGAGATATCATGTTGATGTGGATTGGGATTATTTGGAGATTTTGGCCGCGGATTTAAAGAGTCAAGCACAGTTGGATAGAAATAAAAAGTATCCGGTTGTGGCACAAACTAGCAGGGGCGCCTCTAATGCAAGAGTATCCCAGTTCGAAAGAGAGAAGGATGTGTTGGAACGCCAGTTAACAAATTTAAGGGCATTGGAGGAAGAGATGCATTGCATGCGTCTCAAACTTTCCGAGTTTATGATTCTTATGGTAAGTTGGGTCATACTTTGGAGGCATGTTGGTGCATTTATGTGACAACAGCTTGTTTTGATCTTTGGATATTGTATAAGGCTTGGATTTGAAGACTTGGAAATAATGATCAAGCATGTCCGAGTTTATCAAGATCAAGCTTGTCCGAGTTTTTGTTAAAAATGAAGATTCCGAGTTTCCAAGAATACAAGGAAGTCCGAGTTCAGCATAGATCAATAGAGTCTGAGTTTGTGTATCTCACACAAATTCGGAATTGATAAGTTTAGTCTTGGTCTGAGTTTAGTCTTGTGTATTAGTCGGAGTTTTTGTCTTTGTATTTGTTTAGTCCGAGTTTAGTTATTTATATTGTACGTGGGCCTAGCCCAGTTGCATGGTTGTAGTATATAAACAGTGCTTGCACTAGGGTTTTAGGTTAGACACTAGACAAACATTTGTAGAGAGAGTGGTAGAGAGTGATTTGTGAGAGAATACACATAGAGTGGCTGTGAGGTTCTTGTGATCTTTAGTGATTGTAAAACTTTGTGTTTAATAATCATAGAAGATCGGTTAAATTTTTTGTTCGTATTCTTCATCTATATTCTTGTTTCTGTGTGTGTTTGATCCATCAAGGGGATTCCGCACCCTTGGTTGATTGTCAATCTCGTAACGATCCACGTGATAGGGACCTACAATTGGTATCAGAGCGTTTGCTCTTATTGTACGGTTCGAGATTGATATACATATTCAAGTTTTGGGTTGAAAAAGTGTGTCTGCCGTTATCATTTTCTGTGCTAGGGTTTATTCCTAAATTTGTGAGTAAACACGTATTGCTGTGAAGTCATGGTTGTATGATTTGCCAAAAACACACAAGTTTAGGAAGCTCAGAAAGAAAGTTCTGAAATTGTTGAGTTTGGATTTGTTAATTCCGAATTTGTACAAGCTCTGAATTTAATAGTCCGGGTTATAAGTGTTCCGAACTTGAGACTCCGGTTTGTAAAAATTCTGAACTTATGACTCCGGTTTTTTACTTGAAAACTTTCTCCGAATTTAAGTTTGAATTTTGTCCGGATTAAACAAGTGAACATAGAGTCCGAATTTGGAAGCATACTGAACTTTGGAGTTTTCCGAATTTAGGAGATAAGTTAAGTTCCGAGTTTAACAGATCCGGGTTTTGAAAAGTTGAGAAATCCGTATTTGAGGTTCATTATTCCGAATTTAGGTATTCCGAACTTAACTAGATTTCCGGATCCAAATATTAGAGGAGTCGAGAGCCACTTTCGACCGCAGATTGCTTAACATGCTTCACCGATAGTAATGCCAGTTGCACAAGGGAATGTGGATAGGACATTTGAGGCAACACTTATATTTTGAACATGTTACCTACTTTCCACGGGAAAGGTATCGAGGAGCCGTACGCATATATTGCGGATTTTGAGTCGGTGTGTAGTATGATTGGTAGACACGGGTTCACTACGCATCAGGTGAAGTTGGTTCTATTCCTGTTTTCGTTAAAGGATGCTGCGAGAGACTGGTTCACGTCATTGCCATACGCCAGTATTCACACTTGGTAGGAATTGCAGCAACAATTCTTAGAAGAATATTACACTCCTCAAAGAACCAAGTCAGGTAGAGCAGCAATTAGAGAATTCCAACAGTTTTCGGGTGAACTACTTTATGAGTCATGGAAACGGTTCAATCAGTTGATCCGAAACTGTCCTTACCATGGCATTCAAAGATGGAAGTTGATCACCGCATTCCATGATGGGATTTCGAAGGACGATAGAGGAGACATTAAGGCCACCACTGTGGGTACCTTATTGAGATATCATGTTGATGTGGATTGGGATTATTTGGAGATTATAGCCGCGGATTTAAAGAGACAAGCATAGTTGTATAGAAATAAAAAGTATCCGGTTGTGGCACCAACTAGCAGAGTCGCCTCTAATGCAAGAGTTACCCAGTTGGAAAGAGAGAAGGAGGTGTTGGAACGCCAGTTAGCAAAATTTAAGGGCATTGGAGGAAGAGATGCATTGCATGCGGCTTAAACTTTCCCAGTTTGTGATTCTTATGGCGAGTTGGGTAATACTTTGGAGGCTTGTTGGTGCATTTATGTGACAACAACTTGTTTTGGTCTTTGGATATTGCATAAGGCTTGGATTTAAAGACTTGGGAATAATGATCAAGCATGTCCTAGTTTATCAAGATCAAGCTTGACCGAGTTTTTGTTTACAATGAAGATTCCGAGTTTCCAAGAATACAAGGAAGTCCAAGTTTAGCATAGATCACTGGAGTCCAAGTTTGTGTATCTCACACAAATTCAAAATTGGTAAGTTTAGTCTTTGTCCGAGTTTAGTCTTGTGCATTAGTCCGAGTTTTACTCTTTGTATTTGTTTAGTCTGAGTTAAGTTATTTATATTGTACGTGGGCCTAGCCCAGTTGCATGGCTGTAGTATATAAACAGTGCTTGCACTAGGGTTTTAGGTTAGACAATAGACATACATTTGCAGAGAGAGTGACAGAGAGTGATTTGTGAGAGAATACACAGAGAGTGGCTGTGAGGTTCTTGTGATCTTGAGTGATTGTAAAACTTTGTGTTTAATAATCATAGAAGATCGGTTAAAGTTTTTGTTCGTATTCTTCATCTATATTTTTATTTCTGTGTGTGTTTGATCCATCAAGGGGATTCTGCACTCTTGGTTGATTGTCATTCTCGTAACGATCCACGTGATAGGGACCTACAATTGGTAGCAGAGTGTTTGTTCTTATTGTATGGTTCGAGATTGATATACAGATTCAACTTTTTGGTTGAAAAAGTGTGTTTGCCGTCATCATTTTCTGTGCTAGGGTTTATTCCTAAATTTGTGGGTAAACACGTATTGCTGTGAAGTCACGGTTGTACGATTTGCCAAAAACACACAAGTTTAGGAAGTTCGGAAAGAAAGTTCCAAAATTGTTGTGTCCGGATTTGTCAATTCCGAATTTTTACAAGCTCCGAATTTAATAGTCCGGATTATAAGTGTTCCGAACTTGAGACTCTGGTTTGTAAAAATTCTGAACTTGAGACTCCGGTTTTTGACTTGAAAACTTTCTCCGAATTTAAGTTAGAATTTTGTCCGGATTAAACAAGTGAACATAGAGTCCGAATTTGCAAGGATACTGAACTTTGGAGTTTTCCGAAGTTCTGAGTTTAACAGATCCGGGTTTTGACAAGTTAAGAATTCCGTATTTGAGGTTCATTAGTCCGATTTTAAGTATTCCGAACTTAACTAGATTTCCGGATCCAAATATTAGAGGAGTCGAGAGCCACATTCGATCGCAGATTGCTTAACATGCTTCACCGATAGTAAATGCTTGTTGCACAAGGGAATGTGGATAAGTCATTTGAGGTGAAACTGCATATTTTGAACATGTTAACAACTTTCCACGGGAAAGGTATCGAGGAGTCGTACACATATATTGCGGATTTTGAGGCGGTGTGTAGTACGATTGGTGGACAAGGTTCAACACGGATCAGGTGAAGTTGGTTCTATTTCTGTTTTCGTTAAAGGATGTTGCGAGAGACAGGTTCACTTCATTGCCATACGCAAGTATTCACACTTGGCAGGAGTTGCAGCAACAATTCTTAGAAAAATATTACACTCCTCAAAGAACCAAGTCTGGTAGAGCAACAATTAGAGAATTCCAACAGTTTCCGAGTGAACTACTTTATGAGTCATGGAAACGGTTCAATCAGTTGATCCGAAACCGTCCTCACCATTGTATTCAAAGATGGGAGTTGATCACCGCATTCCATCATGGGATTTCGAATGAAGATAGACCAGACATTAAGGCCACCACTAGGGGGTACCTTATTGAGATATCAAGTTGATGTGGATTGGGATTATTTGGAGATTGTGGCTGTAGATTTAAAGAGACAGCTTAGTTGTATAGAAATAAGAAGTATCCGGTTGTGGCACCAACTAGCAGAGTCGCCTCTAATGCAAGAGTTTCCCAGTTGGAAAGAGAGAAGGAGGTATTGGAACGCCAGTTAGCAAAATTTAAGGGCATTGGAGGAAGAGATGCATTGCATCCGGCTCGAACTTTCCCAGTATGTGATTCTTATGGCGAATTCGGTCATACTTTGGAGGCATGTTGGTGCATTTATGTGACAATAGCGTGTTTTGGTCTTTGGATATTGTATAAGGCTTGAATTTGAAGACTTGGGAATAATGATCAAGCATGTCCGATTTATCTAGATCAAGCTTGTCCGAGTTTTTGTAAACAATGAAGATTCCGAGTTTCCAAGAATACAAGGAAGTCTGAGTTTAGCATAGATCAATGGAGTCCAAGTTTGTGTATCTCACACAAATTCGGAATTGATAAGTTTAGTCTTGGTCCGAGTTTAGTCTTGTGTATTATTCCAAGTTTTTGTCTTTGTATTTGTTTAGTCCGAGTTTAGTTATTTATAATGTACGTGGGCCTAGCCCAGTTGCATAGCTGTAATATATAAACAGTGCTTGCACTAGGGTTTTAGGTTAGACACTAGACATGCAATTGCAGAGAGAGTGGCAGATAGTGATTTGTGAGAGAATACACGAAGAGTGGCTGTGAGGTTCTTGTGATCTTGAGTGATTGTAAAACTTTGTGTTTGATAATCATAGAAGATCAGTTAAAGTTTTTGTTCGTATTCTTCATCTACATTCTTGTTTCCATGTGTGTTTGATCCATCAAGGGGATTCCGCACCCTTGGTTGATTGTCAATCTCGTAAGGATCCATGTGATAGGGACCTACAATTGGTATCAGAGCGTTTGCTCTTATTGTACGGTTCGAGATTGATATACAGATTCAAGTTTTTGGTTGAAAAAGTGTGTCTGCCGTCATCATTTTCCGTGCTAGGGTTTATTCCTAAATTTGTGGGTAAACACGTATTGTTGTGAAGTCACGATTGTACGATTACCAAAAACACACAAGTTTAGGAAGTTCGGAAAGAAAGTTCCAAAATTGTTGTGTCCGGATTTGTCAATTCCGAATTTTTACAAGCTCCGAATTTAATAGTTCGGATTATAAGTGTTCCGAACTTGAGACTCTGGTTTGTAAAAATTCTGAACTTGAGACTCCGGTTTTTGACTTGAAAACTTTCTCCGAATTTAAGTTAAAATTTTGTCTGGATTAAACAAGTGAACATAGAGTCCGAATTTGCAAGGTTACTGAACTTTGGAGTTTTCCGAATTTAGGAGATAAGTTAAGTTCTGAGTTTAACAGATCCGGGTTTTGACAAGTTAAGAATTCCGTATTTGAGGTTCATTATTCCGAATTTAAGTATTCCGAACTTAACTAGTTTTCCGGATCCAAATATTAGAGGAGTCGAGAGCCACATTCGACCGCAGATTACTTAACATGCTTCACCGATAGTAAATGCTTGTTGCACAAGGGAATGTGGATAAGTCATTTGAGGTGAAACTGCATATTTTGAACTTGTTAACAACTTTCCACGGGAAAGGTATCGAGGAGTCGTACACATATATTGCGGATTTTGAGGCGGTGTGTAGTATGATTGGTGGACACACGTTCACTACAGATCAGGTGAAGTTGGTTCTATTTCTGTTATCGTTAAAGGATGTTGCAAGAGACTAGTTCACTTCATTGCCATATGCAGGTATTCACACTCGGCAGGAGTTGCAGCAACAATTCTTAGAAAAATATTACACTCCTCAAAGAACCAAGTCGGGTAGAGCAGCAATTAGAGAATTCCAACAGTTTCCGAGTGAACTACTTTATGAGTCATGGAAATGGTTCAATCAGTTGATCCGAAACCGTCCTCACCATTGTATTCAAAGATGAGAGTTGATCACCGCATTCCATGATGGGATTTCGAATGAAGATAGACCAGACATTAAGGCCACCACTAGGGGGTACCTTATTGAGATATCAAGTTGATGTGGATTGGGATTATTTGGAGATTGTGGCTGCAGATTTAAAGAGACAAGCATAGTTGTATAGAAATAAAAAGTATCCGGTTGTGGCACTAACTAGCAGAGTCGCCTCTAATGCAAGAGTTTCCCAGTTGGAAAGAGAGAAGGAGGTGCTGGAACCCCAGTTAGCAAAATTTAAGGGCATTGGAGGAAGAGATGCATTGCATCCGGCTCAAACTTTCCCAGTATGTGATTCTTATGGCGAGTTGGGTCATACTTTGGAGGCATGTTGGTGCATTTATGTGACAATAGCGTGTTTTGGTCTTTGGATATTGTATAAGGCTTGAATTTGAAGACTTGGGAATAATGATCAAGCATGTCCGAGTTTATGAAGATCAAGCTTGTCCGAGTTTTTGTAAACAATGAAGATTCCGAGTTTCCAAGAATACAAGGAAGTCTGAGTTTAGCATAGATCAATGGAGTCCAAGTTTGTGTATCTCACACAAATTCGGAATTGATAAGTTTAGTCTTGGTCCGAGTTTAGTCTTGTGTATTATTCCAAGTTTTTGTCTTTGTATTTGTTTAGTCCGAGTTTAGTTATTTATATTGTACGTGGGCCTAGCCCAGTTGCATAGCTGTAGTATATAAACAGTGCTTGCACTAGGGTTTTAGGTTAGACACTAGACATGCAATTGCAGAGAGAGTGGCAGAGAGTGATTTGTGAGAGAATACACGAAGAGTGGTTGTGAGGTTCTTGTGATCTTGAGTGATTGTAAAACTTTATGTTTGATAATCATAGAAGATCAGTTAAAGTTTTTGTTTGTATTCTTCATCTATATTCTTGTTTCCGTGTGTGTTTGATCCATCAAGGGGATTCCGCACCCTTGGTTAATTGTCAATCTCGTAATGATCCATGTGATAGGGACCTACAATTGGTATCAGAGCGTTTGCTCTTATTGTACGGTTCGAGATTGATATACAGATTCAAGTTTTTGGTTGAAAAAGTGTGTCTGCCGTCATCATTTTCTGTGCTAGGGTTTATTCCAAAATTTGTGGGAAAACACGTATTGCTGTGAAGTCACGGTTGTACGATTTGCCAAAAACACACAAGTTTAGGAAGTTCGGAAAGAAAGTTCCAAAATTGTTGTGTCCGGATTTGTCAATTCCGAACTTTTACAAGCTCCGAATTTAATAGTCCGGATTATAAGTGTTTCGAACTTGAGACTCTGGTTTGTAAAAATTCTGAACTTGAGACTCCGGTTTTTGACTTGAAAACTTTCTCCGAATTTAAGTTAGAATTTTGTCTGGATTAAACAAGTGAAGAAAGAGTCCGAATTTGCAAGGATACTGAACTTTGGAGTTTTCTGAAGTTCTGAGTTTAACAGATCCGGGTTTTGACAAGTTAAGAATTCCGTATTTGAGGTTCATTATTCCGAATTTAAGTATTCCGAACTTAACTAGATTTCCGGATCCAAATATTAGAGGAGTCGAGAGCCACATTCGACCGCAGATTGCTTAACATGCTTCACCGATAGTAAATGCTTGTTGCACAAGGGAATGTGGATAAGTCATTTGAGGTGAAACTGCATATTTTGAACATGTTAACAACTTTCCACGGGAAAGGTATCGAGGAGTCGTACACATATATTGCGGATTTTGAGGCGGTGTGTAGTATGATTGGTGGACAAGGTTCACTACACATCAGGTGAAGTTGGTTCTATTTCTGTTTTCGTTAAAGGATGTTGCGAGAGACAGGTTCACTTCATTGCCATACGCAAGTATTCACACTTGGCAGAAGTTGCAGTAACAATTCTTAGAAAAATATTACACTCCTCAAAGAACCAAGTCGGGTAGAGCAACAATTAGAGAATTCCAACAGTTTCCGAGTGAACTACTTTATGAGTCATGGAAACGGTTCAATCAGTTGATCCGAAACCGTCCTCACCATTGTATTCAAAGATGGGAGTTGATCACCGCATTCCATGATGGGATTTTGAATGAAGATAGACCAGACATTAAGGCCACCACTAGGGGGTACCTTATTGAGATATCAAGTTGATGTGGATTGGGATTATTTGGAGATTGTGGCTGTAGATTTAAAGAGACAAGCTTAGTTGTATAGAAATAAGAAGTATCCGGTTGTGGCACCAACTAGCAGAGTCGCCTCTAATGCAAGAGTTTCCCAGTTGGAAAGAGAGAAGGAGGTGTTGGAACGCTAGTTAGCAAAATTTAAGGGCATTGGAGGAAGAGATGCATTGCATGCGGCTTAAACTTTCCCAGTTTGTGATTCTTATGGCGAGTTGGGTAATACTTTGGAGGCTTGTTGGTGCATTTATGTGACAACAACTTGTTTTGGTCTTTGGATATTGCATAAGGCTTGGATTTAAAGACTTGGGAATAATGATCAAGCATGTCCGATTTATCTAGATCAAGCTTGTCCGAGTTTTTGTAAACAATGAAGATTCCGAGTTTCCAAGAATACAAGGAAGTCTGAGTTTAGCATAGATCAATGGAGTCCAAGTTTGTGTATCTCACACAAATTCGGAATTGATAAGTTTAGTCTTGGTCCGAGTTTAGTCTTGTGTATTATTCCAAGTTTTTGTCTTTGTATTTGTTTAGTCCGAGTTTAGTCATTTATAATGTACGTGGGCCTAGCCCAGTTGCATAGCTGTACTATATAAACAGTGCTTGCACTAGGGTTTTAGGTTAGACACTAGACATGCAATTGCAGAGAGAGTGGCAGATAGTGATTTGTGAGAGAATACACGAAGAGTGGCTGTGAGGTTCTTGTGATCTTGAGTGATTGTAAAACTTTGTGTTTGATAATCATAGAAGATCAGTTAAAGTTTTTGTTCGTATTCTTCATCTATATTCTTGTTTCCGTGTGTGTTTGATCCATCAAGGGGATTCCGCACCCTTGGTTGATTGTCAATCTCGTAAGGATCCATGTGATAGGGACCTACAATTGGTATCAGAGCGTTTGCTCTTATTGTACGGTTCCAGATTGATATATAGATTCAAGTTTTTGGTTGAAAAAGTGTGTCTGCCGTCATCATTTTCCGTGCTAGGGTTTATTCCTAAATTTGTGGGTAAACACGTATTGTTGTGAAGTCACGGTTGTACGATTTGCCAAAAACACACAAGTTTAGGAAGTTCGGAAAGAAAGTTCCAAAATTGTTGTGTCTGGATTTGTCAATTCCGAATTTTTACAAGCTCCGAATTTAATAGTTCGGATTATAAGTGTTTCGAACTTGAGACTCTGGTTTGTAAAAATTCTGAAATTGAGACTCCGGTTTTTGACTTGAAAACTTTCTCCGAATTTAAGTTAAATTTTGTCTGGATTAAACAAGTGAACATAGAGTCCGAATTTGCAAGGTTACTGAACTTTGGAGTTTTCTGAATTTAGGAGATAAGATAAGTTCTGAGTTTAACAGATCCGGGTTTTGACAAGTTAAGAATTCCGTATTTGAGGTTCATTATTCCGAATTTAAGTATTCCGAACTTAACTAGATTTCCGGATCCAAATATTAGAGGAGTCGAGAGCCACATTCGACCGCAGATTACTTAACATGCTTCACAGATAGTAAATGCTTGTTGCACAAGGGAATGTGGATAAGTCATTTGAGGTGAAACTGCATATTTTGAACTTGTTAACAACTTTCCACGGGAAAGGTATCGAGGAGTCGTACACATATATTGCGGATTTTGAGGCGGTGTGTAGTATGATGGTGGACACACGTTCACTACAGATCAGGTGAAGTTGGTTCTATTTCTGTTATCGTTAAAGGATGTTGTGAGAGACTGGTTCACTTCACTGCCATACGCAGGTATTCACACTTGGTAGGAGTTGCAGCAACAATTCTTAGAAAAATATTACACTCCTCAAAGAACCAAGTCGGGTAGAGCAGCAATTAGAGAATTCCAACAGTTTCCGAGTGAACTACTTTATGAGTCATGGAAACGGTTCAATCAGTTGATCCGAAACCTCCTCACCATTGTATTCAAAGATGAGAGTTGATCACCGCATTCCATGATGGGATTTCGAATGAAGATAGACCAGACATTAAGGCCACCACTAGGGGGTACCTTATTGAGATATCAAGTTGATGTGGATTGGGATTATTTGGAGATTGTGGCTGCAGATTTAAAGAGACAAGCATAGTTGTATAGAAATAAAAAGTATCCGGTTGTGGCACTAACTAGCAGAGTCGCCTCTAATGCAAGAGTTTCCCAGTTGGAAAGAGAGAAGGAGGTGTTGGAACCCCAGTTAGCAAAATTTAAGGGCATTGGAGGAAGAGATGCATTGCATCCGGCTCAAACTTTCCCAGTATGTGATTCTTATGGCGAGTTGGGTCATACTTTGGAGGCATGTTGGTGCATTTATGTGACAATAGCGTGTTTTGGTCTTTGGATATTGTATAAGGCTTGAATTTGAAGACTTGGGAATAATGATCAAGCATGTCCGAGTTTATTAAGATCAAGCTTGTCCGAGTTTTTGTAAACAAGAAGATTCCGAGTTTCCAAGAATACAAGGAAGTCTGAGTTTAGCATAGATCAATGGAGTCCAAGTTTGTGTATCTCACAGAAATTCGGAATTGATAAGTTTAGTCTTGGTCCGAGTTTAGTCTTGTGTATTATTCCAAGTTTTGTCTTTGTATTTGTTTAGTCCGAGTTTAGTTATTTATATTGTACGTGGGCCTAGCCCAGTTGCATAGCTGTAGTATATAAACAGTGCTTGCACTAGGGTTTTAGGTTAGACACTAGACATGCAATTGCAGAGAGAGTGGCAGAGAGTGATTTGTGAGAGAATACACGAAGAGTGGCTGTGAGGTTCTTGTGATCTTGAGTGATTGTAAAACTTTGTGTTTGATAATCATAGAAGATTAGTTAAAGTTTTTGTTTGTATTCTTCATCTATATTCTTGTTTCCGTGTGTGTTTGATCCATCAAGGAGATTCCGCACCCTTGGTTAATTGTCAATCTCGTAATGATCCATGTGATAGGGACCTACAATTGGTATCAGAGCGTTTGCTCTTATTGTACGGTTCGAGATTGATATACAGATTCAAGTTTTTGGTTGAAAAAGTGTGTCTGCCGTCATCATTTTCTGTGCTAGGGTTTATTCCAAAATTTGTGGGTAAACACGTATTGCTGTGAAGTCAGGTTGTACGATTTGCCAAAAACACACAAGTTTAGGAAGTTCGGAAAGAAAGTTCCAAAATTGTTGTGTCCGGATTTGTCAATTCCGAACTTTTACAAGCTCCGAATTTAATAGTCCGATTATAAGTGTTTCGAACTTGAGACTCTGGTTTGTAAAAATTCTGAACTTGAGACTCGGTTTTTGACTTGAAAAGTTTCTCCGAATTTAAGTTAGAATTTTGTCTGGATTAAACAAGTGAACATAGAGTCCGAATTTGCAAGGATACTGAACTTTGGAGTTTTCTGAATTTAGGAGATAAGTTAAGTTCTGAGTTTAACAGATCCGGGTTTTGACAAGTTAAGAATTCTGTAATTGAGGTTCATTATTCCGAATTTAAGTATTCCGAACTTAACTAGATTTCCGGATCCAAATATTAGAGGAGTCGAGAGCCACATTCGACCGCAGATTACTTAACATGCTTCACCGATAGTAAATGCTTGTTGCACAAGGGAATGTGGATAAGTCATTTGAGGTGAAACCGCATATTTTGAACTTGTTAACAACTTTCCACGGGAAAGGTATCGAGGAGTCGTACACATATATTGCGGATTTTGAGGCGGTGTGTAGTATGATTGGTGGACACAAGTTCACTACAGATCAGGTGAAGTTGGTTCTATTTCTGTTTTCGTTAAAGGATGTTGCGAGAGACTGGTTCACTTCATTGCCATACGCAGGTATTCACACTTGGCAGGAGTTGCAGCAACAATTCTTAGAAAATTATTACACTCAAAGAACCAATCGGGTAGAGCAGCAATTAGAGAATTCCAACAGTTTCCAAGTGAACTACTTTATGAGTCATGGAAACGGTTCAATCAGTTGATCCGAAACCGTCCTCACCATTGTATTCAAAGATGGGAGTTGATCACCGCATTCCATGATGGGATTTCGAATGAAGATAGACCAGACATTAAGGCCACCACTAGGGGGTACCTTATTGAGATATCAAGTTGATGTGGATTGGGATTATTTGGAGATTGTGGCTGCAGATTTAAAGAGACAAGCATAGTTGTATAGAAATAAAAAGTATCCGGTTGTGGCACCAACTAGCAGGGTCGCCTCTAATGCAAGAGTTTCCCAGTTGGAAAGAGAGAAGGAGGTGTTGGAACGCCAGTTAGCAAAATTTAAGGGCATTGGAGGAAGAGATGCATTGCATCTGGCTTAAACTTTCCCAGTATGTGATTCTTATGGCGAGTTGGGTCATACTTTGGAGGCATGTTGGTGCATTTATGTGACAATAGCGTGTTTTGGTCTTTGGATATTGTATAAGGCTTGAATTTGAAGACTTGGGAATAATGATCAAGCATGTCCGAGTTTATCAAGATCAAGCTTGTCCGAGTTTTTGTAAACAATGAAGATTCTGAGTTTCCAAGAATACAAGGAAGCCTGAGTTTAGCATAGATTAATGGAGTCCGGGTTTGTGTATCTCACAGAAATTCGGAATTGATAAGTTTAGTCTTGGTCCGAGTTTAGTCTTGTGTATTATTCCAAGATTTTGTCTTTGTATTTGTTTAGTCCGAGTTTAGTTATTTATATTGTACGTGGGCCTAGCCCAGTTGAATAGCTGTAGTATATAAACAGTGCTTGCACTAGGGTTTTAGGTTAGACACTAGACATGCAATTGCAGAGAGAGTGGCAGAGAGTGATTTGTGAGAGAATACACGAAGAGTGGCTGTGAGGTTCTTGTGATCTTGAGTGATTGTAAAACTTTGTGTTTGATAATCATAGAAGATCAGTTAAAGTTTTTGTTCGTATTCTTCATCTATATTCTTGTTTCCGTGTGTGTTTGATCCATCAAGGGGATTCCGCACCCTTGGTTGATTGTCAATCTCGTAATGATCCATGTGATAGGGAACTACAATAGGTATCAGAGCGTTTGCTCTTATTGTACGGTTCGAGATTGATATACAGATTCAAGTTTTTGGTTGAAAAAGTGTGTCTGCGTCATCATTTTCTGTGCTAGGGTTTATTCCTAAATTTGTGGGTAAACACGTATTGCTGCGAAGTCACGGTTGTACGATTTGCCAAAAACTCACAAGTTTAGAAAGTTCGGAAAGAAAGTTCCAAAATTGTTGTGTCCGGATTTGTCAATTCCGAATTTTTACAAGCTCCGAATTTAATAGTCCAGATTATAAGTGTTCCGAACTTGAGACTCCGGTTTCTAAAAATTCTGAACTTGAGACTCCGGTTTTTTACTTAAAAACTTTCTCCGAATTTAAGTTAGAATTTTGTCTGGATTAAACAAGTGAACATAGAGTTCGAATTTGCAAGGATACTGAACTTTGGAGTTTTCCGAATTTAGGAGATATGTTAAGTTCCGAGTTTAACAGATCCGGGTTTTGACAAGTTGAGAATTCCGTATTTGAGGTTCATTGTTCCGAATTTAAGTATTCCGAACTTAACTATGCTCAAATTTTCCGATGTGACTTTGGTTCGAAAAGTGGAAAGTTAATCAGCTGACGTACTGAATTTTAAATGTATTTGTGTGCAGATATAGTTATGTATACAGTCACTTCAAACAGGTTGGACCATTAGACTCGTGTGATTTTTAGGACAAAAGAAAACTCTGGAAAAATCCCGAAAAAGGTATTGGACATTATATATCATTGGATTCGTATCGTCGAGACGAATCTAACGGTACATTTTAGTAAACACCAGTTTCGGAAAAATATTTTACCGTTTTTAACGAGCCGGTTGCGTTAAAAATGTCGAACATGTCTAATCTGAATGAGTTGATAAAGATGGAACATGAGGTTGGCACTACGTACAAACCTCCAAAGATGATGAAGGTCGAGAATTATCTTACATGGAAAGACAGGTTTTGGTCTTTCGTTGAATATCAGGACACACGAATGTGGATGTGTATTGAGAATGGATGTGTGAATCCAACTCATGAGTTTGAAGGAAGACAACGAGTTACTACTTATGTTAACATGGATGTTGAACAGAAGAAAATGTATGAAGCTGAGAAGCGTGCCTTGGCTGCGATAAAGATGTCATTACCTGATGGCATTAAACATACATTCAAGAGGTACTCGTCCTCTAAAGAGATGTGGGATGTTTTAGAGAAGAGATATCAAGGAAATGCTGATGTGAAAAAAACAAGAAAACCTATTGAAGAAACAATTTGTAGTCCTTAAGGGAATGAGAAATGAGTCTCTAGAAGAAATCATCACAAGATATTACCATATAATGTCAGAACTTGATAATTATGACATAGAGGGATACACCGTTGTTGACATAAATGATAAGTTGTTAGATGCTCTACCTACCAAATGGGATATCTATACTCTCATGATTAAGAAAGAAGCAAATTATGAAGAGATGGACTTGGAAGAAGTTGTTAGACAACTGAGAGCATACGAGCTCAGTATGAAGAAGAAGGACACTGGTTTTGATCAGGTTCAAGATCCGGGAATATACCAAGGAGGTCCATCTTCATCTTCCCACAATGCTTCAAGTGACTCGGCAACTGCATTTCTCTCATGTGAAAATAAGCAAATAGTGACAAATTCTTATGGTGACATATGTTTTGTTGCTGCTTCAGGAGGATCGACAAAGGGAAAGAGACAATAGTCAAGCAATAACAACAGTAATACTAGATCGATGCCTCTAAGTGTCAAGGCTGCTGAAGAACATCTTGCCTTGCTTGCTTCCTTTGTAGCATCATATGAGAACTACATTCAGGGAAAGATATCTGATCCAGCGACATTTGATGAAGATTATGATCAGATTGGCCCTGATGACCTTGAGGAGATGGATTTACAGTGGCAGATGGCCATGATTTCTAGAAGAGTGAAGAGGTTTATGAATAGGACGGGAAGAAAGTTTGTTGGAAAGAGTGTTGGTTTTGACAAGTCCAAGGTTAGGTGTTACAACTGTCAGAGTTATGGACACTTCGCAAGAGAATGTCAAAGACCAAAGACTGAGTCTCGTCCTACTGCATCTTATCAAGATACTCCTGGTCATGGTTCGAGCAACAGGAATGCATCAAACAACACTGCATTAAAGGCCCTGATTTCTACTTCACAAGAGGGCACTTATGATTGGAGTGTTCATCTAGAGGGTGATGATAATGCCACACAGGCATTCATGGCTGAGATAGTACCAGTGGATGATGCAGAAGTGAAAGATGCTGAGGAAGAGCAAGAGGCTATTGTTGAAAAGGTTGATGCTGATCAAACAGAAGCTGAAGAAGTTAAATTAAAGTCTGATGAAGAAAAGGATGATGTAGATAAGAAGATGGCTGCTGATTTTGCTGCATTCATGGCTGATCTAAGCAAATCAACAGGAGAGGTACATTCTAATTCTGTTAGTTCTGTCTTTTAAAATGTCGTGAATTGAAAGTTAAGGTTGACGAGTTAACAAAACAAAACCAAAGTCTAGTAAATGAGCTCTCAAGTGTAAAAGAATCAAACTTTTTCGTAAAAGAAATGTATCATCATATTTGAAGAAAATTAAGGGTTATGAAGAGGAAATCAACATTCTAACCTGTAAATTAAATGAAAAACTTCAAATTATTGACTTAGATCATGATACGATGAGTGAAAAACAAAAGAAATTTATGGAAAATGCAAAGAGTTGTCCGAAGCACAACTTAAAATTTGTGAACTTGAAAAGAAATTGAGTCAATTCAGAGATTCATCTTTTGTTATGAAACACATGATGAATGGTTTGAAGAAAAGTGGTGACAAGAAAAGTGTGGCCTTTCAGGGATTCAATGAAGTTCCACCCCTCTTAGTCATAACTATTCGTTCTTGCCAATGAAGAAGAGCTAACAGACTTTGGGTCAACCATGCCTAGTTGTTCCACATCAGAGAATGTGGAGGCGTCTGAAAATGATAATGCCAAGAAGGATAATAACAGAAAATCGATTTTGAAAACAAACGGTACACATCATAAAAAAAAAACAAAAATTTTGTTAAAAAGGTTGATTTTGTAAAAGGAAGTGACATGAAAAATGAAACCACTGTTATTGAAAATGAATCAAATGTGAAGTTTGCTAAAAGTAAAAACCAAGAAAAATCTGAAATTGGGAAAACTAAACAAGATCCTTCTAAGGCATCATCATATTCACCTGATGGATCTAAACCAGAGACTTCAGTTAAGAAGTCTTCGGCAAAAAGATCGTGCTTCAAATGTCACACAAAGGGACATGTAGCTAGTTTCTGTCCTAACAAAAAATGTGAAGCACAGGTGTGTGAGAGTAAGAGAGAGAAATTACCAATGAAGGGCGGTGATAGTGAGAAAAAGATATCTGCTCCTAAGCAACAAGTTGGTGTTGGTATTACTGTTGGTGTAGATAAGGCTGAACCAGGAATTCAGCAAGTTCCTCGTTTTCAAAGAAAGCAACCAAGATTTCAGCCTGAATCTACGTCAGGCAGATATCAGAGAACCAGAAGCTATTCACCAAGGATGAATAATTTTAACGGTCATTCAAATAATTTCAGAAGTCAAGGTCAATATCAAAATCGATACCAAAACAATGGTGGTCAAAATTTTTATAACAATGGCTTTAGAAATTACAACTATCAAAATTCTTGGAATCAATCAGGGTCTTAAAATCAAAAATTTCAAAGGTCACAAAGTCCAAACTTGCATAGGAAACCCCAAGACCAGAGACCTAGTGGAAATCAAACCCCATTTCCATCAACAGGTTCCAGATCCAAGACTCCAGTCAGGGGTGATAGATATTGGATGAATGTTAAAGTAGTTGATGAATTTGGAAGACCCAAGACCATTCAGGTTTGCGTCCCCCAATCTGACTAATTTTTGTTGGGTTGTGCAGGAGCTGCTAAGGAGGATTATCAACTTATGGTATGTTGATAGTGGCTGCTCCAGGCACATGATGGGGGATGCGAGATTGTTGACTGAGTTTGAAAATATAGATGGTGGTTATGTGAATTTTGCGTGTGCTAAAGGAGGTTACATTACGGGTAGAGGAAAAGTGACCAACGGGAAGATCACACTGGACAAAGTGAATTATGTTGAGCAGCTGAAGCACAATCTGATGAGCGTGTCACAAGTCTGCGACAAGGGTCACTCGGTCCATTTTACTAAGTCTGAAGCTTTGGTGTTGAAACCGGGTTTGGTGATACCGGATGATTGGATCGTGATGAGAACACCAAGGAGGAATGACACTTATGTCATGGACATGGGTGCTAAAGATTCTTCCAATGTGGTGGCGTGTTTGCTATCAAAAGCATCTGAGGCTGAGTCGATGTTGTGGCACAGACGCATGGCCCATATTCACTACCGCAAAATGAATTACATAATTATAAACGGTTTAGTGAAAGGGGTGCCAGTGCAGAGGTTTCACGTGGAAGATAAATGTCTTCCATGTCAAAAGGGAAAACAACATAAGAAACCTCATAAGTCTAAAACAGTAAATTCCATAGATCCCCATTATGAATTACTTCATATGGATCTGTTCGGTCCAGTGAATGTAAGGAGCATAGGTGGAAAGTACTATTGTTTTGTTTTCACTTATGATTATTCACGTTATTCATGGGTTTTCTTTTTAGGTACAAAAGATGAGACAACTGAGTTGCTGATAGATCTTTTTACAAAATTAGAGAATGTCCATGAAGCTCGAATTTAAGAGGATAAGGAGTGATAATGGCACGGAGTTCAAGAATCAGATTCTAGATCTCTATTGCTTGCGAAAGGGAATTGAACATCAATACTTTGCTCCTTATACACCTCAACAGAATGGAGTCGTTGAGAGGAAGAACAGGACGTTGATTGAAGCCGCCAGGACTATGCTGTCTGATTCCAAGCTTCCAGTTCTTTTCTGGGGAGAAGCTGTGAACACAGCTGTTATGTCCTAATTAAAGTTTTAACCATTAAACGTTTAAAAGGCTTTGAACCATTTGGATTACCCTACACGATAGTGAAAAACAAAGATAAACAAAAATTCGATGAGGTGGCTGATAAGGGCTACTTTCTAGGTTATGTACCTGGAACCCGAATAAAAGGTTTTTAATCTAAAAACGGGTAAAATTGAGGTCGTGTTTAATGTGGAAATCACGAGTTATACGCCTAAAAAATTAACGAGTGGTCCTGCTATATTATATGATTATAAGAGTGTCTTTAAATCATTTAATATTCATGAGTTTTCCAATGCAGATGAGTCTCAGTTGATCCAAACTGCGATTACTGAGGATGAAGAGGGTGACTTCATGCTGAGATCGAGTATATCGATGACAGATGCTCCAGAAACTTCCTCAAATGCAAATGCAGATGCATTGGATTCAAGCGATAGTGATTCTGAGCTTATTCAGGGGGAGGTTTTCACTAATCCGTTTGCAAATCAGAATATTCAGGGGGAGGTTGGATCCAATTTGGGTGAAAATTTAGAAGTTGATGCCATAGTTACTACACGAGCAAACAGAGATCAACCAGTTGAGAACATTATAGGTGATGCTGCTGCAGGTGTTCAGACAAGAAGAGGTGTGATTGAAGGTTCCTCTTTGTTTACTTCGATACATAAGACAAGGATTATTAATGAGTGTTTATATAGCTGCTTCATTGCTCAAGAGGAGCCGAAGAATGTGTACATGGCTCTGAAAGATAGTTCTTGGGTTGAAGCGATGCAAGAGGAATTAGATCCGTTCAGGAAGTTGAAAGTTTGGGAACTAGATGACTTGCCTGAAGGAGAAAGAGAGATTGGCATCAAGTGGGTGTTTAAGTGCAAGAAAGATAACAGAGGGATTGTGACGAGAAACAAGGCTCGGTTAGTCGTTAAGGGGTTCAATCAGCAAGAGGGGATTGATTACACTGAAGTGTTTGCACCAGTGGCAAGGTTGGAAGCAATTCATTTGTTCCTAGCCTTCGCATCTTTCAAGGGCTTCAAAGTTTACCAACTTGACGTGAAGAATGCGTTTCTTTACGGGAAAGTCAAAGAAGTGGTGTGTGTCTCACAACCAGATGGGTTTACTGATCCAAATATCCAGATCGGGTGTATAAGCTTAATAAGGCACTATATGGATTGCATCAAGCACCCAGGGTGTGGTATGAGAAACTGTCAGCTCATATGTTGAAGAATGGCTTTGAAAGAGGTCAGATTGATAGTACACTGTTTATTAAGAGAAAGAAAGAAGATTTTATGCTGGTACAAGTATATGTGGACGACATCATCTTCGGGTCATCTGATGAGAGCATGTGTCATGAATTTGAGAAGGTGATGAAGAGCAAGTCTGAGATGAGTGCGATGGGTGAGTTGTCCTACTTTCTGGGATTACAGGTTGAACAGAAGAAGGATGGGATGTTTATACATCAGACAAAGTATGCGTATGAATTTTGACTCGTTTTACTTTCAACACATCCTATCTGCGAGAATCACAATCTTGGCCCAGATCATGAGAGTGTGGAAGATGTCGATCCAACTCAATACAGGGCAATGATTGGTTCTCTTATGTACTGGACTGCTTCACGACCAGACATATGTTCGCAGTGTGCCTCTGTGCCAGATATCAAGTGAAGCGTATTCTTCGTTACTTGAAGGGGAAACCTAAACTTGGGTTGTGGTATCCAGCTGCTAGTGACTTGAAGTTTGTTGCTTATACTGATTCTGACTTTGGAGGATGTAAGTCTACCAGAAAATCTACTACTGGTGGTTGTCAGTTCTTAGGAGGCAGGATTGTATCTTGGCAATGCAAGAAGCAGTCTTGCATGTCTACCTCTACGTGTGAAACTGAATATATTGTTGCGGGTAGCTGTTGCTCTCAGGTTCTCTGGATACAACAGCAGATGCGCGATTACGGTTTGAATTTCACTCGTACTCCTGTAATGATAGTCAATGATGCCGCCATTTCAATCACAAACAATCCCGTAAAGCACAGTAGAACAAAACATATTGACATTCGTCATCATTTTATACGGGATTGTGCTGAAAAGAACTTGATTGAACTTTATAGAGTCGACACACTAGATAACCTTGCAGATCTTTATACAAAAGCATTTGGCAGGGCTTGTTTTGAACATTTAGTCAAACTTAACGGGATGAGGAATCCTTAATAAATAACCAATTTTTCATAAGAATTTTGTAAATATTTTATTGCTTTCTTAAAAATAAAAAACATAAAAAAATAGAAAACCTTAAAAATACAAAAACATTGAAAAATGAAAAACAAAATAGAAAATTAAAAATGAGTTGTCACTGTGTGAAAAAGAAGAAATGATAGTACATCAGCAAGTTAGATTGTTACACTAAAACTGAAATTATATGCTCAAGTGTGATAGCAGGTTCATCATATGATGTACCAGTAGGCAAAAGCATGAAATAACCAACATTCCAATGTGATATAAACCTAACAAACTATGTTTGAGTGGGTAACATATCAGTGACCTTAAATCTTGCGTTGAGAGATTGCCAAAATCTAAAGTTTTGGGTCTTTATGCTGTTATTTCATCTGGGATATCAGGGTTGTCTTTCTGCTGCATCCAGATATATGCTGACCTAGGCACACCCAGAAATGAAGAAGCTCTCCTAGAGAGTCATTCACATGTGAAAAATGCATAATTTGTACCAAAATCTGTGGTATTTGCCCTAACCCTCGTTGGATATTGGTCTCTTTGTTGTACGGAAGTACTGATCTTGATCACCAATTATCTAATGTTGTAAAACAAAAGGATGAATCTCGGTATACTCACCTACTATGATGAATCTTTGTGCATACCTTGATCGTGGGGGTATGTCCTGAAGTGGGACACACTAGTATATCAGTATAATATTATCTTAACATATCACATGGTAATGGAACTTGAAATGTTCATGCATTTTGTTTAAGTGGACAAGCATACTGGTAATCATCTTGAACTGCTATTCACCAAAATTACTTAAAGAATTATCAACTAGTGTGAACACAGTTTGATTTTGTTGATATGATCTTCTTACAGGTGATACTCACAAAAATAGAGTGCTTATTGCTTTCTTTATTTGTTTCAGAAAATACAAAAATCCAAAAAGATTTTCTTTTTTCTTTAAAATTCTTAACGTATGGAAAATGGTTCTTCTTGGAGGAGTTGTTACCGATAGAGGGAGATGGTGTTAGAAGTTGAGCTCAAAATTTTAAACCTTGCAGGTTCTTGTATGTTGGACAAAAATTGGTTGAGTGTTGTGCTGAATTGGAAGTTGCTTAATCTGTTATACAGTTTTACCGTCTCTTGATTAATACTAATTTGTTTAACTGTGTCGAAAAATTCTTATGGTTTCTCGAGATGTATGTTTTATAGTATACAGATTAAAGCAGTGTTGTTGCTGAGAAGTTTACGTGTTGAGATGAGAGTTTGTTGCTGCTTGGTAGAACCTCCTTTCTACAATGCAGATCGGAAGATATGAAGACATACTTGGATTACTGACTCGGAGATTGAAAGATTTGGTGATTGGATGCATCAGCTTAGGGGGAGTCTGTTGCTGACAGAATTCGTGTTGAAGCTGAAGCTATCCAAAGACCAAAGAATACGAGATTCTGAAGACTAAAGATACCTTTGCGAGCTATTGTCAAGGGGGAGTTTGTTGGTGCATTTATGTGACAACAGCTTGTTTTGGTCTTTGGATATTGTATAAGGCTTGGATTTGAAGACTTGGGAATAATGATCAAGCATGTCCGAGTTTATCAAGACCAAGCTTGTACGATTTTTGTTAACAATGAAGATTCCGAGTTTCCAAGAATACAAGGAAGTCTGAGTTTAGCATAGATTAATGGAGTCCGAGTTTGTGTATCTCACACAAATTCGGAATTGATAAGTTTAGTCTTGGTCCGAGTTTAGTCTTGTGTATTAGTCCGAGTTTTTGTCTTTGTATTTGTTTAGTCCGAGTTTAGTTATTTATATTGTACGTGGGCCTAGCCCAGTTGCATGGCTGTAGTATATAAACAGTGCTTGCACTAGGGTTGTAGGTTAGACACTAGACAGACAATTGTAGAGAGAGAGTGGCAGAGAGTGATTTGTGAGAGAATACACAGAGAGTGGCTGTGAAGTTCTTGTGATCTTGAGTGATTGTAAAACATTGTGTTTGATAATCATAGAAGATCGGTTAAAGTTTTTGTTCGTATTCTTCATATATATTATTGTTTCTTTGTGTGTTTGATCCATCAAGGGGATTCTGCACCCTTGGTTGATTGTCAATCTCGTAGCGATCCACGTGATAGGGACCTACAAGGCATGTCTGGGTCAATTTGTTGCGACTGAGGAGGACGTGAACATGGTGTATGGAGAACAAATGAATTATGATATGAACTCGAACACATATCATCCAGGTTTGCGTAATCATCCTAATTTTCGGTACAGTAATACTACTAATCACTTAAATCCTACTTTTCAGGTACCAAATCAAGGAACTCAGCCGTATTAGAACCAACAGTCATATTATAATTCGAACTACAATAAAGGAAATTACAACCGGGGAATCCAAAGAAACTATCAGCAAAACCAAGAACAAAGCAATTCGAACAATCAAAATGAAGGATCCAATAGCGAGATTATGGATATACTCAAGCAGATTAGAAAAGACCAAGGGTTGCAATCAAGGTCTCATCAAGCATTGGAAAAGCAAGTTGCTCAGCTGGCGGCCGAGGTTGCGCAAGGGAGGAAAGAATCAGGTTGATTGCCTAGTGACACTACGAAGAACCCATAACATTAAGGGAGCTCATCCACTACTAGAGTTAATCAGGTTAGTATTTTTCGTCCTGGTAAGGTGTAACAACTCTCTAAAACACCTTCGAACGAGTCGTAAACGACGAACCGAACACACAACGAGACACAGCACGCAAAACGAGACCGGCTCACCTGGGTAGCCCAGGCGCCACGCGCCAGAGACCCCTATCTCTGTCGCGACGCGCGGGAGGTGTCTAGGTGACGTGTCACCGTTTCGCGCCATGTGGCAACCATACACTTCTGACAAGGCTGACCTAGCCTTAGCTAGGTGTCTCACGCGCCACGCGAAAGGGAACCTGAAATCCCGTGCGACGCGCGAGAAATTTCCAATTTCGGGTATAAAAGGAGCAGCGTGGACTAAAGTCGTTGCACCTGTTCGATTGAATTTCTCCGATCAGAGCTCTCTGAATCTCCGTTCTCTTAAACCACACCCTTTAAACCCCTAAACCTACGAAACGCTGCCCTCTGTAAGTATTTTAACCCACGATCACTAGTTCATTACCCTACCCGATTTAGGACCCACCAACGCATGTCAAGGCTCTGCCTGACTAAGTTCGTTGGAGTTCTGTCTCGTGTTGTATGGGCATCCTACCCGATTGATTTAGGACCCACCGACGCATATCAAGGCTCTGCCTGACTAAGATTCGTTGGGGTTCTGTCTCGTGTTGTATGGCTAAAGTGACTTGGGTTAATTTACTAACACGTGTGCATTTTATGTTTTAATAGAAATTCCAGGAAGTAATCATGAATTATCACCAGAAAGGCCGTAGGAATACCTAAGTTTTCAATGTGAGTACATTCACTTTTTGTAAATCCATTTGTGAGTCAAACTGTTTAACCAAAACTTCAAATGATTTAATTATGCTTAACGGTGATTGAGTATATGTATTCTACAATTACTGCCGGTATGTTGGGGTTTTGTATACATTACTTTAAATCAATTACTATTGGACAAAGAGTTAGCCAATGAGTAACATGACCACAAGTCAGGTTTTGACAGTACTGAATGAGTAATTGTGTAGATTTAAACATTGTAATCGCTGATGCTCTCAATATTGTAAAGTTATAAAAACTTGTTTTGATTAAACTGGGATGCACTCGCCAGTATTTCTTGCTGATAAAATGTTTTTAAAACGTGTTTCAGGTAACTTAAAGTGAAGCTAAGAGAAGTCAGCTGGAGAGCACTAAAGGCTTAGCAAAGTGACTATAAAAGTTACCTAAATAAAAAGGAGTTTATGTGTTTCATAAATTAGGGTTTATCCCTACAAATGTATTGTAATTGAAACATGGGCTTTATCCCATTTGCTTAATATAAAACTTTGGTGTTTTGAAACTCCGAAATTTATTTCCTAACTACGATGCTGATGTTTTTAATTCCGCTGCCAAATTAATAAACACCGGTACCACCTGTCTGCGGTTCTTGCGGCTCCCACTCCCGGGATAGGGGTCGGGGGTTGCGACAGAAGATGGTATCAGAGCCACTGGTTTAAGCCATTTGGGTGTTCTTTTAAAATACCTAAATTCTAACCAATTGTGTTAGGAAATACTCGCGACTTCTATGTTACTCTGTGTGAATATATATAATATTATTCTGTGTTAATTTAATAACTTCTTTAGTTTACAGTATGAGTGATCAGGGTACTTATGACGCTTATCGTCATCTACCTCATTCTCTCATGGATGAAGGAACATCCCAGCCAATCACAGACTACACCGCCGATTTCGAAGATAACTTTGTTTTTAAAGCCAAATCCGAGGAACCTTTTCCCCCTAAAAAGAGAGGTTGGTTTAGTAGAGCCAAAGGAGAGAGGAGGAGAAAAATGAGACAAGCACAACAACAAGCCATAACAGTTAGAACTAAGAGAAATACCCAAAACCCAGAAGTTAGACCCTTATCGGAAGAAGAGTTGGGTAGACAGTTAGCTGATTTTCACATGTTTGGAAATATAGGAGGAGAACCTAATTTCAACCAAGTAGCAAATCCAGAACCACCATTGCTATCTTTATTTCCTGACCAACCCATGAACCAAGAACATAATCAGGGAAACCAATTTCCAATCCCAGCCTTTGATCCCAACGAGATACCTAGAATTCCAGCACCAAACCCTTTAGATCAGTGGTGGGCTAACAACTTGGAAATTCAGAACCTAGTAGAAAACCCATTTCCCAGGGATCATGTGGAGGAACTCCGCCAGTATGGTGAAGAGTTGGTGGAGGAAGGAAACCGAATTCGCCAAATCGGGGAGAAGCTCGTCTGGAAATATGACGAGCGAGAGATGCAGTTTTAAGAAAACAGTCACCTAATATATATATATATGTGTGTGTGTGTATGTGTGTATGTGTGTTGTTACTTTGAAATATATATATATATATATATATAGGGGATGGATCATGAGATAAGTAGTTTAAATGAGAAAACAAAAAAACTAACTAAAAAAGCCAAAAAAAACATATAAAATTTTTTTTTTTGATTTTTTTTATAAAAATCGCTATATATATTATATAAAAAACTTTTTTTAAAAAAATAAATAAAAAAAAGCATATAATGCACATGTGCAACATATACATATAATGCACATGTGTAGTACACATCTAGTGCACATGTGCAGTACAAGTTTTTTTTTAAATTTTTTTATACATAAAAAGCAGCGATTTTTTATAAAAAAATTGTAAAAAAAATTATGTTTTTTATGCTTTCTTTTGGCTTTTTTTAGTTAGTTTTCTATTTTTCTCATTTATATCTAGTTTTCTCATGATTCTCTCCCTATATATATATATATATATATATATATATATATATATATATATATATATATATCGATGCATAGTTACCACTGTTTGAATCCCAGGTATGTTTGTAATAGATGCATATATATGGAAAGAGTAAAAGTCGCAATGCTCAAAAATTTTGTTTCATTGTGTTTGAGTGATTATCATTTAATTTATTCTGTGATATTAATACTATACAAATGTTTACAATTCAGATGTCAGACGAAGTAATTCAGGAAATTCAGAATAACGATAATAACGAGAATCAAATGAATAAAAGTGCTATCGAACACATAGTGGCTCAAGGAATCATAGATGCTATGCCCTATATTATAGATACTATTAAAAAGGCAGAAAATAATGATTCCGAAAATGGGAATAAACGCATACCCACTGAATCAAATTACAGCGTGAATGGAAATCACGAATTGTTAATCTAAGCTCCAATTCCAAGAAGAAGAAGAACCATCTCATATGGTTGTTCTTATAAAGAATACTTATCATGCAAACTGATGGAATTTTCAGGCAATGAAGGAGCTATTTCAGCCTTGCGATGGATAGGAAAGACAGAAGCAGTCTTAAAGATAAGTAAATGTGCAAATGAAGATAAAGTCATGTATGCTTCTAATCTTTTTAAAGATGCAGTTTACAGTGGTGGAATACCATTCTTCATCCCAAAGGAAGAGACAAGGTTTTCAGTATGGAATGGAACAACTTTAAGGAAATTGTTGAAAGGAAATTCTGTCCTCCTAATGAAAAGGAACAGATTGTTAATAAATTCCTAAATCATAGAATGACCAGGGTAGATTGCAGAGAATATACTACCACATTCTTTGAATATGCAAGGATTGTACCATCCATGGCTTTACCAGAGCCAATATTAATCTCTCGTTACATCTGGCGATTAATCAGTGAAATCAGGCATGTGGTCAAGGCAGCTAGACCACAAACCATAGAAGAAGCAGTAGAACTGGCAATCACCTTGACTGATGAGTTGGTACGTACACAAGAGGAAAACTAGAAAAAGAACCTAGCTCAAAAGATCACCCAGGAACTAGTTACGATAATTCCTATTGCAGAAAATGAACAGGTTCTTCCTCTTCACCCAACTACAAATATTGCAAAAGAAAGCACTCAGGAAGGTGCTCTATATGCTGCAACTTCTGCAAGATGACGGGACATAAGGAAGAAAACTGCAGGAAGAAAGCTAGCAATAGGTTATGCTTTAATTGTGGAGAAGCTGGCCATATTAAACTGAACTCTCCGAAACTAGCTCTAGTAACAACCAACAAAGCAAAGACAAAGAAGGACCCAAGAAGAATGCTAGAGCCTTCGTGCTGACCGCCGAAGAAGCCAAGATGATTCCGGATGTGATTGCCGGTACGGTTTTAGTTAATGATGTTTATGCTAAAGTATTATTTGACTCTGGTGTAAACAAAAGTTTCATAAATACTTCTTTCTGCAACTTTCTTAATCAACCATTAACTAAACTTCACCAAGACTATCTGGTGGAAACGCATATGGATCTTCTATCAAAATAAGCGAAATCCTGCAAGGAGCAAAGATAGGAATTTTAAATTATAACTTTACTGCTAACCTTTTTCCAATGGATCTAGACGGATTCGATATCGTGCTAGGAATGGATTGGTTGGTAACCAATCAGGTCCGACTATAATGTGATCAAAAGTCTATAGAATTAAATGTGCCATCTGGCGAAAGGATCACAATCTAGGGAGACAAGTCGACAAGGTCAACAAAGTTCATCTCGGTAATGAAAGCTGCAAGTTATATGCGGAAAGGAGGAATGATGTATATGATTTCCATAATCATTAACAGTAAAGGAAAAGAATTAAAAGATATTCCCGTAATATCTGAATTCTCTGATGTTTTCCCAGAAGAGTTGCCTGGATTACCGCCAGATCGAGAGGTTGAATTAGAATTCACCTAATACCAGGAACTGCACCGATTGCCAAAGCCACCTATCGCCTAGCACCGACGGAGATGCAGGAATTGAAGAAACAACTAGACGAATTACTAGAGAAAGGTTTCATACAACCTAGCTCATCGCCATGGGGAGCACCAGTGTTATTTGTCAAGAAGAAAGACAGATCGATGCGTATGTGCATTAATTACCGAGAATTGAATAAAGTGAAAATCAAAAATCAGTACCCGTTACCGAAAATTGATGATTTGTTCGGTCAAATCCAAGGAGCCCGATTCTTTTCTAAGATCGACTTACGCTCAGGATATCATCAATTGAAAGTACAGGATGAGGACATTCCTAAAACTGCTTTCAGAACGAGGTACGGTCACTATAAATTTACAGTCATGCCATTTGGTTTAACTAATGCCCCAACTGCATTTATGGACATGATGAACAGGATATGTAAACCATACCTGGATAAATTCATAATTGTCTTTATAGATGATATTCTAATTTACTCTAAGAGTAAGGAAGATCATGCTGAACATTTGCATATACTCCTGATATTGCTGAGAAAGGAAAAGCTTTATGCGAAATTCTCAAAATGTGAATTCTGGTTACAAGAACTACAATTCCTTGGACATCTAGTAAACCAGAAGGAATTCATGTGGATCCCACAAAAATCGAAGCAATTACCAAGTGGAATGTCCCAGAATCACCAACGGAAATAAGAAGTTTTCTTGGATTGGCATGGATATTATAGACGTTTTATTCAAGATTTTTCTAGAATAGCCATCCCGTTAACCAAGCTAACTTGCAAATCGGTTAAGTTTGAATGGGGGCCAAAGCAAGAAGAAGCATTCAGGATTTTGAAGCAAAAGTTAACCAAGCACCAATACTCGCTTTGCCAGAAGGAATTGAAGACTTCGTAGTTTATTGTGATGTGTCTAAGGTAGGGTATGGATGTGTGTTGATGCAACGTCAAAAAGTAATTGCTTATGCCTCTAGACAACTTAAAAAGCATGAAGAAAATTATAAAACCCATGATCTAGAGTTAGGAGCAATAATTTTTTCCCTTAAGATTTGGAGACACTATCTTTACGGTAGTAAGTTCGTTGTGTTCACAGATCATAAGAGTTTAAGATATGTCTTTGGAAAAAAGGAATTAAACATGAGACAGAGATGATGGATGGAAATCCTTAGTGACTATGATTGTGATATCCCGTATCATGAATGAAAAGCCAACGTAGTAGCTGATGCTTTAAGTCGAAAGTATCATGAGAAGCCGAAAAGAGCACGCTCTCTTAGACTAAACCTGTAGATAGATTTAAATGAGCAAATTAAACAGATGTAGGAAACCTGCAATCAGGGACAATGCTGAAGGATTAAAAGGAATGATTAAGAAATTAGAAGAAACAACAGATGGAATTTGGAGATTCCATAAGAAAAGGATTTAGATTCCTATCCAAGGAGATCTACGAAATTGAATTTTAGAGGGAGCCCATAAGATTAAGTGTACAATGCAACCTGGAAGTGATAAGATGTATAAAGACTTAAGAAAGAATTTCTGGTGGATAGGAATGAAAGAGGATGTAGCAAATTACGTTGCCAAATGTCTAACCTGTTCACAGCTTAAAGTTGAACATCAGAAACCTTCAGCTTGTTGCAACAATTGGAAATGCCAAGTTGGAAATGGGAATTAATAACAATGGACTTTGTTACCAAATTACCCAAGACACGAAAAGGTAATGATACAATCTGGGTGATTGTAGACAGATTACCCAAATCTGCTCATTTCTTACCAATGAAGGAAACTTTCAGTATGGAACAGTTAGCCAAATTATATGTAAATGAAATAGTTTCATTGCACGGAATTCCTTTATCTATTGTGTCTGATAGAGACAGCCGTTTTACTTCTCATTTCTGGACAAGTTTCCAAAAAGCAATGGGAACTAGATTAAATCTAAGTACAACATATCATCCTCAAACAGACGATCAAAGTGAAAGAATAATCCAAACAATGGAAGATATGCTTAGAGCCTGCATAATTGATTTTGGAAGAAATGGGGATGAACATTTACCTTTGATAGAATTTTCCTACAACAACAGCTATCATACTAGTATCAATGCTGCACCCTTTGAAGCACTCTATGGATGAAAATGCCGAACACCAGTATGTTGGACAGAAATTGGAGAAAAGCAATTATCAGGTCCAAAAATTATGCAAGAAACAACTGATAAGATCATTCAAGTCAAAGAAAGACAGAAAGCAGCCCGAGATCGTCAAAAAGAGCTATGCCAATAACAGTCGTAAACCCTTGGAATTTCAAGGTACTATTGAAAGTCTCACCATCGAAAGGAGTTGTAAGATTCTGTAAGAAAGGAAAATTAAGCCCAAGGTATATTGGACCTTTTAAGATTATCAAAAGAATAGGGCTAGTAGCTTATCAGCTACAATTGCTAGAGGAAATGGCAAGAATACACGATGTATTTCATGTATGTAATCTCAAGAAATGTTTAGCAGATGAATCATTGATGATACCTCTTCAAGATATAGAGGTAAATGAAAATTGTGGAGAAACCCATTCAGATTGAAGATAGAAAGATCAAGAATCTCAAACGCAAAAGATTAGTTCTGGTCAAAGTAAAATGTGATTCAAAGAGAGGACCAGAATACACATGGGAGCTAGAATCAGAAATGAAGGAAATATCCACACCTATTGCAGTGAAACTCGAGGACAAGATTTAAAACAAGGTGGGGAGGACATAACAACTCTCCAAAACACCTTCGAACGAGTCGTAAATGACGAACCGAACACACAGCGAGACACAGCACACAAAACGAAACTGGCTCACTGGGTAGCCCAGGCGCCACGTGCCAGAGACCCCTGTCTCTGTCGCGACGCGCGGGAGGTGTCTAGGTGACGTGTCACCGTTTCGCGCCATGTGGCAACCATACACTTCTGACAAGGCTGACCTAGCCTTAGCTAGGTGTCTCACGCGCCATGCGAAAGGGAACCAGAAATCCCGCGCGACGCGCGAGAAATATCCAATTTCAGGTATAAAAGGAGCAGCGTGGGACTGAAGTCGTTGCACCTGTTCGATCGAATTTCTCTGATCAGAACTCTCTGAATCTCCGTTCTATTAAACCACACCCCCTTAAACCCCTAAACCTGCGAAACGCTACCCGATGTAAGTATTTTAACCCCTGATCACTAATTCATTACCCTACCTGATTTAGGACCCACCAACGCATGTCCTGGCTCTGCCTGACTAAGTTTGTTGGGGTTCTGTCTCGTGTTGTATGGGCATCCTACCCGATTGATTTAGGACCCACCGACGTATCTCAAGGCTCTGCCTGGCTAAGATTCATTGGGGTTCTGTCTCGTGTTATATGGCTAAAGTGACTTGGTTAATTCACTAACACGTGTGCATTTTATGTTTTAATAGAAATTCCAGGAAGTAATCAGGAATTATCACCAGAAAGGCCGTAGGAATACCTAAGTTTTCAATGTGAGTACATTCTCTTTTTGTAAATCCATTTGTGAGTCAAACTGTTTTACCAAAACCTCAAATGATTTAATTATGCTTAACCGTGATTGAGTATATGTATTCTACAATTACTGCCGGCATGTTGGGGTTTTGTATACATTACTTTAAATCCGTTACTATTGGACGAAGAGTTAGCCAATGAGTAACATGACCACAAGTCAGGTTTTAATAGTATTGAATGAGTCATTGTGTTGATATAAACATTGTAATCGCTGATGCTCTCAATATATAAAACTTGGGATGCACTCGCCAGTATTTCTTGCTGATAAAATGTTTTTAAAACGCGTTCCCGCTCCCGGGGTAGGGGTCGGAGGTTGCGACATAAGGTATATGACAATAAGGTCGGGTTTCCTCCACAATTCGTTGAGGGGGTCGTGGAGGAAGTAGATGAGTAAAATGAGTCTGTGGGAACCAGAACCTACTAGCCCTAAAAAGAATAAAAAATGACTTTTCAAGAAAAAGATAATAGGGTAATTGAGGTCGAACCGGTCGAAACTAAGGAGAAGGACACAGAGGGTAATACCGTCCCATTTCCTAAAGCCTTAATCAATCCGGAAACAAAAGTTGCTAACAAACGGGGCCCACAGCAGGATGAGATGTGGGAAGTTTTTAAATAGGTCAAAATAAATCTCCCGTTACTTGATGCAAACCAACAGGTTCCGACATATGCAAAATACTTGAAAGAGCTTTACACCCAAAAACGGCACAATAAATTTCCAAAAAAGATAGCTTTAACCGAAAATGTTATGTCGTTTTATCGGGTGTTCTTCCACCAAAGCTCCGAGATCCAGGTGCTCCTCTAATCCCCATTCATGTGGGTAACTTCAAAATGAGTCGAGCCTTGCTGGATTTGGGAGCAAGTGTCAGTATCCTACCAGGAAGTTTATACGATCAATACGACTTTGGACCATTGAAACAAGCCAACACCACGGTTGTGTTGGCCGATTTGACGTTAAAACTACCCCGGGAGATCTTGTGTGATGTCATTGTCAAGGTTGAAGAGTTTTATTATCCAGTTCACTTTTTGGTTTTAGATTATGTTCAAATTGAAAACACTAAACAACCTAATGTCATACTCGGTAGACCATTTTTAGCAACTGCTAATGCACTAACTGACTGTAGAAACGGTATGGTCGACATCACGTTTGGAAATCATAAGGTCCGATTAAATGCTTTTTTCCCGTGCATCTGATTCTCTAGTCAATGAGGAATGCTTTATGGCAGACATTGTTGACGGGTGTTACCACCACAAAAGTGGGGAAGACACTATAGAGACGTGTTTTGTTTGTGACGGGGCCTTAGTAGAAGCGGGCGTGGAATTGGAACATGTAGAAGAAGAGTTGGAGATGATGGCGGTTAGCGATTTGAAGCCGACTTGGACGCATCAAGTTGAGAATTTACCATATCACATTGACACTCATTTGAAGCCGTCACTCGAATCACCTCCACAAGTTGAACTGAAGACACTTCCTAAGCATTTGAAGTATGCTTTTGTTGGCGACAACAACACCTTACCGGTAGTTATTGCATCAAATTTGTTGCCTGAACAGGAAAAATCATTGATGGAGGTGTTAGTAGCCAATCGGGCCGCGATTGGGTGGACTATTGCTGATCTCAAGGGGATCAGTCCATCCATTGTCATGCATAAGATGATCACCGAAGAGGGAGCAAAACGGCTCGAGATGCACAACGAAGACTGGACCCGAACATGTGAAAAAAAAGTCTTTAAGTGGTTGGATGCGGGGATCATCTATCACATATCGGACAGTACATGGGTAAGTCTGACACAGACGGTGCCAAAGAAGGCGGGGATCCAAATTGTTACAGGTGAAGATGGTAAGGAAGGCGCCACCGGCCGGTAACCGAGTGGAGAATTTTCATAGAATTAGTTGAATACAGCAACATCAAAGGATCACTTCCCTCTTCCCTTTATTGATCAAATTGTAGAAAAGCTCACAGGTAAGAAATTTTACAATTTTCTAGATGGTTACTCAGGTTATAATCAGATTGCTATTCATCCTGATGATCAACAAAATACCACATTTACCTGTCCTTACGGCAAATTCACATTTAGGCAAATGCCATTCGGACTGTGTAATGACCTAGCCGTCTTACAAAGGTGTATGATAAGTATCTTTTCAGATATGGTCAGGGAGTCTATGGAGATCTTCATGGATGATTTTTCAATTTTTGGAACATTTTTTGAAGCCAGTTTAGAACAACTTTCACGAGTCCTAAAAAGATGTGTCGAAACAAACCTGGTTTTGAGTTGGGAAAAGAGTCATTTTATGGTTCAAAAGGGTATCGTGTTAGGACAAGTTGTTTCGAGCAAGGGGATTGAATTGAATGGAATGGGACACAACTAGCTCAAATAGAACGGATGAATGGATTTTTTTTCAGGCGCCACCTTGTTTCGGATTTATTTACATAAAAAGAAACAGATGTGCCATTTAATCAGAATACTTATAAGTTTTTTTATTTATAACGGTAATCTCATAAGCTTAAAGCGGGATTAAGTGGCGTTGTGGTATTTTGAGTGTGGGATACATGGATAACTAATTCACTTGAACTTAACGAGTCATGAATGAGGGCTTGGAAACCGGTGGTTGGGTTTAGGTGGATCTTATACCCGCATTCTTGGTTAACGCGTGATTAGATTTGTTTAAATAAAATAACTAAATATATTGGAAGCTGTTGAATTTGATTGTGATTCCATTGCAAATGATTTTTTCGGGGACGAAAAAAAGATAAGTGTGGGGATGTGATGTGCGGGTGCATTTACGTTGTAGTTTATATAGTTTTGCGTTGGTTTTAAGAGTTTAAATGTGATTATTCGTTCAATATAGGTGCTTATCATGTGTTGGATTTTTCAGGTAAATGGAGCTTAAACATGTTAAAAGGGTCGAACAAGCTGGAAAAAAGGATCGACCGGTTAGGATGGGAGCTAAAGCAGAAAAAAGTTAAAGAAGGAATCCCCGTGCCACGCGGGGGATGCACATGGATACGTCGCAACGCGCGATGGAGGTTCAAAGAAAGTCAGTTTGGGTTGTTGTGGCGCCACGCGATAGATTACAAGGACTCTCCCGCGATGTGCGGGAGAGGTTAATTACAGGAAAAGTATAAATTTTAAGAGAATTTGTGTTTTTGGCATTCAACTTATTCCCAGCCGTCAGAGACGAATTCAAAGGAGATTTCAGAAAACTTTTTTAGCATTCTTCCATCTTTCAAGCTGTTCTTTCATGTTCGATCGATTTCCAATGACAACTGAAGCCGCGATGACAACTATGTGTGGCTAAAACACTTGTGGGTTCCGCCCGGATGAACGATTACTTTTTTTTATTAAACGTTGTTTACAGATTCTTTTAAACTGGTAAAGCTTGACCACTTGTGTTGATTTCTTGGTAAACATTCTTTATATTTGAATTATTAGTCGTTTATCAAGCGTATTGGCGATATACTTGCGTCGTTAGCGGGTTGGTAAATTGGTGGGTAGTTGATATAAACAAACGAGTTATTAGGTTGTATAGTGAATCTTGAAAACTATCCCAAATAATTAATCAAATTCATTAATTCCAAGGCCATGTCTATTTGGTGTTTTGAATCGGTAAACAGGTTTTTGTGTTAAACGGGTAATCGGGATTCCGGGTGGAGGTTGCTTTTTCTCATCTTGATCACAACTTTCTTAATTAGTTTTTTTTTTGTTTTTGCAATCAATTTGTCAAACCCCCAAAGTTAGATAATTTCGTTTTTCGTTAAAAATCTCTACACTAACCAAAAATTCCCCTTGGATACGATACCCTACTTACGCTATCTACGATACAAAACAAGGACGATTGGTTTATACGTAAGAAGGACGATTGGTTTACACATAACAAGGACGTTTGGTTTATACAAAACAAGGACAATTGGTTTACACAAAACAAAGACGATTGGTTTAGACAAAGTCACAAATGGTTTTCATGTAAAGATATATAAATTATATGCGTCAAATGCAACATATAAATTATATCAAATACGGTATAAAATCAACCCTTTTTAGTACTAATGTTGGAAAAAGTTCGTTTCTTTGTATACTTTGATTTTCAGGATTAAAAGAGCTTAATTGTACAAAAGGAACAAATTAAAAATGAAAACCAGCATAAGTATGAAAGGCGAGAAGACAACACACTATACCAACCCTCCGAGCTTCACCTAAAGTCTTAAAATAACGAATCAGAAGTCTGGCACGGGGCCGTGCCTTGTCGGCATGGGGTCGTGCCCCTTCAAGATTCCAGGCTAGAAAAAGAAAACAGAAGCAGACAAGAGACGCGGGGTCGTGTCCCTTGACATGGCCGTGGCCAACTTCTAGATTTGCATATCTGGGATAGTACAACAAGTACAATGGCTACGGGGTCGTGCCATTGACACATGTGGCCGTGTAGCAGACTGATCTGACATACGAATTAAATTAAGTGTGAATCCCAAATGCTATCCGGATCATAATGGTTTGATTGTTAACACTCAAACACCTATTGATTTGGTATTTGAATGAGTAAAAGTTAAGAAAAACAAAGATGAAAATGAAGATTCTTGTATGGATCAAACAACAAGTGTTGCTTATGTAATCCCAAATGATATACACACTAAAAGTACCTGGATATTCGGATTTAGCACAAGAACAAAGTCACAACACAAAAGAAATCACCAAAACTTGTCCACGAACCTTGGACTAGGGTTTTTCATTAATCACATATATATACACACTGACTACCCAGCGTATTTGATAAATACGCCGGATCATTAATTACGCCGCTACAGGGACAAACCCTATACTTACACTTTTGACCCCTAAACTTCTATAACATTATAAAATCTAACAAAAACAATCCAAAACCTAATAAAACCAAGTATCAACGATCTCAAAAGTTCTAAAAATATCCCACCTAGATCGTTGCGTACTTGTTCGTTCTTCAATCTCGAGCTTTGGTTTTCGGACTTGTTGCAACTTTATCTACGGTGTGTTCAGGTTGTGATTCAGTTTGAGTTGGCACAGCTTCACTTGTTTTGGGGTCCTCCGTAGTGACTTCATATATGGATGAAGTCGGAGGTGGTGGAATAACTTTAACATCGGACTCGGATGATGGATCTTTGGTTTGAGGAGGAGATGACTATGGTTCAACAGGCTTTTTGACAACATTTTTCTTTCTTGCTTCATCTTTCTCTTTCTGTTCATCAATTCTGAGCACTATTTCCATCAATTCTTTCTTTCTTTCTCTAGCTCTCTTGACTGCTCGTTGAAAAAGCATGCCTTCCTCCAAGTATCAGCACCGACGTGAATCTTGTGCTTGTAGAGGATATTTAAGTCAGACAGACAGAACATGAACACATCCATTGGATCAAGAATTATGTTGTCTTCATTTCCGTTTGATCAGATCACAGCTTTACCAGTTTGGCCATCGTAGAACCACTTCTTGAAGTTGGTGAGCGTTACTGGATGTTCTGGAGGAAGTTATACCCTAGTAACCACTTTAGCTGGATTAATCATCCATGTAACTCAACCTTTTCTGGTTATTGGGTCTTTGGTGGTTTTTGACACGCGTCTTCTCGAGGGTTGAGGCTTGAATACATTGAATCCACGCACGCATTCTCGAAGAGTAATTCTTTCAAAGTCACCACCAATTCTGCTGTTTGTGGGATTTGTCATATCGTGTTTGCTCAACTCTTGAATCTCCCACGTTGGTAAGCTCTGCATATCATTTCTAGTTCGGAAATGTTGGATTACACCACCTCTACACTTCACAATAAATAACCCAGTCAGGTTGCAGTACTTCCAGCTTATGATTCAATCAGTGGACCTCTATTTTCTCAATGGTTACGACCTGATAGAAGTCTGGCATTTTAGCTCGTTCTTTCTTAAATCATTTAGGGTGCTGTGGTGGCACTTCGTCTCCTCCATATGTTTCATAAACCACTTCGTCTTCTAAACCCCAATCATTAGAACTTGGGCGGCATCTCAATTCTGTCTACCTCCTTCTCTTCACTGCTCCATCAATGTTCACATCTACAGCCGAATCAAGTCGTTCTTTCTTCCTTTTAGCTATTTCAGCATTGCGCTTCTCTTCCTCTTTTCTGAATTTGTCAAAACGGAAAAGATCTTCATCAGTATATTCATGTTCTTGATTAGCTACGGTGTATAGATTTTTGACCATTTTGTGTAGTTTGATCATCCCTTCGTGTTGAAATCTTATGAACTCAGATTGCCGTGATACAAAATTTTGCAGTTCCTTGTTCTTCTTACGCTGTACCTTCAGTTTCTCTCTAAGCACATTTGTGTCGTTAACCTGATTCTTCAACAAACAGAACTCTTTTGTAGGAAACGACTCGATTTCTTTAGATAGACGATCATACAACTCTTGAAACGGACGAGGTCTTGCTGGAGCTCGTTGAGGAGGTGCTTGAGTAGTTGAAGTTGGCTTGGGTGGAGCATCTCTAGAGGATCCCTCTCCAGTTTTTCTTTTCTTAGGCACTGGGGACTTGCAAGAAGTCGTCTCTGTGGGATCAGTAATCAAACTTTCAACGAATTGATTCAACTGTTCCTATTCTGAAGTCACCACAACGGGTGTTTCCAACTCTGTCATTTCTCTCCTCCTTCTCCTTCTCTCTCGTTTCTCAGCTTCCAATACGCATACACACCTTGCGCCCGTTCAATCTCCTTCTTGTTGATCCTGCACGAATACTATCACCCATAATTCTCATAGAATCAGATGTGTCTTTCTTGCTCCTTATCGATCCCTCCCCTTCAACTACCTTCTTGCTTGTGTCTTTCCGTTTATGCACTAACTGTATTTCTCTTTAACTTCCACCTCTTGCTCTTCGGCAGCCGTTTTTCCCGACATTCTTCGGCTTGCCTCACACCTTCTTGATATTTGTTGTATGATGCGAGAACTATTGGAAGTCTTTCTTCTCTGTACATCCAACTGTGCAACATCACCCATTGATCGGTCTTCAATTATGTGAGTTGTCTTCCTTTGGGTAGCTGGAATTTGCATAGATTTCCATCGTGGGGGAGATTTTTATGTTGATCGTCGATGAGCAATTGTACAAACCTTGGATACATGACCCAGGCCACTCTATTGGCATTGTCGACCATGTAGTAGAAAATCAACCAGATATATTAAACGACTGGTTTACACACAGATTTAGCATAGCTGGCGACCATTTGAAATTTAACCCATCATACCCGCCTTTCCTGTGGGCCATACTTAGACTGAACGTGTGTAGAATGAATCTCCAATCTTTTGTCAGCCTGTTCTTCTTGATCTCGTTCTTTACCATGAAATCTTCTTCACAGTTCATCCCTCTAAATCCCTCCAAAATATCTTCCTTTGACAGCTTCAATGGATCCCTGTGATTATCACCAAGACACAAAACCCTTATGATCATTTCTTCGGACACGGTTACTTGTTTATTCCGAGTAGTTGCTACGATTGTCTTAACATTGTTGATTGTCTACACTTTTGCTGTTCTCCATAATTCTTCTATATGGATGCAGTAGATTTTTGGATTTGCCTGAACAGCATAACTTATCGTGCTTCTGGACTACCAATCGATGATATCTTCAAAGTCGAGTCCGGTGGAACCAGAGTAATGGGTTGGTTGTGCTTTCTCGTATTATCCCATGTTATCTGTTTTGGCCATTTCTAAAAAACATGGAAACGAGCCAAGTGAGATATGGGTTCCGAAACGCAACTATTAGTTGATTAAAATATTTACAACATATTTACAGAATTAAGATAGAACAAAAGTTAAGAATAAAATTAAAAATAAAGTAAAATAAAATAAAATGAAAAGAAAAGAAAAGAAAAGGCACATTACGCTATTAGAAGCCTGCATAAAGGTTAATTACGCCAGTTTCAAAAAAACATTTACGCCGGTTATATCTACAAGATTGGTTAAAAACGTCGGTTATTTACGTTGTTAGTTGGTCCGTAAATGAGTTAGATTTCGAGTTCTTGCTCAGCACAGATACTCATCTACGCTGATTTACCGGCGTATTTTCAAGTACGCCAGTTGCTCGAACTCGCGTTCGAGACTTCTCATTTACGCGAACCACCCTTTTCAAGACAAATCCGTTGCCTTCATTAATTAAGTTGCATTCGAAAAGTTCATGATAAACCCTTAAACTTCTTATATGATCTGATTTCAAAACAAACGTATGTTTCCAATCGCTGACTAAGGTTTTATGACATGGTCGATGCGATTTAATGTCTGATTTCACCATACCTTACTTAATCTTGCTCAAACGACACAAGTAATACTGGTCTAAGTTAGAGGGTTTTTGTTGAGTATATGAGAAGATGATTAGGAGTTGTTTTTGAGACACAACTGATTTGAACTATATATATATATATATATATATATATATATAATAAAATATTATCCAGCTTAGTTATCAATTACGCTTGAAATTAAATACGTCGCCCCTTGAATATTGGAAGGATTCTTCAGATCAAAGAAATCCCATCCAAATACGCTCGATAATTTTAAAATTTCTTGAAAAGTGTGCCCTTTTAACTAAAAATAATGGAGAAACCGAAAATAAGTTTGAGGAAATAAAAAAATTGCAATCTGGACATCGAAATTCATTTTTCGAACCGAGGAAGTTTCTTTTTCACAGTTTTCTTTTGTTTGAAATTCCGTGTCTTTCCTACAAAAGATCATACTGGAACACTTGTCAGTTTATTGTTTAAATTTTGAATAATTGAGGCACAAGAAAAATTGTCAGTATGTTTGTCCTCTTAAATCCATGCATCCTTCTTTCAACATGCTTTGGGTGAGCGATTTATCATGTTGTGGCAATATTGACAAGAATTACAATGGCCCCCACTCAAGCTAGACGATTAGAATATTATGCCTGTGAGTCCCACATCAAGACATACCCCCGCGATCAAGGTATGCACAAAGCTTGTTAGGATCTAAGTTTGAATTAGTTGTGATTTTTGTTACAAAAATGGATAGTGGACGTAGAAATCAAAATATAATGCAGCGGAAATATATGGAAAACTTTTATCACAACTAATGGTCGTTTGTTTTGCTCATCATGCTCTCAAACTTATAGTTTTTTCATATGAATCACAAACTCCCCCTAAGCTCAATAAGAACGATGATAGTACAAAAATGCAGAGAAGATGATAGGTGAATGATCTTTTAGGTAGATGAATAAAACAGTACAATTGATTGAGTATTTATACTAGCACTTCTAACCTCTGAGAATCTTTGATGACGTTAGGGTTGATAGTGACATGTAACAAATAAAACTAACTCTAAGGACTGCTCTACCTAAACTCTGATCAGTGCCAAGCACTTTACATTGAACATAAAACTAATAAAAGCTAAGCACTGATCTCTATCCTCTACTTGTGTATTCTGGCAGACCTTTGATCTTTGTTGTTTAATGTGGGAATATGATAGAAGGCAGAGCTTAGGCAAGCAGAGTTTATTGAACAGAGCTTGTAAACTCTTTTATCAGGATCAAACATCTGATGTGATTTTGGCTTTATATCATATGTTCCTTTTTGCAGGGTTCAATCCCAACAATCTCCCCCTAGAACAGATGATGCCAAAACACATTTATTATTGATATTTATTTCTCAACAAGAGTTCTCTTATTTGGCCTTTGAATTGAAGTTCAAAATTAAGAGACTCTATATCATCCACATCCTTTTCAAGCTCCAAATTCAACAGATCTCGGAGGTCTTCTGCACCTAACCCATATGCATCCTCTATTTTCATATTGGTAGCTTGGCCATCTGATTTGAGTAGTGTCAATTCATGGTTGTCTTTTTTGACCTTCCATTTTAGAGTTTTTAGATTAGAAGGCTTTCTAGACTGGCTTATTATTGTTGAGATAGATGGTCGAAGTTGATGTGCAATCTTTGACAATGTTTCTCTTAACAGATCACTTGCATCATCTGTGTGGAACTGGACTTGATCTTTGATTCCTTCTTTAATGAGATCCAACTCATACATTTTCTCATCTTCTTTTGACATCTCTCTCTGCCTTTTTCTTTGATTCAAAGCCATGATGGAATGAGCAGATGTTGCAGATGACTTTTGAGAAGGTTGGGTTTAATGAGTTATAAACTCTGATGGATATTCAGGCTTCTTTGGCAAAGTAGGATTTGTCTTTCTTCTTTCTTCTAGCCTCTTATAAGTATCAATCACCTTAACCTCTGACAATCTAGTGATCTGATTCTTTGACCCATAGTTTGCTGCTATAAGTTCTTCTTTCATTCTTTTGAGCTTTAACACTTTGTCTGGAACATTCTTTTTGAGCTTGTTCAGTCTAGAGGAGTAAGCTTTTTGAGTGGATCCTTCAACATTTATTGCATTCTCACCACTTCTTGCTTTAAATCACTCATAGACCAGTCCTTGAATTGTGCTCTTGTGGCCTTGTATTGCTTGTGTTGCATGATGTGTTCAATGTAATCTGCTATTAAGCTTTCATCATCTTTTTCTGACAGTCTTTTGCACAAGTCTCTTGAAAAATCTTCAAGTTTCCTGACTTCGCTCAACTGATACTGCATATGGCTCTGCACCTCTCTATCACCTTTTCCCTGTTTATCTCTCTTTGTGATATCCTCTACTTGTTTGGCTTTCAGTTACAGATATTCATCCAAGTTTCTTGGTTTGGGATATCCTTCAAGAGATGGGAAATCCCTTTTATCTGGATTTTCTTCTGAAAAGAAGGATTTTATCTCTTCTTTAACAACTGGTAATCTAGAGGGAACTGAGTAGATAAGGGAGCTGGTTGATCAGTGGTTTGAGGTCTTACAGAGATGGGTTTTGAAACAGATGTTGTGGTCGGTGGTTGTGATGATAATGGGAGTGGTGAATGGATAATGTTCTCATCTTCTATAACATTTGTCATTCTTCTTCTTTTAAAGATGAGTTTGGGTAATGGTGGTTGTGAAATTCTTGTTGGTGTGGAGATTTGATGAGTGGTGGTTGGGAATGTGATCATGTCAGTGATTGGGTTAACATCTGCTATAACCACTGATGTATCAACAGATGTTGACACAACAGCAGTTGTAACATCTGTTGTGGTTGTGGATGTTGTTGAAGGTGGTGGTATTTGAGATTTTGTTGGAGCAGAGGTTGTGGTTGGATTGTCAACATTTTTAGTTTTAGAAGGTGTGTATGTTGGTTGTCTTGTTTTTCTAACAGCCCTCTTCTTTTGCTGAGAAGTACCAACGTCTTCTTTTTCCTTTTGTTGTGTAATCTTTTGCTTAACCAAAGCTCTGCTCTCATCTCTTACCCTTTCCTTATTTCTCTCCTTTTCCCGAGCCAAAATATTCTGAGTCTCATCAATTTTCTTGGTACCATCTGGCCTTGGGATAACCACTGTTGGTCTTGAAGATGGATCTGTTTTAAGCTTTAGCACTTCCTTTTGATTGAATTTCTCCCCCCTTTTTGGCATCACCTGGGTTAACCAGAATCATAGTGGGAGGAGAAGTGCCAGTGGTTTGGAGTAGGTGATCTTTGATAGCCTTTATATCTGCATTAGTATCCATGTATCTTGCATCAACCATATTTCTGAGCTCTTGCATGTGATGTTTATGTTGAAGATCATCATAGTATTGTTGTTGTTGAAACAGAGGATATAGAACTTCTTGTAGCTCAGCAGTGGGTGGAACAGTGGATTGACCTTTGGATTGTGTTAAAACCTACTTCATCAAATTTTTGATTTCATCCACAGATTTTTCTATCTTTGAAACTATGTCCGTCAAATCCTTGTATTTTAGCTCATCACCTAACTTAATAGGATCATCTGAACTCCTACCATTTGTGGTAGTTTTATCTGTATTATAATGAGCAGAGGTTTCAAAACATGCATCAAACAAGACGCCCCTATGTCTTGGTACTGGGGACTTCCATCTACATCAGAGGATACCTTGGTAGCCTCAGTAGTTGTTGCCTTCAACATAGTCATATATATGTAACCACTGTCCAATTGAAAACTTGGGAGTTTTGCAATTGTAGTAGCTGCTCTTGTTGAACTATCACCAAGGGTTACTTGTAACCCAGGGGATGTAGCCTCTGAAGTTGTTGATGGGTTAGCAAAGATTGAGGAATCAGACCCAGTCACATTCAGAGGTAAATTCTCAGTAATAGGTTGGTGAGAAGGACTGGTTTGTGTCTGTTCCATATCAATTGCATTCAACAAAGGTAGAAATGTGTGTGGTAATGATTTGGGAGAAGGCTGTGGAGAAGAAAGAGACATTGCCCTGGGAGAGGGGCTGTGGAAGATAGAGCCAAGTGGATCTAGTCATAATTTGGTGTCCCTGTGTTTACAACTTTATCCTTTTGTGAGGATGAATGAGGAGTTTGGTATGCAGGTTGAGATCTTTCTAACATCTGCTGTGAAGAAGTAGCAGCAGTGTTTTCAGGTGACTTTTGGGTTGTCACAGGGTTATCTTCTGGGATCTCATCTTCTAGAAGTCCCTTTTTTATTTCTTGGTTTGGTGGGCTTTTTGGATTGTTACTTGGTTTCTTTTTGGTATTTTTGGTGTAGGTTTCAATACACTGGTTGTAGTGCCCTGATCACAAAGAGTAGTGGGCTTAGTAGCAGGAGGTTGAGTTTGAACATTTTGTTCTTCTAAAACAGGCTCAACCTCCTCTACTTGTATTTTTGATTTAGATTGATTGGTGATGCGAGTAAAAGTTTCATGTGTAAGGCGAGCATGTGGTGTCACAGCCCCTTATTTAACAGCATCACAAATCTTCTTTTGAAGATAAACACTTAAAAATCTTGGATGCATCATAAAAGTGGCGGGTCCTTTTGAATATTTTCAAAATTTGTCCCAAGTCATTAAATAATACTTGGGAAAAGTTAAAATCAGATTTTGTTAAAATAGCATAACCCAAGTATTGCATGTTCAAAGGTGTCTCATTAAAATTCGTTGACTTGGCAGACATGCATGTAAACAAAGTGTGGAAGAAAAACTTCATTTCAGCAGGAAATTGAGGTTTATAGATAGTCTTACCTTTCAGTTGACCAACATACCCTCTTTCGATGAATTCATGTTGTAAATCTGCGATTGGCAAGGTAGTGGCATGATTTAGGTCATTTAACCCAAAAGCCTCTGAAATTGAAGCAGGTGTAACTTCCAACAATGTTTTCCCCACCGTGGTAACAATAAGATAGACCACCTTGTCTGTGTAATGTACCTTCGCATTTGCCCAGAACTCTCTTAAAGATGTTCTGTAACATTTGTCGAAAACGGTTTTTTCAAACCCGCTCCGTTTGTAATCGAAATCAAGTTATAAATGTGTCGTTGCCTATTTATGTTTATTTTAATTTTTAATGATACATAATTAATAAACAAATTAAACCATAAAAGTTATAATTGATAAAAATATAAATAAAGTAATAAAAAATAAAATGGGGCTGCCGGGACTCGAACCCGGGTCAGCCAGGTTGTAAACTCCAAAGACTTAACACTCACACGCATAACCACTCCGCCACTTGTTTGTTTTCTGTCAACTCTAGGAAACAAATAAATCTTATAAACAAACATAGATTAACCGGTTGCGCCAACTGAAAACCGAAATCGGCTATTCAACCGTCTAAAACGTTTGAATAATCGCGAATTCAGGTTTATAACCGATGCACCGACGATTCTAATCAATTCAGACTTGAATTGACTTAAATTCTGATGATGATGGGTTTTATAACCGAAAATATCCCATAATCTTAATTACTGCAATCAAAGATCTTCTCGCGACTCAGAAACATTCCACAAACCTGCCATTTCACTTTCGTCATACTTTCAGTTCATCAGAAAAGTTTATTTTACTCGCCGGAAAATTCTGCAAGTTCGCCGGAAAACCGTATTCTTCATCAAAACGGTAAGTCTTTCAATACCGTCGTAGTCTATCAATTGTTAAGTTGTTTCTAACTCGGACCTATCAATTGAAATCGAATTCAGACGCTGCTATCGGATAATTCCAGTTCGCCGGAAAATTTCTGGAAATCTTTATTTTCATCTGTGAATCGGTAAGGACTTTCAAACACTCTGTTAACGTTTGTTTATCACTTCAATTCCACGATTAGCTAATCAAAACGGTTAATTGGCTTGCTCAGTTGAAGTTCATAAAAACAGAGAAACCGACGCTTTGCCGGAATTCTGAAATAAATCGTTCACCGGTATGTTTACTTCTAATTATCGTCTCTGCCATTTCATATTAGTCTGTACAATGTTTATCAATCGAATTAAACAAGATATAACGGTGTAATCCGCTGTCTGTAAAAACTAGCGAGGAAGATGAACTGCGCTAACAATATAAGGTTAATTAAAATTGGTATTTTAAACGGGTTAGACACACAGTCCAGCGGTGGACTGTGTGCAAATTATACGCACACGCCGCGAGTTCGATCCCTGATACACGCACCCTATATGTAATAAAAACGTTTTATTTTTCTAACTGAACCGGGTTAATTCACGTTAGTTGTTAAGTATAATAAAAATTGGTATATTAACCAAGTTAGACACACAGTGCAGCGGTGGACTGTGTGTAACGTTAACACAGGTCCCGGGTTCGAGACCTGTTAGTGGCACCGGTTCGATGAATTAAAATGTTTTTGAAAATAAAAGAATTTTGGATAAATTGAGTTAATATATAAGTATAATTAAAAACAGAATTATTTCGGGTTAGACACGTAGCTCAGTTGGTAGAGCTGCGTGCACACGTACGGGAGGTCTCGGGTTCGAGCCTCACCCAGCGCATTTCAATTACACAATAAACCGGTCAAACATCAAAGTCAAAAAGTCAACGGTCAACCCAAAAAGTCAACATATTTTTATATTTTTAGTTATTTAATTACTTTAAAAATCAATTAAAAATACTTAAAAATAATGTTTTTAAAGAAGGAAATAGCCTTAAACTCGTAAAAATATATCTAAAAGTTTTATTAAAATCCTTAATAAAATCCACTCATTTACTATATTTTTCCGTTATTATTTAGATTAGTTAATTCTCGTTGTTCCGCTCTTCCAATTCGTGCGCATCTCACTATCTCCAATCAAACGCACCCAATGTGAGTGAATCTTTACAAATTCCCCGTTTTAATCATGTTTTTGGGGTGTATCATGTGTCTTGCTACTTATTATACTTAAATTATTGTGCATACATCATATCATGGACAAATGTGTATTCAGTTTGATTCAATGGCTTGTGTGGTTATTGTTAGATTCAATTCATTACTTTCAGTACATGCAATTTCATAGGCCACCGCTCCCCATTACATTATGAGCGTTGAGCATGTTCCCCATTACATTATGAGCGTGAACCTGGCGTGCCAACATACGATCGGCTCCGTTTGATTGAGCCTTGATCGCACAGACATTTATCATTTTCAGTACATGCAATACGATCGGCTCCGTTAGATTGAGCCTTGATCGCACAGTTTCATTCATGTTATATATTTATGCAAGTTGATATGTTATGGTATGCTGTTGGTATGTTATTGTATGTTATAATTTGTGGTTAACATTGTTGCTGATTGATTATTTATCATTTGCTCACTTATGATTATGCACAATTTTTCCTTGATAAAATAACAAGAAAATCAATTATAAATGTTTATCTAACAAGGTTCACTCGCCAACTTATGTTGACCCAAAAACCCCCATTTTTACACATGATACAGGTGAACCAGCTGCAGCCAAAAACACATAGGATTGGCCTAGAAGAATAAAATGGTTTAGAGCTTGGAATTGTTTAGTTGGTTATTTTCTTTGTATTTGTATGGACATGTTTGGATATTTGAGAATGTAATTTTGATTTAAATAAATGTGAAACATAATAGTAATATCATGAGCTTTGGTGATAACCCAATTATGCCCTGACTCTTATTCCGTTGCGGGTCGGGGTGTGACATGTTCGATAAATGGGAGTAGTGATTTGCATGAGCGCTTTGTATTTTGAATCTTTTAATGCTTTAATCATGGAATGATATTGCGTATTTGAGTTTGTTTCTTTAAAAATTGCAACATAGTTGTGTGGAGTTTTGAAATTTAGGATCACCATGATTGAAGACGATGAAAGCAGTTGTGAAAGTGGAGATGATTTGAGAGAAAACCGCTTTAGAATTTTGAATTCGATACGGTAGAGGTAAAAAATCTGATTGGGATAAAACAGGTTTTATAAAGTGAAAAAGTGATGATGACATGGCAAAGATCTGACGGCTATCATCTGTCCACGTGTATCCTCTGATAGTGTATGGAAGACAGTGTAAACACTGTTGTGTATCAACAATGGATGGAAAGTAGTGTTTTAAGTTTACACTATCAGTGGATAAGGTCAACGCAGTGGTTTGACCAAACAGAGGATACACTTTGTCCGTGGATAGATTTTCCAAGCCTATATGTGTTTTGAAAGAACAGTGGATAGAACATACTTTGAGATTTATTGAAAACTTCAATTTTGGCTATTTTTAAGGATGGATTTTTTATTTTCTAGAAACATTTTATTGATGTTTACACATGAAACACAAAAATTTGTTTTCAATCCATGTTTAGCATTCCAACTCTAGAGATTAAACTTTCAAAAGTATATGCATCTAATGCTTTGGTTAGAACATCTGCTAGTTGATCTTTAGTATGGACATGTTTTAAAGAAATCAAACATTTTTCATAGCAATTTCTCACAAAGTGATGTCTGATGTCAATGTGCTTGTTGTGGAGTGGGAGACAGGATTTTTAATGATGTTTTCAGCTGCTAGAATATCTATCTTGAGAGGAGCCTTTAAAGCAGTTACACCAAAATCCAGCAGTTGGTTCTGAAGCCACAAGAGTTGAGCAGTGCAACTTGCAGCAGTAATGCATTCTGCCTCAGTAGTGGATGTGGAAACTGCAACTTGCTTTTTTGCTTTGCCAGGACACTAGGCAATCACCTAGGAATTGAACTCCTCCTGATGTGGACTTCCTTGTGGTAGCAACTAGCAAAATCACTATTTAAGTAACCTGAAAGCTCAATGTTTCCATTAGCAGGATACTAGATACCAAGTGTAGGAGCACCTTTTATGCATCTGAATATCCTCTTCACAGCAATTAAGTTTGACTTTCTAGGTGCTGACTGGGATCTGGCATAAACACTTGTTGCAAACATGATATCTGGCCTAGAAGTAGTTAGGTACAATAAAGACCCAATCATACTTCTATAAATAGTTTGATCAACCTAGTTATCTTTGTCCTCATTAGTGACAAGCTTTGAGGTTGCCATGGGTGTGCTACAAGGTTTACAGTCATTCATATCAAATTTGTTAAGTAGTTCTTTGACATACTTATTTTGATGAATGGAAGTGTCATTGTGCTTTTGTTTAACTCGAAGACCAAGAAAACATCATAGCTCACCCATTGCACTCATTTCAAACTCAGCTGTAATAAGTTCTCTAAACTCTTCACACATGGCAGTGCATGTGGATCCAAATATGATGTCATCCACATAAAGTTGGACAAGCATCAAATCTTTTCCTCTCCATTTCAAAAATAAGGTTTTGTCAATTTTACCTTTTGAAAATCCAATGGATAAGAGACAAGTGGAAAGAGTTTCATACCAGGCTCTAAGTGCTTGTCTTAGACCATACAGTGCTTTGTTTAACTTGTACACATGATTAAGATAGAATTCATATTCAAAACCAGGAGGTTGACACACATACACCTCTTCCTTGATCTTTCCATACAAGAATACACTTTTGATGTCCATTTGAAACACTTTGATGTTGTGGTTGGCAGCAAAAGCTAAGAATAGTCTAATGGCTTCTAACCTTGCTACAGGAGCAAAGGTTTCATCATAGTCAATGCCTTCTTCCTGTCTGTAGCCTTGAACCACGAGCCTTGCTTTGTTCTTGACAACAATATCCCTTTCATCAGTTTTGTTCTTGAAGACCCACTTTGTGCCAATAGAACATACATCCTAAGGCAGTGGTACAAGTTCCCAAACTTGTTGTCTTTTGAACTGAAGGAGCTCCTCTTGCATAGCTTCTACCCAACTATTGTCTCCCAGTGCCGCTTGGCACTTGTCAGGTTGTGTGAGTGAGAGAAAGCCAGCAAAGAGACAAATGTTTTGGGACTAGGTCCTTGTGAGCACTCCCTCATTTATGTTGCCAATAACTTGATACAGTGGATGGCTTTTGAGGAAAATCAATTCACCTAGATATGGGACAATTGCGTTTGAGGTGAAGGCTGCAAATGTGTATCATCTGACCTAACCTCTGTTGGTGAATTTGAAGGTCCAGCCTTTGATTGAAATGGTGGAGGAGGTATGGGTGGAATGGATGTGTGATTGTGTTGGTTTTTGTCCATATTGTGTGGACTTTTATCAACAGTGGTTTGATTTTGAGAACTGGCAGAGGTTTGTGGATCAAAAGTTGTTGAACCAGCAGAGCTTTCACCATTGTTATTAACATCTGCTCCTCTGGTTGCATGACTAACTTTGAAGTTTGGAAGGACACAGTCATATCCTTGATCTTGAACTGTTGATTGTGATGTACCTGCATGGTTAGTCTTGACATATACATCTTCAAATGTAAATTTTCTAAATCAAACAACTCAGCATGATTTGCTGGGATTTTCAATGAAGAAATTTCATTGAACTTTACATTCAAAGTTTCTTCAACACACTTTGTCCTAGAGTTAAAAACTCTATAGGCTTTAGCAGTGGTTGAGTATCCCAGAAAATAACCACAATCAACTTTGGCTGCAAACTTTGAAATTGAATCTTTTAAGTTTAAAATGAAGCCAGGACAGCCAAAAACTTTGAAATATGAGATCAGATGTTTGATATTATAAAGAATTTCATAGGCAGTCTTTTGATGCCTAGGGTTAATCAAAACTCTGTTTTGAACATATCAAGCAGTGTTTACAGCCTCTGTCCAGAAAGACAAGGGTAAACCTGAGTCTGCAAGCATAGTTCTTGCTGATTCAATTAAAGTTCTGTTTTTCCTTTCAACCACCCCATTTTGTTCGGGAGTCCTTGGGATGCTATATTGCCTAACAATCCCTTTTGACTCACAGAAAGCATCCAACTCCCTATTCGTAAACTCTGTCCCATTGTCACTTCTAAAAATTTTTACTGGTAGGTCAAATTGCTTTTCAACTTGTTTTACAAAATTTTGCAAAATACCAGCAGTTTTATCTTTAGAATGCATCAAGAAAGTCCATGTAAACCTTGAAAAATCATCAACAATGACCAAACAATACCTTCTCTTTGTGAGACTCATGATTTTACAGGGCCAAACAAATCCATGTGCAACAATTGCAAACACTGGGTTGTTTTGGACTCTTCAATGGACTTGTAGGAGCTTTTATGTTGTTTACCTTTTAAACAGGAAACACAATGCTCTTCACAAGTAAATTATTTTTAAGGTAAACCTCTGCCAAGACTTTCTTTTGACAGAATGGAGATAGTTTTGAGATTTGTGTGCCCAAGTCTTCTATGCCATAACTTTGTCTCTTTGTTTGATGCAACTGAGAACAGGCATGCATTGGACATTGGGTTATCTTTCAACATATCAACCACATACACATTGCCACTCCTATGAGCAACAAGTTGTGCTTTACTCTCAGCAATGATTTGATCAATCTTTTTAACAACTTCTGGTCCTACAATTTGACATGTTTTCTTTGTAAAGAAGGATCCATATCCTTTGTCACTAATTTGTGAAACACTCAGAAGATTGAATTTTAGATTGTCAATGAGATTTACATTTTCACCTTTGAGTTTCCCAGCTTGAACACACCCAGACCCCAACACCTTCCCTATTGAATTATTACCAAATGATATATCAACCCCTCCATGAGCCATGAAATCTTTGAGCAGGGCTTTACATCCTGTCATGTGCCTGGAGCCTCCACTATCATACTATAGACTATCAAGGCAAGTAGAAGCTCCCTGCACATAAGTAAATAATTAGTTCGGTGGGTTTCCAAAGCCAAAATGGGTTTGGATGGGGTCACAGACTGTCCAATCTCAAATTCAGGAGAATAGTCAGTGGTTTGGATTGGTCTTTGTAACCACTGTTGTGAACCATTTCCTATCAGATGTTGATAGCCATGAGGATGCCTATTAACTTTTGGCTTTGAGGGTTTTTTGTAACCCTCATAGCTAAAAGGAACCTTTTGATAAATAGGTTGGCCATATCCTCTTGGATATCTGTTTGTAGGTGGTGCATCTGTCACTTGTACCTCTCTGGAAACAGAGGTTTTGGTCAGTGCTTTAGTAACAGATGTTTCCACATGTTCAAAGGTCTGCTTAGATTTATTTCTAGCAGAGCTTGAACCTTGACTTTCAAGAGCTTCTGTTTTGATCTCTTTTACCTTTTCATCATATGTTTTAAGATAAATACACTCCTGAGTCTTGTGATTTGTCTTCTCACAGATGATACATTTTGAGGAATTCGGGATCACACAAGTTTTGTTAATGTCATAAGCTCTTAAAAGAAAACGGTTTTCAGATACATGATTTCTTTTCTCACAAAAATTGCAAAACAAGTTTTTGACCTTTCCTTCTTCCTTTTATCAGAATTCTTTTCAGCAGATTATGTAACATCTGCTGGAAGATCTTTAATAGGAATGACTATTGCTTTTAGTGCCTTAACACCATCAATGGTTGTGAAGTCCATTAGCTTGAAATTTTCTAAAATGTCACACTCATCTGCCCATGTGGGTTTGAACTGATATTTCTCAACCTCTTTAAAAGTTGAGGAACCCTCATGTTTTCCAAAATGATCTTGTTTCCATTTTTATCTGTGAGTTTAACTCTTCACCAGCCAAATTTCTTGGGACAACTTTAACCAACCTAGATTCAATTTTAGCATCATTTACAGAAATTTGATCATTGTTTTTAAAACCAATACCAAATTTTATGTTGCTCTTGATCTGTTTATCCAACATAATCTCATAACCTTTACAAGACTCAACCCATTTTTCACATGTGATTTGTGTGGATTATAACTCCTTTTTGCAAACTTGGTATTTCTCTACCATAGTTTGGAGTTGGTCTTTGGTATGCTTGCCTCATGCTTCAGGCTTCTGATTTCAGAATCTTTGTTAACCAACTTTGTTTTCAACTCTTTTGTAAGTTTTTCTAAATTTAGTTCATCTTCCAAATTTTGTTTCTAAGGTTTTCATTTACCCTTTTTATGTTTGCAAAAGCTATGATGCATTTTTCAGAACATAGATCTTTGAGGATCTGGGGTGATAACTTAGAAGCAGCCATGAGAGCACAATCACAATCATCTTCACACACATTTGTATCCCATGGATCAGATAGAGAGTTCTTTTCTTCATCAACAGTATCTTTTGAAACCACTGCTTCATCACTACTTTGAAACTCATCAGACTTAGACACTTGTTCCACAGACTCATCACCATCAACAATTGTCTCTAAGGCCATTAAACAAAGATTTTCATTTTCAAAATCATTTTTGGCCATAAGAGCAAAGTTTTCATCAGTTAATTCCTCTGGAAAACTACTCCAATCAACAAAGCTTTGAGTGAAAAAGCTTTACAGTGGTTTGAGTAGTTTGAGTGACATGAGGTGCTTGTTGCACATGCACTTGAGGAGTTGGTGCTTGAACATAATGAATTTGTGGAACAACGATTTGAACATAATGCACTGGAACAGAGGTAGAAGGGTGTGCATAATGAGCAGTGTTTTGAACTTGATGAGCAGGGGTATATTGGGAATATTAGGCAGTGCTTTGTGTATGTTGAGGTCTAGGGCCAGGATGTGTTACAATTGGTCCTGAATTGAGATCTGTGTTCTCTAGAAAAGTGTCCTAACCTATTGCACTTATAGCACTTGATTTTAGACTTGTCTAACCCAACCTTCAACCCCCCATGCAACCCAGGGAATTTCCTACATGGTCTCTTGTAAAATTTACTAGCTCTAACACTTAATAGAGCCAGTTGGTGCAAAATGTCCATCTCTTCCAAATCAGATGGTTCAAAATGTTGCAAATCATTTAACTCAAAAGAGAGATTGTCAGAGGTTTGGCTTTCCCCACTTGCAGTAAATGCATAGTTGGGTGAGTAAGAATCAGAGTTAAAGTTTCCTCCAGAAGTTATATAAATAAAATAATCATAACCTGGTCCTTTCAACTGCCAGAACCCTCTTCTTGGCCAAATAGAGCTGTGTTACCCAAAGTGTAATTATCAGTTATTTTACAAGACTCTTGTGCTTCTTTTTCTGGTTTAACTCTATGTCATAAGTGAGGAGTATGCCATGAAGCTGTGTGAGTGACATCTCTTGAAAACCAACAGATGTTCATGTAACGTAAGCTACAATATCCCATTTTTCTGGTAACGATCGAAGGAAAGGACTATTGACAGTCGAATTTGAGATACAACGTTCACAAGTTTGAGTTCACTGATTAGACAGCTAAAACGTTCGAACTGTTGTGTTAACGACTCACCTTTGTCGTGACAAAAGGTTTCATACTGTTGATTCAGAATTTCTCTATTGTTTTCAATAACCTCTTTAGTACCACCTAATTTCTCTTTTAGTGCATACACAACTCCTTTGCACTATTGTAGTGAGTAGTCCAGCCTATAGATTTCGTTGGGTAAGGCGGAAGCAACAATGCTAAACGCCTTAGCATCCAACTCTATTTTCTGGTAGTTTGCTCGGAGTATAGATCAGGACTTTTTGGCACTTGAGTATTGGGATCCTCTGTACTTGGAACCATTGGAATGTGAGGTCTAAATACAACAGATCGCCAACAACCGGTGTTCTGCTGAGCTAAAATGTGTCTCATCTGACGCTGTCATATGAAATATTCATTTCTTTTCAGCATCGGTGGTTTAAACATCAATCCAATGTTGGAATCAGGTGTGTTTTGAGACATTTCTGATGGTTTTCAACAGATTTTTTTTAAAAGCTTTTAAATACAATAAACTCTGTTTTCCACAAACTGTCAAAACGAATTAGCAGGAACAGCCGATCTTTCAAATCAAATTGATAGTTAAATCAAATTTTGATTGACCAAGCTCTAGATACCAATTGTTAGGAAATAAGTTTGAATTAGTTGTGATTTTTGTTTCGAAAATGGAAAGTTGACCTAGAAATCAAAGTATAATGCAGCGGAAATATATGGAAAACTTTTATCTTAACTAATGGTCGTTTGTTTTGCTCATCATGCTCTCAAACTTATAGTTTTTGCATATGAATCACAAATTCCCCCTTAGCCCAATAAGAACGATGATAGTACAGAAATGCATAGAAAATGATAGGTGAAAGATCTTTTAGATAAATGAATAAAACAGTACAACTGATTGAGTATTTATACTAGCACTTCTAACCTCTGAGAATCTTTGATGACGTCAGGGTTGATAGTGACATGTAACAAATAAAACTAACTATAAGGATTGCTCTACCTATACTATGATTAGTGCCAAGCACTGTTATATTGAATACAAAACTAATAAAAGCTAAACATTGATCTCTATCCTCTGCTTGTGTCTTCTGGCAGACCTTTGATCTTTGTTGCTTAGTGTGGGCAGATGATAGAAGGCAGAGCTTAGGCAAGGCAGAGTTTATTGAACAGAGTTGTAAACTCTGTTATCAGGATTAAACATCTGATGTGATTTTGGCTTTATATCATCTGTTCCTTTTCACAGGGTTCAATCCCAACAAAGCTTCCTCAAAATAGGTGAGTATATTGAATTCATTTGTTTTAAGAGTCATATCAGCATGTAAAGTTCCATGCAGAACATTAGGTGTAGATAAAACATGGATGTAAATTTGTTAGAACAATTCAGCATTGTAACAGTATGCAAGTCAAAGCGGCCAATGTTGTCCTGACCAGGGTTAGGCAGATACATTAGTGTTGTATGATTTCTGTTGATTGGGTTGTTTGGTTGAGCTTTTTCCATTTTAGGGTTTTTGGCCTCTTTGGCTCATTTTGGAAAGATATAATAATCGTGTCTAGGTTTGCATATATCTGGATACAACAGAAGAGCGACTATGATATCCCCGAATGATAAAACAATATACAGATCCGAAATCTCGGATTTTGGCAATCTATCAATGAAAGATTTAAGACCATTAAACCATATGCCGCAACATGTTACCCACAGACAACACAATATTGTGGGTATCCAAAATTCTTGTATAAGCTTTATCTTTTGTCGCCTAATCGTAGTTTACTCATTGGTGTTGCTGAATCTACTGACGTGTCATTGCTTGGCACCCCGATTTGTTGCTTTGCATCTCGATTTTCTTTTCTATTCAAAGATAGACAAAGTGTTAGCAGTTTTCTATCATTTCTTTAATAAACATGTGTCAAAAAGGAGATCACATTATAGTTATAATGTTCTAGATATCTTTCCCCCTTTTCGAATGTCCACTGCTTGAAAATGAAATTTGAAGTTAAACAGAAATATTTTTGATGGGCACTGTTTTAAGATACTCGTTTATTTAGGAAAGCGTTTTTTAATAACAGAAGATAGAGTGTGTACAACCGGTTACAACAACAAAGTTCATTTCGACTCAAGGAAATTGATCATTTCCAACCAGGTTACCAACTGGTTGAAACGAGTTTTGTCGAAGGCTTTCGTGAAGATTTCGACCTTCTGTTGCGTAGTATCCACTGGAACCACTTGAATGTATCCTTTCTCGTACGCATCTCGATTCACGTGAATGCGAATCTCGATATGTTTTGTTCTCGAGTGATGGGATTCTTCACAATTCCCATACACGCTTCGTTATCAATAAATATTGGAGTCTTCATGATGTTGATTTCGTAATCCGGCAACTGATTTTGTATCCAGAGAACTTGTGAACAGCAACCGTAGGCCACCGTGTATTCAGCTTGAGCAGTAGAGGTCAAGCTGTCATATGCTTTTTTGCTTTGCCAAGATATGAGACGATTTCCTAAGAATTGGCAACCTCCTAAGACTGATTTCTGATCGACTTTACAACATGCATGGTCATTATCAGAATAAGAAATTAAATCAAAATTATTATCTTTAGGATACCAAAGTCCAAGCTTGGTGTTCCCTTCAAATAGAGAAAGATTCGTTTGACCACAGTCTCATGAGATTCTTTGGGATTCGTCTGAAAACGAGCGCAGATATAGACAACCCACATAACGTCAGGCCTACTTGCAGTTAGATACATCAACGAGCCTGTCATTAAGTGATGGAAATACATGTTCACGGGTTTTCCTTGAAGTTCAGGAGTGAGTTTAGTCTGAGTTGCAAATGGTGTGCTTGCAGTTTTGTAGTCATTCATACTGTATATAGCAAGAATATCCCTGATGTACTTCGCTTGATGAATGAGGATACCGTCTTCTCGCTGCTTCACCTCCAATCCCAAGAAAAATATGAGCTCTCCCATCATGCTCATTTCGAACTTTCCTTGCATAACCTTCACGAACTCCTTGCAGAGCGTTTCATCGGTTCACCCAAAGATTATATCGTCTACATAAATTTGAACCAGCATCATATTATCTCCGATCCTTTTTGTGAAGAGAGTCACGTCGATTCTTCCTCTGGTGTATCCGCATTCTAGAAGGTATGTTGACAAAGTCTCGTACCAAGCCCGAGGCGCTTGATGAAGACCATAGAGAGCTTTGTCAAGCTTGTAGTATTGTTTAAGGAAATGTGGATCTTCAAACCCAGGAGGCTGACAACATAAACTTCTTCTATAACTTTCCATAAGAAACGCAGTTTTCACATCCATTTGATACACTTTGAAGTTTTTGTACGATACATATGCCAACAATATTCTTATTGCTTCCAAACATGCTACCAGAGCAAAAACTTCTTCGTAATCAATCCCTGCTTGCTATCTAAATCCCTGAACTACCAATCTTGCCTTGTTCTTAATAACCACACCATGATCATCCATTATGTTACGAAACACCCATTTTGTCCCAATAGGAAATTTCACTTCTGGAAGATCAACAGTTCCCACACTTTAAGATTTCGAAACTGAGATATTTTTTCCTGCATCGCCTGCACCCAACTTGAGTCTTGAATAGCTTCTTCGATGTCACTTGGCACAGACTGCGAAAGGAAAGTAGCGTACAATCCTTTGTTGATGACATATGTCTGTTCGCAAGTTCGTACACCGTCTGCCACAGGACCAATAACGTTCTCAATGGGGTGATTTCGATTTGTCTTGTAACCTACGTTGGTGTGGGTTTTAATTTGTTGAGGTAGATTGGTGAAGTGTTCATCGACATAGATAATTGGAGACCCGTCTCTTTAGTTAGTTCATCCACATTTGACTGTGAAGAAGAAGCGTCATTTGCGGATGCATTCTCAGCCGAAGTGTCACCATTTACTTCTTCAACCGGAAGGATTGGACCAGCTGAAGCTGGAGTGAAACGAGTTTTGAAAGGGGTGAAACCAATGTCTGACAAGTCAAACAGTGGTTCACTTGGAGTGGTTTCTGCAGGTTTAGTTTCATAAAGGGGTTCGGGAATTTCAAAAGTGTTGAAAATGACATCTACATCGTAAAACCAACTAGGAGAACTTCCAGTGTTGGTGTAGTTTCCTCCTTGAAAGTTGATATAGTACGATTCAAGCACCATCTTGGTTCGTTTTTGTAGACTCTATATGCCTTCTGAGTAGATGAATAACCAATGAAATAACACACATTGCCGACAGCTTCAAACTTGATTAGATTGTCTTCAATGTTGAGAAGAGTACATGAACATCCAAATGGTCTGAAAAAATCTATTAGAGGGTTTCTCTTGAAAAGAAGTTCATAAGCAGTTTTTTCCGTGAGGTTTAACAATGAGAACTAGATTCAAGACATAGCATGATGTGTTGACAGCTTCCGCCCAGAATATGATGGGTAGCTTGGAGTCTACAAGCATAGTTCGATCAGCTTCAATGAGTGTTTTGTTCTTTCGTTCTGCTACGCCATTTTGCTGAGGAGTTCTAGCTGCACTGTACTGAAGGTGAATGCTCTTTTCTTCGTAGAAGGAGATAAACGTTTGATTTTTGAATTCAGAATCGTTATCACTTCTGACTGATTTGACCTTCAGTTTGATGACATTCTCAATCATAGGGATAAAGTTCCTTAAGATGGAGGCAGTTTCGCTTTTAGCTTCAAGAAAATAAACCCATGAAAATCGAGAAAAATCATCTGTAATCACTAAGCAATAAGATCTTTTAGCAAAACTTCTAATACTAATAGGACCAAAAAGATCCATGTGCAACAATTGCAATGGTGTAGTTTCGCTACTTTGGACTTGTGAGGCTTCTTATGTTGTTTGCCTTGGGCGTATGCAATACATTTTTTGAAAAAAGGAAATTCTTTTATAGTTAAATCTCTTACTAGATTAATTTTGAAAGTTTATTCATATTTTTGAAGTTCACATGCCCATTCGCCTGTGCCAAAGCAGTGATTCCGATTCTAACGCTTTTGAGATAAAACACGTCATTTGCTCATTGGTTTTGGCGTTTTTCATATTGAGGACGTAGGTGTTATTTTGATGAGGAGCTGTGAGCATAAATATTTCGGCAGGAACTGAGTATTCGGGCTTGAGAAAAAGACATTCCACCTCGTTGAATAGCACGGATATTCCTTTCTCACAAACTTGTGATACACTAATGATATTGTCACACAACTCTGATACATAGTTAACATTTTCTAACGTGAGTGCTTCTGATACTACGTCTCCAATTCCAACAATCTTTCCTCCCTTTACATCTCCGGCAAAAGATACAAAGTCAACGTTGATAAATCGGAAGTTCTTCAGTAGTTCCTTTAATCCGGTCATATGCCTTGAGCATCCACTATCCACATGCCAGATGTATTCCATGACCATTCGAAGCCATTTTTGCAGTTTATTCTATTATACAACAACAAGAATATTTACTAGTTAGTTAGATTTGAGAACCCAGACTTGCTTCATTTTTAATCTGTCGTGATTTTGGATGACAATATCTTCTTTTCTTTTCCAAAAACATGTTGCATTAACTAGGTTTTTGAGCGATTTCTTAAAATTATCAAACTGCTATGTGAAACTTTTGACAAAATTTTGTTCAGGTTCAGAAAATTTCTTGCTTTTGCAATGTTTCACCGAATGTCCTAAATGACCACAACGAAAACATTTAAGACAATGGTTCCTTTTCTTTTAGAGGTTATTGCGTTGGAAGATTATGTATGTGATGAGTGTCTTGAGCTGTGTGATATGTTATCTGAGGGAGATGCGTTGAAGCTTGAACTTCTGATTTTCTTCATTTTTTGTCAAGATGGCTTTCATCCTTAATGCAATCTTCATCATCTTCATCATTCCAGCTGTCTGTTGAAGAAGCTGACTCTTGATTTTCACTTGAATCATCTGATCCTTGATCTTCACTCGAGCTTTCTTCTCCACTTTCTGAACTTGTTGTGTTAAGAGTCTTCACCGCTACTATCTTGACTTGGTTCCTTGTCAGACTCTAATGTACCTATATACGATGGAACAAACTCGGGAATTTCCTCTGTGAGGAACTTTCCGAGTCTGTTTTTCTTCAATTCTAGAACAAACACAGGGGATTCAAACACAACGTTTTCATCACAAAGGTTTAGGCACATGCCTGTTACAGTCATCCTGGATATTTAGACTAGGTTTAATACAATCATCCATCCTAGTTGAATTATTACATTCATCCCAAATAAAGTATCGCTTGTTTTACCACAGTTCCAGGCGAACCTGTTAACCGTAGTATAATTGTCGCCTGAATACCCTAGTCCTATTTTTGTTCCACCATACTCCTCATGCTCAATTGCATCTGTATTGCTTACAGAAACATTAGTATTTTTGTCATTTTCATAGTGGACACTTTAAGCAAACAAATAATTTTTATCAATTAAATCATTTTCTGGATGAGGAGTTGGCATGGGTACATAGCTTTTGCTATGAGGAGGTGGAAAAATTCTTCTTTCATTTCCAAGCTTATCTTTGTACCAATGCCATCTTTCACGTATGTCGGTCGTTGGCAATTTTTAATGTCAACCTGCGCCTTTTTGCTAACATTTCATTTGTCAATAGTGAGTTGCAATTTAGTGTTTTTAATTTTAGATTTTTCTAGCTTTTCAGTTAAATCATTTATAATGAAATCCTTCCTGAGAATGAGTTCTTTTAATGTTTGCATTTCAGCTAAAGTTGAGTTCAACTTTCTCTGATATGCAGCTTCATTCAGAAATAGTTCTTTGTTAAATTGCAAAACTCTATCTTTTTCTCTTATTAGGTCATGGTTATGAGATTTAGAGTGAGCTATGACGTTGATACACGGTTTTGATCACAATTGAGCTTTAAATACGTAGGGTATGTTGTTTACCAAGTCTTTCTCCTCTTTTCTTTGGTAGATTCAGCTTTCATTGCTACTGCAAGAGCTTGACCACTTTCCTTCTTGACACTACCACCCGCCTCTTAAGCTTTCTTCTTATATTCTGAAATTTCAGCTTCTTTCTTTCCTTTATCAGCTTCAGGCTTGGTTGTGTTGATAATGTTCTTCAGTCCTTTGTCGGCAGACTCCTCACTCTTGGGAATACCTGCATTTTTGTTGCTAAAAAAGTTTGAAGGACGCCGACCCGATTCAGTAGATATCTTTGCCATTAGAGCTTTATCAGCTTCCTTAGGCTCAGTGAGTATCTTGGCTATTAGGGTTTTGTTGACTTCTTCGTTTGTTTCAACAATCTCTTATGCCCAATCATAATCTTCCACCACCAGAGCCTTTGGAGTGGTAGCGGCAGCATTCTCATTTCCTTCAATAGCGATTGGCCTTCTAGTTGGGTAGTATCAGCATTTTCGTTCTTCAGCAATGGACAATATCTTTTGAAGTGACCAAAATTCTTGCAATTGTAGCATTGCAACTTTGACTGGCCGAAACCATCTTTTCCAAGTGACAACATCTTTCATGTCTTGTCTTGAAACTTCTTCAGCCTTAAGGTGATCATGGCCATTTTCTATTTTAGATCCATTTCCTCCATATCATCTGGATCCACTTGGTACATATCTTCAGCAGAAAGGAAAACTCGTTTCAGCTCACCCGACATAAGAGCTTCATAACTGCTCAGGAAGGTGTTGAACAGTGCAACATGTTCAGTGGATATCTTGAGTGCTTGAGCATCAGCGACCACAGCAGTCTTCTCGTTTGACTGTGGAACCTTTATAGAGTTTACGGAATCGTTAAAGTAAGATGTGTTAGCACTTTGAGAACTTGAACCACCAGAGGTTGTGGGGGCAAGGATGCCATGCTCTTGGGCATAATAACATCAACGGATTGAGCAGATTTTTGTGAATATCTTGTTTGATTCATCTCTCTCTTGAGCATGTCCATTTCAAAGGCCTTTAGAGTGTTGATTAGATCCAAAAGAGTGACTGGAGTTGTACTGGTTAGGAGGGCTCTTTTGATCACCATGCTTTTGGAAGAGAGTCCAAAAGTTTCTTGATTGAAGCATAGTTGGCAACGGGATTACCAATTTTCTTCAGGTTCGTTAACATATTCAGAACACAGCTGATATGATCTGACAGACTTTCACCTCGAACACTTCCAAACATATCATATTTTTTCTTAACCATATCTCTCTTGTTATCCATCAGTTCTTGGTTGCCTTCATAGTGATCAATAAGTGCCAACCATAATTCATGAGCTGAGGTGTACTTTTCAAACAATTTGTTGTCATCCTTTGATAGAGCCATTGTTAGAGCAGCCTGAGCTCGTGGTCATGTTGGATCAGTGCCCAATCTTCGTTAGCGAAGGTTGAGGGATCTTCGTTAATGGTATGAACATCATCACGCATCACCATGGGAGTGTGAGGTCCAACGGTGACAGACATCCATTGAATATAATCCGTGTACTCAAAGAATGACTTGATTCGGTTCTTCCAGCTACTAAAGTCTTCAAATCCTTTCAACTTTGGAGGCCTAGTGATAGGATCTAAGTTTGAATTAGTTATGATTTTTGTTTCAAAAATGGAAAGTGAACGTAGAATATAAAACTAATAAAGCTAAACACCGATCTCTATCCTCTGCTTATGTCTTTCTGGTAGACCTTGATCTTTGTCGTTTACTGTGGGCAGATGATAGAAGGTAGAGCTTAGGGCATAGCAGAGTTTATTGAACAGAGCTTGTAAACTCTGTTATCAGGACAAAACATCTGATGTGATTTTGGCTTTATATCATCTGTTCTTTTTACATGGTTCAATTCCAACAATCTCCCCCTGGAACAGGTGATGCCAAAACACATTATTTATGATCTTTATTCCTCAACGGGAGTTCTCTAATTTGCCCTTTGAATTGTAATTCAAAGTTGAGAGACTCCACATCCTCTACATCTTTTTCGAGCACAGATTCAAAAGATCTTGAAGGTCTTCTGCACATAGTTCATATGCATCCTCCATTATAATCTTGGTGGCATCACCATTTGACTTGAGCAAGGTCAATTCATGGGAGTTTTTATCAACTTTCCATTTTAGAATTTTGGGTCAGATGGTTTTCTTGAATGACTATTTATTGTTGAGGTTGGTGGTAAAACCTGATGAGCAATCTTTGATAAATCTTCTCTTAGTTCATCACTTGCTTCATCTGAGTGAAAATTGATCATGTTTATGATGCCTTATTTGAAGAGTTGTGTTCATAACTTTTCTGGTCTTCTTCAGACATCTCCCTTTGCCTTTTTCTTTGATTCAAAGCAAGTGTGGATGGAACAAATGTGAAGACAGACTTTTGAGAAGGTTGAGCTTTATGAACAAGCAATCTCTGATGGATAAATAGGCTTCTTTGGCAATGTAGGATCAGTTTTTCTTCTTTCTTCAAGCCCTTATAAGTATCAATCACCTTAACCTCTGGCCATCTTGTGATTTGGTTCTTTGACCCATGATTTGCAGCTATCAGTTCTTCCTTCATTCTTCTGAGCTTTAAAGCTTTGTCAGGCACATTTTTCTTATATTTGTTCCAATGTGGAGGAGTGGGCTTTTTGAGAGGATCCTTTAACATCTCTTGCATCCTTTCAATCTCTTCTTTCAAGTCACTCACAGTCCAGTCTTTTAAACTGTGTCCTTGTAGCCTTGTATTGTTTATTCTCCATGATGTGCTCAATGTAGTCATTCTTTAAACTCTCATCTTCTCTTTCTGACAGCTTTTTGCACAAGTCTTTGAGAAGTCTTCTAATCTTCTGACTTTGCTTAGCCGGTACTGCATGTAATTCTGCACTTCTCTATCTGTTCTTCCCTTTGTATCTCTCTTGGTGATATCCTCTGCTTGTTTAGCCTTTAATTTCGGATATTCATCTAGGTTCCTTGGCTTGGGATATCCTTCCAGAGATAGAATTTCCCTCTTGTCTGGATCTTCTTCTGAAAAGAAAGACTTGATTTCTTCTCTAACAACTTGTAGATCCAATGGGAATTAAGTGGTGAGAGGCAGTATTGTCATTGTAGTGACTTGAGAAGAAGTTGGAAGAGTAACAGCTGTAGTGGTCAGTGGTTGTGATGATAATGGAAGTGGTGAAGGTATAATGTTCTCATATTCTACAAAATTTGTCATTCTTCTTCTTTTAAAGATGAGTTTGGGTGATGGTGGTTGTGGAATTCTTGTTGGTGTGGAAGTTTGATGAGTAGTCGTTGGAAATGTCATCATAGCAGTGGTTGGGTTAACATCTGCTATAACCACTGATGCATCAACAGATGTTGACACAACAATAGTTGTAACATCTGTTGTGGTTGTGGATGTTGTTTCAGGTGGTGGTTTTTGATATTTTGTTAGAGCAGAGGTTGTGATTGGATTTTCAAAATTTTTGGTTTTAGAAGGTACGGGTGTTGGTTGTCTAGTTTTTCCAACAGCCCTCTTCTTTTGTTGAGAAGTACCAACGTCTTCTTTTTCCTCCTGTTGTGTAATCTTTTGCTCAACCAAAGCTCTACTCTCATCTGTTACCCTTTCCTTGTTTTCCTCCTTTTCCCCAGCCAAGATGTTCTGAGTTTCATCAATTTTCTTGGTGCCATCTGGCCTTAGGATAACCACTGTTGGTCTTGAGGAAGGATTTGTTTTGAGCTTTAGCACTCCTTTTGATTTAATTTCTCTCCCTTTTTGGCATCATCTGGGTTCACCAGAATCACGGTGGGAGGAGAAGTGCCAGTGGTTTGGAGTAGGTGAGCTTTGATTGCTTTTATATCAGCACAAGTATCCATGTATCTAGCATCAACCATATTTATGAGCTCTTGCATGTGATGTTTATGTTGAAGATCAGCATAGTATTGTTGATGCTGAAACAGAGGATACAGAATTTGTTGGAGCTCAGCAGTTGGTAGAACAGTAGATTGACCTTTGGATTGTGCTCACATCTGCTTCATCAACTTTTGATCTCATCCACAGAATTTTCTATCTTTGAAACTCTATCCATCAAATCCACGTATTTTAGCTCATCACCTAACTTAATAGGATCATCTGCACCCCTACAACTTGTGGTAGTTGTATCTATCTTATCATGAGCAGAGGTTTCAAAACTTGCTTCAAACACATATGCCCCTCTGTCTTGGTACTGGGGACTTCCAACTACATCAGAGAATACCTTGGTAGCCTCAGCAGTTGTTACCTTCAACAGAGTCTTATAGATGTAACCATTGTCCAATTGAAAACTTGGGAGTTTTGCAATTGTAGTAGCTGCTCTTGTTGAATTATCACCAAGGGTTACTTGTAACCCAAGGGATGTAGCCTCTTCAGTTGTTGATAGCTTAGCAAATATTAAAGAATCAGACCCAGTCACATTCAGGAGTAAGTTCTCAGTGATAGGTTGGTGAGAAAAACTGGTAGTATCTGTTCTAAATCAATTGCATTCAACAAAGGTAATATGGTGGGTGGTAGTTTCTTTATTGAGAAGGTTGTGGAGAAGAAAGAGACATTTCCCTGGGAAAAGGGCTGTGGAAGATAGAGCCAAGTGGATCTAGTGCTTCATACTTTGGTGTCCCTATGTTTACAACCTTATCCTTTTGTGAGGATGAAGGAGGAGTTTGGTAAACAAGTTGAGATCTTTCTAACATCTGCTGTGAAGAAGTAGCAGCAGTGTTTTTAGGTGACTTTTGTGTTGTCACTAGGTTATCTTCTGGGATCTCATCTTCCAGGAGTCCCTTTTTATTTCTTGATTTGGTGGGCTTTTTGGATTGTTTCTTGGTTTTCTTTTTGGTGATTTTTGGTGTGGGTTTCAAGACACTGGTTGTAGTGCCTTGTTCACCAAGAGCAGTGGGCTCAGTTGTCACACCCTCAATTTCCACTTGCGGAGTTTTACCGCGAGGCGTGTGAACAAACCAGAATCTGAAACACTAGTACGTCGAACGACTCTACATGATTTGATTATACGTTTTGCAAAATCGTTCATTGTAGATTTTATATCAATTACCAATATTTAGCAGAGCATTATTTTTAAAGTTTGAGCGGAAGCATAAATAAGTAGTGATGCGGGCGCCAACACAAACGCCAAAACAAATGGAAAATCCCAAAACAATATCAATAAATGAGACTCGATAAAGATGTCTTGTTCAATGCATGTGCGTGCACCTAGAGCTCCTAGCGTCCTGAGAAACATATAAAGAAACAAGTGTCAACATTAAAGATGAGTGAGTTCACAGGTTTTCATAAATTTGTTTGTTCGGTTACAGTTTGTTTACTCCGTTATCCCCAACCCGGGATAACATATCAGTTCCATTATTCCAATCCCAGAATAATAAGTTGTTGCTTCCAATATTCCCAACCCGGAATATTAAGTTGTTGTTTCCATTATCCCCAACCCGGGATAATAAGTTGATGTTTCCAATATTCCAAACCCGGAATATTAAGTCGTTCCGTAATTAAGTTCAATATTAATGTATATAGGTAGCTAGCCTAAAGTCATGTCACGTAAGAGTTCGCGATCGAAGCTGACAGTTGTGCCTCCGTTTTGCCAGGCCTATCACATGACCATGGCGATGTTAGGCCAATTATTCACCCGTTGACCATACCAGGTCGGCTAGCGCGACTAGCTCGGATGGGGCTCGTCAGACCCAGTAGTACTACTTATAATTCCCCCGCTATTTAACCCAAATACTAACGATCCGAGGAGATTGTCGAGGACTTAAGTGATAAAGCTGCTTAGTGACCATAACATTACATTAACATTAACTTAGTTACCGTATAGTTATGTGACGTTAAATTCGTATAACGTAAAGAGATAGAGTTTGAGAGTGTATACATGTTTCTCCCCCCTGTTTTTTAAAAACCGGATAAAGTTAGGGGCCGTGAACTCACCTTTATTTGCTCGGTTAGTGTAGCAAAGATGTTATAAGAGATGGACCGCTAGTTGCGTCCTAACAAACCAATTAATTTCCACGTCAGTGTGTAGTCACACCAATACAAATTCCACACGCAATTTACTCACAAAGTGATACACACAAACAACATATCTAACACTCAAACATGCATGCAAGTATTCTCATGTGATCATAGTAATCAAACAACTTATCATGAACATATTCCAAATCCACGCAACACTTTAATGCATAGAATCACAAGTTATCAACTTTCTGCTTAACACTCAATTAATCAGCTGTTTTCTAGGATTTTTATAAAATAGTTCTAGCATTCCAAAAATTCCCATATTTTTACAGTAGGTGACATTTATACCATAGAAATCTATATAATTTTTACAAGTCCTAAATCTTTACCAATTAACCATAAATATTAATTCATTAAGCTGCAGTCAGATTTACCGCTTTCTGACTGCAGTCCACGGAAGAATTTATTTAAAAATCACTGATCGTCCGATTAACAAAATTCCAGTTGGAGTTGCCCGGAAATTTCTATACCTAGTTGCTGTACAAAAATCATGACTCAACTCCCTACTGTTTTTAAAATTCAACTTGATAAACAACCAACAAAATTCCAGTATTTTCACAGCTTTAGTTACTGAACTTGTTTAGCCCTTTAAAAATATCAAACGACTTCAGAAGATTATGAATCCAGCGCCATTAGATTCCTTATTCAAATCTCTACGTTCTAGACATCAGAAAATCCGTTTTTCGACAACTAACGACCAAGTTACAGCCTGATGAAGTCGGCTGAAACTTTCACTCAGCATCCTGTTTCAGCATGTTATTATTATGAACTCGTGTAATCCCGTTCATGCGATTACCCTAAGCGATCTAGCTCTGATTTCTAGTCCTAGATTAATACTAATAACCTATCCATGCAAACCCTACACAATAACTTTTGTCTTTATAACGAATCACAGCCTACATACTCAGTTTTCAAACAACATGCAAACTCTCAATCTTGTATTAACAATCCGAAACTATACCGACATGCGATCTGAGAATCATCAACAATCAAGACACATATATCCGCAACAACTAAGCATCCAAGCATACATATAATCCGAAGACCATACAATCTATTCATTCAAACATATAACCCGAAGACCATACAATCTATTCATTCAAACATATAACCCGAAGACCATACAATCAATTCATTCAAACATATAATTAACCGAAACATGATCTTGTAATCAAGTATGGTCCTAACCTTGAATAACTAGACAACAAGCCGAGATGTGGACAAGTGCGACTCGGCTGCTGCTTGCTGCGACCGAGAGAAAGCAAAGCTGATCTTGCGACCGAAACCGAAAAGGGACTGAAGGTGACCGGCTGTTAGCGACCGAGAAAGTGAACCGGCTGATTAGATCGAGATGATGAAGGAATGGGAGCTGTTTTGCGATCAATGGAGCATGAGGAAGCAGCCGACGGCTGTTTTACTTATTAGGGTTTTAGGAATTGTGAAGGAAGATGCATGTGAGTTGTATATATATAGGCGCAACAAGATGAGGTTTACGGTTCTAGATAAGTATTCATGGCCGAGGGACTTGGGTGGTTGGTTTGGGTTTGATCTCGGTCGAAAATCTGATTTGGTTTGGTTTGGGTTTTGCGGCCGAGTGGTTAGAATATTAAAGTTTAGGTTTGATCTTTGATTCTTGTTCTCTTTTGGCCGAAGACTTGGGTTCCAAGTTTCCTAGTTTCACCAAGAGTTCGGTTTGTGTTTGTGTCGCGGTTCGGTTCGTGTGCATATTTATTATACATACATATATTGGATAACTAAAGCAATTACACAAACACTTATCATTTATTCATTAATTCGTACACGTTCGTACACATAGCACGTAATTAGATTGACAAGTATTACGTTTAAGTTATCCGAAAAACCCGGGATATCACATTATCCCCATGTTGAAAGAATTTTCGTCCCGAAAATTGAGTAAACGCGGTTTAGTATGTAGCGTACATGTTCAGAGTGCCACGCACAAAGAGTTAGTTCGTTTATAATGGTACGCAACGTTACAAGAAGTTCCCAAGTGTCATACACAAAGATTTCCAAGTGCCATGCACAAGAATTTAGTCAACAATAGTACACGAAATTATGAGAAATTTCTAGGTTGTCACATCATCCCCATGTTGAAAGAATTTTCGTCCCGAAAATTTAGGTACTGGTATCGTTAGTTTGCTTTTCAGTTGCGAAGAGATGTGGGTATTTGTTTTTCATTTGGTCCTCTCTTTCCCACGTGAACTCCGGTCCACGCTTAGAGTCCCAACGAACTTTAACGATTGGAATCTTGCTGTGCCTTCGAGTCTTGATCTAACGATCCATGATCTCAATAGGCTTTTCCACGAAGTGTAGTTGTTCATCCACTTGGATCTCATCCAATGGAATAACTAAAGTTTCATCTGATAGACACTTCTTCAGATTTGACACGTGAAATACGTTGTGAACTCCACTGAGTTCGGCAGGAAGGTCTAATTGGTATGCTACGGGTCCGATTCGTTTCAAGATTACAAACGGGCCTACATATCGTGGGTTAAGTTTGCCCCGTTTTCCAAAGCGAATTACACCCTTCCAGGGTGACACCTTTAGTAGGACGCGATCGCCTACTTGAAATTCGAGCGGTTTGCGTCGTTGATCAGCGTAGCTTTTCTGTCGATCTCGTGCCGCCGCCATGCGGTTTCTGATTTGTACAATCTTTTCAGTAGCCTCAAGTATTAACTCAGGGCCTGTGAGTTGACTGTCACCGACTTCTGCCCAGCAGACCGGTGATCTACATTTACGACCGTATAATGCTTCAAACGGTGCTGCCGAAATACTCGTGTGATAGCTGTTGTTATATGAGAATTCTACTAGAGGCAGGTGAATTTCCCAATTATTTCCGAAGTCCACCACGCATGCCCTAAGCATGTCTTCCAAGGTTTGTATGGTCCTTTCGCTTTGACCATCAGTCTGAGGGTGATAAGCTGTGCTCATATCCAAGCGTGTTCCCAACGCTTTCTGGAGTGACTGCCAGAAGTTTAACGTGAAGCGAGCATCTCTATCTGAGATGATGGACGTTGGCACTCCGTGCCGAGAAAATACTTCCTTAATGTAGATGCGAGTCAACTTCTCCATCTTATCCGTTTCTTTGATAGCTAGGAAGTGTGCGGACTTAGTTAAACGATCCACAATCACCCAGATGGTATCGCAACCACCCAAAGTTCGCGGGAGTTTAGTGATGAAATCCATTGAGATCTGATCCCATTTCCACACTGGGATCTCAGGTTGTTGGAGTAGCCCCGATGGCTTTTGATACTCCACCTTGACTTTTGCACAAGTCAAACATTTACTCACGTAGGTGGCTATATCGGCTTTCATGTTGGGCCACCAATACGCAACTTTAAGGTCTTGATACATCTTATCCGAACCCGGATGGACAGAGTATCGAGATTTGTGAGCTTCATCCATGACTAGCTCTCTGAGGTTTCCGTAGAGAGGTACCCATATGCGATTCATGAAATACCGGGCTCCATTGGGCTTTACTTCCCAATCGCGTTCCATTTTTCCCACTGATTCGGCTTTGATGTTTTCCTCCTTAACTGCTTCTAACTGGGCGTCGCGTATTTGTTCGGGTAGCCCCGAATGAATAGTGAGTTGTAGTGCTCGTACACGACGAGGTTTCAAGTGTTCTTTCCTACTGAGGGCATCAGCTACCACGTTAGCTTTACCCGGGTGATACCGAATGGCACACTCATAATCGTTCAAGAGTTCGACCCAGCAACGCTGTCGCATGTTCAACTCCTTCTGATCAAAGATGTGTTGGAGGCTTTTGTGGTCAGTAAAGATTGTGCACTTTGTTCCATAGAGGTAGTGTCTCCAAATCTTAAGTGCAAACACCACTGCTCCCAATTCCAGGTCATGTGTCGTGTAGTTTTTCTCGTGAACTTTCAGCTGTCGCGACGCATACGCGATGACCTTGTCGCGACGCATGAGTACGCATCCCAATCCCTGAATGGAAGCATCACAATACACTACGAAGTCATCTGTCCCTTCCGGCAAGGACAGAAAGGGTGCACTGCAAAGTTTCTGCTTCAGCAATTGAAATGCTGCTTCTTGCTTGTCACCCCAAGTATACTTGATACCTTTCTGGGTGAGGGTAGTGAGCGGTTGTGCAATCTTTGAAAACCCCTCGATGAAGCGTCTGTAATAACCAGCCAATCCTAAGAATTGGCGAATCTCCGTCGGTGTCTTAGGTGCTTCCCAGTTTTTAATGGCTTCAATCTTGGCAGGGTCTACGTGGATACCCTTTTCATTCACGACGTGCCCGAGAAACTGAACTTCCCGGATCCAGAAATCACACTTCGAGAGCTTGGCATATAGCTTTTCCTGTTGAAGTAATCCTAGTAGTAATCGCAGATGCTCAGCATGCTCTTCTTCACTTTTGGAGTAGATGAGTATGTCATCGATGAACACGATGACAAATTTGTCGAGGTATGGTTTACACACGCGGTTCATGAGGTCCATGAACACCGCGGGTGCGTTAGTGAGACCGAATGGCATGACCAAGAACTCGTAATGGCCATACCGAGTGCGAAATGCTGTCTTAGCGATATCCTCCTCCCTGACGCGTAGCTGGTGATAACCGGACCGTAAATCAATCTTAGAGTAGTAACTTGACCCTTGCAGTTGGTCGAATAGATCGTCGATGCGAGGTAACGGGTATCGGTTCTTGACTGTAACCTTGTTGAGTTCCCTATAGTCGATGCACATGCGGAAAGTCCCGTCCTTTTTCTTGACAAACAGGACTGGAGCTCCCCATGGCGAAACGCTTGGTCGGATAAATCCTTTTTCCAACAGCTCTTGTAGTTGGGTCGACAGCTCCTGTAGCTCGGCTGGAGCTAGGCGGTATGGAGCCTTGGCGATAGGAGTTGCATTGCTTGCCAATTCGATTTCAAACTCCAATTGTCGATGTGGTGGAAGACCAGGTAGTTCTTCTGGGAATACATCGGAAAAATCACGGACGACAGGGATGTCTTCTATACGTTTCTCGTCCTTAGGCTGTTCGGTAATTAGTGCGAGTAAAGCGAAAGAATTCTTTTTCCGAAGATATTTCTGCGCTTGCATGAATGAGATGATGTTGGTGACGGCGCTTGCCTTATCGCCTTGTACTGTCAGGATTTCGTCGTTCGAGAGTGGAATACGGATAGACTTTTCGAAGCAGAGAACTTCAGCCCGGACGTCGGATAGCCAGTCCATTCCGACTACCACGTCAAAACTACCCAGGGTAGTTGTCATCAGATCAATGGTAAAAGTGTGGCCCGCGAGTTTGAGTTGACAGTCGGATACGATTTGGGTCACATCTACCGATTTACCATTGGCTAATTCTATCACATAAGGGGTCTCTAATGGTTTAAGCGTGAGATTTAGGTTCTTCCTAAAAGACTCAGATATAAAACTCCTATCCGCACCCGTATCAAAAAGCACAGTAGCAAAATGTTCATTAAGGGGAAACTTACCGGTGACCACGTTCGTGTCGTTTCTGGCCTCTCCGCGGCCTAATGTAAATGCACGACCTTTGGCACCTCCTGTGCCACCGTTCCCATTGTTGTTGTTGTGATTATTGTTGTGGTTGTTGTGGTTGTGGTTGTTTCCACCATTATTGTTGTTGTTGTTGCGCAACTGTGGGCAGTCTCTTCTGAAATGAACAGTGCTACCACACTGATAGCATCCCCGGTTTATACCCTGCTGCTGACCCTGAGGCTGATTCTGATTTTGTCGGGACACGATTTCCCCACGACAATCCTTTGCCGCATGTCCCATCTTGCCACATCTTTGGCAGCGATTTCCGGCACAAGGGCCATTATGGTGAAGATTGCAGCGGTTGCACTGCGGCTTTCGACCTACATAGCCGCCTGCATTCTGGTTGTTGTTGTAGTTGTTGTTGTTGTTGTTGTTGTTGTTGGAATGATTTTGATGACCTCGGTGGCTGTGGTAGTGATTGAACCGTTTCTGGTTCCCTTGCTGCGGATGGGATGACGAAGACTGTCGAACAGTGGAGTCTTCAAATTTTCTTTTGTTATCTGGAGCGACTTCGGTGGTACCCCGTGCTGGCAGTTTCTTCTGTTCCACCGCTTTATCGGTGAGTTTGTGAGCCAGTCGGATTGCTTGATGTTCTGTTACAGGGTTACTAGACATCACCATACCCTGAATTTCCGGAACCAGACCCCCGAGATAGAACTCGAGTCTTTTCTCCACCGTGTTGGCCAATTCGGGACACAGAAATACTAAGTCATGGTGTTTTGCAGTGTAAGCTTCAATTTCCGATCCCACCATCTTGTGGTTCCATAGAGCTTGCTCTAACTGTTGCACTCTGTCTCGTGGACAGTACTCCTCTTTAATTAGGGCCTTGAACTCAGTCCATGCCATTGCATTTGAAGCTAACAGTCCACGTGTTTGGACCTGGGCATTCCACCATGTCAGTGCCCCCTCTTCCAGTGTTGAGGCGGCGTATTTGACCTTGTTGGCCTCTAAGCAGTTGCACATTTCAAACACGGATTCTGACTTTTCGATCCAGCGGACCAGTCCAATGGGTCCCTCCGCCCCCGAGAACTTGCTTGGCTTTGCGTCAAGGAACATCTTATAGGGGTTAAAGCCCCCTCCTGCTGACAGAGAACAGGAAGTCAGCAAGGAATTGTACTAGCCTCACTATTAGATTTTCACGCGAAAACTTAATAATGGTTACCTGCCGGCTGGTTCTGAACACCCGCCAATGCTGCATTCACATGCTCCTGAATCATGGCAGCTAGCTCTTCGGTCGTCAAGTTAAGGCTTCCACGTCTTCCCGTCGCCATTTAGATCTTCGAAACACAACACAAGCACACCCCGATCAGTCTATATATCCAATATAGTTATCCTACTTCGTACTTTAATAATTAGTAAGTTATGTCAACTCAATATGTTAAATAATCAAAAGAAATACTTGATTAATTGAAATTTCAACGTCTTACAAAAGTGCAAATCACACATACGAATTCACTATAAAGTCTCAAGTTTAAACACAAGTGGGAAAATAAATAAACTGAAGGAAAACAAATATAAACGAGACGTGTCAGTCGTCTACGTCTCCATTCCCTAAGTCACTGTCGTTGCCGTCATCCTGTGCGGCATTTCCAGCTTCCTCAGCTGGGTCCTCCTCCGGATCCTCTTCAGGATCCTCCTCTGGATCTTCCTCTGGATCCTCCCCTACCGGCACTAGAGGGGCCGGTGCTAGTTCAAGTGCCTGATTTTGCAATTCCTGAATGTTCCAACTGTTTTCCAGGACTCTGTCCTCCAGCCAGTCGGCTCTTATCTGCTCAGCACGCAGATCTCTGGCTATGGTGTTACGAGCTATCTTGCTCGTACGATGCTCTTCCTCGAGCGAGTCGGTCTTTCCTGTAAGGTGTCGGATCATCCATCCTTGTGCTAAGATGGTTTCATGCATTCTTTCTAACTGTTTTTGTTGTGTATGCACCAGGATTCTAAGCATGTCAATTCCTATTTCTACAGGATTAACTGGTTCAACCGGTACAGCAATAGTTGGGCGTAACGACGACTCCTCCCCCAGAGCGAGCCTTTTCCTCGCCGTTGAGCGTGTTTCCACGCCATAAGGTGGTATGGGTTCCACCATTGGTGCCTTTCCTAGTGCCCTTGGTGGTGTAAGTCTATCGGACGATGATGACGATGAGGATGATGACATTGCCTGTTAGGTCGTGTAGTTAGTTATGAGTTGTTTTCATTCCTTATCATGAAGGCATAATCTACCAAACACAGTTGTGGTATATTACATAACAAGATATAATAATTCGGTGCCAAACTAAGTCTAGTGTCGTGATATCAGCTATAGTTTAGGTCTACTTCTAATGCAAACCTGGTTCTCTATAGCTAGTGGCTCTGATACCAATCTGTCACACCCTCAATTTCCACTTGCGGAGTTTTACCGCGAGGCGTGTGAACAAACCAGAATCTGAAACACTAGTACGTCGAACGACTCTACATGATTTGATTATACGTTTTGCAAAATCGTTCATTGTAGATTTTATATCAATTACCAATATTTAGCAGAGCATTATTTTTAAAGTTTGAGCGGAAGCATAAATAAGTAGTGATGCGGGCGCCAACACAAACGCCAAAACAAATGGAAAATCCCAAAACAATATCAATAAATGAGACTCGATAAAGATGTCTTGTTCAATGCATGTGCGTGCACCTAGAGCTCCTAGCGTCCTGAGAAACATGTAAAGAAACAAGTGTCAACATTAAAGATGAGTGAGTTCACAGGTTTTCATAAATTTGTTTGTTCGGTTACAGTTTGTTTACTCCGTTATCCCCAACCCGGGATAACATATCAGTTCCATTATTCCAATCCCAGAATAATAAGTTGTTGCTTCCAATATTCCCAACCCGGAATATTAAGTTGTTGTTTCCATTATCCCCAACCCGGGATAATAAGTTGATGTTTCCAATATTCCAAACCCGGAATATTAAGTCGTTCCGTAATTAAGTTCAATATTAATGTATATAGGTAGCTAGCCTAAAGTCATGTCACGTAAGAGTTCGCGATCGAAGCTGACAGTTGTGCCTCCGTTTTGCCAGGCCTATCACATGACCATGGCGATGTTAGGCCAATTATTCACCCGTTGACCATACCAGGTCGGCTAGCGCGACTAGCTCGGATGGGGCTCGTCAGACCCAGTAGTACTACTTATAATTCCCCCGCTATTTAACCCAAATACTAACGATCCGAGGAGATTGTCGAGGACTTAAGTGATAAAGCTGCTTAGTGACCATAACATTACATTAACATTAACTTAGTTACCGTATAGTTATGTGACGTTAAATTCGTATAACGTAAAGAGATAGAGTTTGAGAGTGTATACATGTTTCTCCCCCTGTTTTTTAGAAACCGGATAAAGTTAGGGGCCGTGAACTCACCTTTATTTGCTCGGTTAGTGTAGCAAAGATGTTATAAGAGATGGGACCGCTAGTTGCGTCCTAACAAACCAATTAATTTCCACGTCAGTGTGTAGTCACACCAATACAAATTCCACACGCAATTTACTCACAAAGTGATACACACAAACAACATATCTAACACTCAAACATGCATGCAAGTATTCTCATGTGATCATAGTAATCAAACAACTTATCATGAACATATTCCAAATCCACGCAACACTTTAATGCATAGAATCACAAGTTATCAACTTTCTGCTTAACACTCAATTAATCAGCTGTTTTCTAGGATTTTTATAAAATAGTTCTAACATTCCAAAAATTCCCATATTTTTACAGTAGGTGACATTTATACCATAGAAATCTATATAATTTTTACAAGTCCTAAATCTTTACCAATTAACCATAAATATTAATTCATTAAGCTGCAGTCAGATTTACCGCTTTCTGACTGCAGTCCACGGAAGAATTTATTTAAAAATCACTGATCGTCCGATTAACAAAATTCCAGTTGGAGTTGCCCGGAAATTTCTATACCTAGTTGCTGTACAAAAATCATGACTCAACTCCCTACTGTTTTTAAAATTCAACTTGATAAACAACCAACAAAATTCCAGTATTTTCACAGCTTTAGTTACTGAACTTGTTTAGCCCTTTAAAAATATCAAACGACTTCAGAAGATTATGAATCCAGCGCCATTGGATTCCTTATTCAAATCTCTACGTTCTAGACATCAGAAAATCCGTTTTTTCGACAACTAACGACCAAGTTACAGCCTGATGAAGTCGGCTGAAACTTTCACTCAGCATCCTGTTTCAGCATGTTATTATTATGAACTCGTGTAATCCCGTTCATGCGATTACCCTAAGCGATCTAGCTCTGATTTCTAGTCCTAGATTAATACTAATAACCTATCCATGCAAACCCTACACAATAACTTTTGTCTTTATAACGAATCACAGCCTACATACTCAGTTTTCAAACAACATGCAAACTCTCAATCTTGTATTAACAATCCGAAACTATACCGACATGCGATCTGAGAATCATCAACAATCAAGACACATATATCCGCAACAACTAAGCATCCAAGCATACATATAATCCGAAGACCATACAATCTATTCATTCAAACATATAACCCGAAGACCATACAATCTATTCATTCAAACATATAACCCGAAGACCATACAATCAATTCATTCAAACATATAATTAACCGAAACATGATCTTGTAATCAAGTATGGTCCTAACCTTGAATAACTAGACAACAAGCCGAGATGTGGACAAGTGCGACTCGGCTGCTGCTTGCTGCGACCGAGAGAAAGCAAAGCTGATCTTGCGACCGAAACCGAAAAGGGACTGAAGGTGACCGGCTGTTAGCGACCGAGAAAGTGAACCGGCTGATTAGATCGAGATGATGAAGGAATGGGAGCTGTTTTGCGATCAATGGAGCATGAGGAAGCAGCCGACGGCTGTTTTACTTATTAGGGTTTTAGGAATTGTGAAGGAAGATGCATGTGAGTTGTATATATATAGGCGCAACAAGATGAGGTTTACGGTTCTAGATAAGTATTCATGGCCGAGGGACTTGGGTGGTTGGTTTGGGTTTGATCTCGGTCGAAAATCTGATTTGGTTTGGTTTGGGTTTTGCGGCCGAGTGGTTAGAATATTAAAGTTTAGGTTTGATCTTTGATTCTTGTTCTCTTTTGGCCGAAGACTTGGGTTCCAAGTTTCCTAGTTTCACCAAGAGTTCGGTTTGTGTTTGTGTCGCGGTTCGGTTCGTGTGCATATTTATTATACATACATATATTGGATAACTAAAGCAATTACACAAACACTTATCACTTATTCATTAATTCGTACACGTTCGTACACATAGCACGTAATTAGATTGACAAGTATTACGTTTAAGTTATCTGAAAAACCCGGGATATCACATCAGTAGTAGGAGGTTGAGATTGAACATTTTGTTCATTTAAAACAGGCTCAACCTCCTCTACTTGTGTTTTTTATTTTGATTGATTGCTGATGCGAGTAAACGTTTCATGTGTAAGGTGGCCATGTCGTGTCACAGCCCCTTGTTTAACAGCATCACCAATCTTCTTTTGAAGATAAATGCTTAAAAACGTTGGATGCATCAGAAAAGGTGCTCTATCCTTTTGAATGTTTTCAAAATTTGTTACCAAGTCATTGAACAATACTTGGGAAAAGTTAAAATCAGACTTTGTTTAAATAGCATAACCAAAGTATTGTATGTTCAAAGGTATCTCATTAAAAGTCGTTGACTTGGCAGACATACAGGTTAACAAAGTATGAAAGAAAAACTTCATTTCAACAGGAAATTGAGGTTTATAAATTGTCTTAGCTTTCAGTTGACCAACATACCCTCTTTCAACGAACGCGTGTTGTAAATCTGCTATTGGGAAGGTAGTGGCATGATTTGGGTCATTTAACCCAAAAGCCTCTGAAATTGAAGCAGGTATAACTTCCAACAATGTTTTCCCCGCTGTGGTAACAATACGATACGCCACTCTGTCTGTGTAATGCACCTTGGTGTTTTCCCATAACTCTCGTAAAGATGTACGATAAATGGGAGCAGTTTTGCATGAGTTCTTTGTGCTTTGACTCTTCCAACGCTTTGATCATTTAATGATATTGCGTATTTGAGTTTGTTTTTTTTTCCAAAAAATTGCGACATAGTTGTGTGGAGTTTTGAAATTTAGGATCACCATGATTATCAATGAAGAAGAACAGTTGTGAAAGTGAAGAAGATTTAAGAGAAAACCGCTTTTAGAATTTTGAATTCGATATGGCAGAGGTGAAAACTCTGTTTGAGATAAAACAGGGTTTTATAAAGTGAAAAAGTGGTGATGACGTGGCAAAGATCTGACGGCTATCATCTATCCACGTGTATCCTCTGATAGTGTATGGAAGACAATTGTTATGGTAAACATTGTTGTGTGTCAACAGTGGATGGAAAGCAGTGTTTTGAGTTTACACTATCAGTGGATAAGGTAACGCAGTGGTTTGACCAATGAGAGGATACACTTTGTCCAGTGGATAGATTTTCCAAGCCTATCAGTGTTTTAAAAGAATAGTGGTTTGAACATACTTTTGAGATTTATTGAAAAACTTCAATTTTGGCTATTTTTAAGAATGGATTTTTGATTTTCTCCAAACATTTTATTGTTACTTACACATGGAACACAAAAATATGTTTTCAATCCATGTTTAGCATTCCAATTCTAGATATCAAATTTTCAAAAGTAGATGTATCTGATGCTTTGGTTAGAACATCTGCTAGTTGATCTTTAGTATGAACATGTTGTAAAGAAATCAAACCTTTTTCATAGCAATCTCTCACAAAGTGATGTCTAATATCAATGTGCTTTGTTGTGGAGTGTGAGACAGGATTTAATGATGTTTTCAGCTGCTTGACTATTTATCTTGAGATGAGTCTTTAAAGCAGTTACACCAAAATCTAGCAGTTGGTTCTGAAGCCACAAAGTTAAGCAGTGCACTTGCAGCATCAATGTATTCTGCATCAGCAGGGATGTGGAAACTGCAACTTGCTTTTTGCTTTGCCAGGACACTAGGCAATCACCTGATGTGGACTTCCTTGTGGTGTGGCAACCAGCAAAATCACTATCTGAGTAACCTAAAACCTCAATGTTTCTATTAGAATGATACCAGATACCAAGTGTGTGAGCACCTTTTATGTCTCTAAATATCCTATTCACATCAATTAAATTTGACTTTCTAGGTGCTGACTGGGATCTGGCACAAACACATGTTGCAAACATGATGTCTGGCCTAGAAGCAGTTAGGTACAACAAAGACCAAATCATACTTCTATAAAGAGTTTGATCAACCAAGTAATCTTTGTCCTCAACAGTGAGAAGCTTTGAGGTTGCCATGGGTGTGCTACAAGGTTTACAGTCATTCATATCAAATTTAATAAGTAGTACTTTGACATACTTATTTTGATGAATGAAAGTTCCATTGTGCTTTTGTTTAACTTGAAGACCAAGAAAACATTGTAGCTCACCCATTGCACTCGTTTCAAACTCAGCTGCCATAAGTTGTCTAAACTCTACACACATAGCAGTGCATGTGGATCCAAATATGATGTCACCCGCATAAATTTGGACAAGCATCTTTTCCTCTCCATTTCAAAAATAAGATTTTGTCAATTTTACCTCTTGAAAATCCAATGGATAAGAGAAAAGTGGAAAGAGTTTCATACCGAGCTCTGGTGCTTGTTTTAGACCATAGAGTGCTTTGTTCAACTTGTACACATGATCAGGATAAAATGCATCTTCAACTCCAGGAGGTTGACACACATACATTTCTTCCTTGATCTTTCCATACAAAAATGCAATTTTGATGTCCATTTGATACACTTTGATGTTCTGGTTGGCAGCAAAAACTAAGAACAGTCTGATGGCTTCTAACCTTGCTACTGGAGCAAAAGTTTCATCATAGTCAATGCCTTCTTCCTGTCTATATCCTTGAACCACGAGCCTTGCCTTGTTCTTGACAACAATACCCCTTTCATCAGTTTTGTTCTTGAAGACCCACTTTGTGCCAATAGGAAATACATCCTGAGGCAGTGGTACAAGTTCCCAAACTTGTTGTCTTTTGAATGTAGGAGCTCCTCTTGCATAGCTTCTACCCAACTATTGTCTCTCAGTGCCTCTGGGTACTTGACAGGTTGTGTGGGTGATAGAAAACCTGCAAAGAGGCAAATGTTTTGGGATTGGCTCCTTGTGAGCACTTCCTCATTTATGTTGCCAATAACTTGGTCCAATGGATGGCTTTTGAGGAAAACCAATTCACCTTGATATGGAACGATTGCATTTTTCGGTGAAGGCTGCAAATGTGTATCATCTGACCTAACCTCTGTTGGTGAATTTGAAGGTCCAGCCTCTGATTGGAATGATGGTGGAGGTATAGGAGGTATGGATGTGTGATTGTGTTGTTTTTTGTCCATATTGTGTGGACTTTTATCGATAGTGGTTTGGTTTTGAGAGCTGACAGAGGTTTGTGGATCAACAATTGTTGAACCAGCAGAGCTTTCATCATTGTTACTAACATCTGCTCCCCTGGTAGCATGACTGACTTTGAAGTTTGGAAGAACACAGTCATATTCTTAATATTGAACTGTTGATTGTGACGTACCTGCATGGTTAGTCTTGACAGACACATCCTCAAAAGTAAATTTTTCTAAATCAAACAACTCAGCAGGGTTTGCTGGAATTTTCAATGAAGAAAGTTCATTGAACTTCACGTTCAAAGTTTCTTGAACACACTTTGTCCTAGAGTTAAAAACTCTGTAGGCTTTGGCAGTGGTTGAGTATCTCAGAAAATAACCACAATCAACTTTGGTTGCAAACTTTAAAATTTAATATTTTTAAGTTTAAAATGAGGCATGGACAGCCAAAAACTTTGAAATATGAGATCAGAGGTTTGATTTTGTAAAGAATTTCATAGGCAGTCTTTTGATGCCTGGGTTAATCAAAACTCTGTTTTGAACATAGCAAGCAGTGTTTATAGCCTAAGCCCAAAAAGACAAAGGTAAACCTGAGTCTGCAAGCATAGTTCTTACTGATTCAATTAAAGTTCTTGGGATGCTATATTGCCTAACAATCCCTTTTGACTCACAGAAGGCATCCAACTCCTTTTCTCCTACTCTGTCCCATTGTCACTTCTAAATATTTTTACTAGTAGGTCAAATTGCTTTTCAACTTGTTTTACAAAATTTTGCAAAGTGCCAGTAGTTTCATCTTTAGAATGCATGAAGAAAGTCCATGTAAACCTTGAAAAATCATCAACAATGACCAAACAGTATCTTCTCTTTGTGAGACTCATGATTTTTACAGGACCAAACAAAACCATGTGCAGCAATTGCAAGCACTGGGTTGTTTTGGACTCTTCAATGGACTTGTAGGAGCTTTTATGTTGTTTACCTTTTAAACAGGAAACACAATGCTCTTCACAAGAAAATTGTTTTTGAGGCAACTTAGAAGAGGCATGCATTAGACATTGGGTTATCTTTCAACATATCGACCACATACACATTGCCACTCCTATAAGCAACAAATTGTGCTTTACTCTCAGCATTGATTTGATCAATCTTTTTAACAACTTCTGATCCTACAATTTGACATGTTTTCTTTGTAAAGAAGGATCCATATCCTTTGTCACTCATTTGTGAAACATTCAGAAGATTGAATTTTAGATTGTCAGTGAGATTTACATTTTCAAAATTGAGTTTCCTAGCTTGAACACACCCAGACCCCAACATCTTCCCTTTTGAATTATTACCAAAGGATATATCACCCCCTCCATGAGCCATGAAATCTTTGAGCAGGGCTTTACATCCTGTCATATGCCGGGAGCCTCCACTATCTACATACCATAGACTATCAAGGCAAGTAGAAGCTCCTTAGAAGTAGCCATGAGAGCACAATCACAATCATCTTCACACACATCTGTATCCCATGGATCAGATAGAGATTTCTTTTCTTCATCAACAGTATCTTTTGAAACCACTGCTTCATTACAACCTTGACACGCATCAGACTTAGACACTTGTTCCACGGACTCATCACCTTCAACAATTGTCTCTAAGGCCATTAAACAAATATTTCATTTTCAAAATCATTTTTGGCCATAAGAGAAAAGTTTTCATCAGTTACTTCCTCTGGCAAACTTCTCCAGTCAACAAAGCCTTGAGTGAAAAAGCTTTGCTGGTTAACCTCTGCCGGAGCAGTGGTTTGAGTAGTTTGAGTGACATGAGGTGCTTGTTGCACATGCACTTGAGGTGGTGGTGCTTGACATATTGAATTTGTGGAACAGTGGTTTGAACATAATGCACAGGAACAGAGGTAGTAGGGTGTGCATAATGAGTAGTGTTTTGAACTTGATGTGCAGGGGTATATTGGGACTATTGGGCAGTGCTTTGTGTGTGCTGAGGTCTAGGCTGGGATGTGTTACAATTGTGCAAGAATTTTGAGATCTGCATTCTCTGGAAAAGTGTCCTAACCTATTGCATTTATAGCACTTGATTTTAGACTTGTCTAACCCAACCTTCAACCCCTCATGCAACCCAGGGAATTTTCTACCTGTTCTCTTGTAAAATTTACTAGCTCTAACACTTAATAGAACCAGTTGGTGTAAAATGTCCATCTCTTCTAAATCAGATAGTTCAAAGTGTTGCAAATCATTTAACTCAAAAGAGATATTATCAGAGGTTTGGCTTTCCCCACTTGCAGTTGCATAGTTGGGTGAGTAAGAATTAGAGTAAAGCTTCCTCCAGAGGTTATATCAATAAAATGATCATAACCCTGATCCTTTCCACTGCTAAAACCCTTTTCTTGGCCAAATACAGTTGTGTTATCCAAAGTGTAATCATTAGTTATTTTACCAGACTCTTGTAGCTTCTTTTTCTGGTTTAACTCTCTCTCATAAGTGGGGAGTATGCCATGAAGCTGTGTGAGTGACATATCTTTAAAACCAACAGAGGTTCATGTAACATAAGCTACAATGTCCCATTTTCTGGTAACGATCGAAGGAAACGACTATTGACAGTCGAATTTGAGAATACAACGTTCACCAGTTTGAGTTCACTGATTAGACAGCTAAAACGTTCGAACTGCTATGTTAGCGACTCACCTTGATGTGACAAAAGGTTTCATACTGTTGATTCAGAATTTCTCTATTGTTTTCAATGACCTCTTCAGTACCACCGAATTGCTCTTTTAGTGCGTCCCAAAACTCCTTTGCACTATTGCAGTGGAGCAGTCCAGCATAAATTTCATTAGGTACAGCAGAAGCAACAATGCTAAACGCCTTAGCATCCAATTTATTTTCTGGTAATCCTGCTCGGAGTAGTTATCAGGACTTTTTTGCACTTGAGTAGTGAGATCCTGTACTTGGAACCATTGGAATGTGAGGTCTAAATACAACAGAACGCCAACAATGAGTGTTCTGTTGAGCTAAAATTGTCACACCCCAACTTGCAGCGGAAGAAAAAAAATACGGGATGCAGCAGACACCTCTGGTACAAGCACGTTGTTTATAAAGACACTACATTTTATTACTTACAAAACGTTGATTACATACTACATGTATGTTACAACTGCGTGTTCCCATGAACCACCTAAGTCTTCTAAGCCACATGCGTCTATATTAGGGTTCGCCTACAAACATGTCTTGAACAACATACACGGATCACACCAGTCTCAAGTTACCTGAAATGCATGTTAGTTTTAAAAAAAGGGTCAGCTAAACGCTGCGTGAGTTCCACTAGTTTTGTTGTTATGGAACAGTATGTTTTAACAAGTTTAATTGCACTCGTCATAGGTCACAGATTTATCACCATAAACACCGTCAGCTAACAAGACCGTGTTACAACAAGCACCTGTCATAACAGACACCTGCAGCTTGCCGGACCGTGTTACAACAAGCACCTGCGGCTCGCCGAACCGTGTCATAACAGACACCTGCAGCTTTCCGGACCGTGTGTTATAAAATTTACATCATCGCAAGTTGGTGCAATTAACACAGTTTTGTAACATGCAAATCACCTTAGAAAATAGTAACACAGCTTAAAAGTGGTGGAGTGAAACTCACTCCCAACTTGGTGTAATCAACATAGTTTTTAACATGCAAGTCCCCAGAAAATAGTAAAACAATTCAAAAGTGGGGAAGTGAAACTCACAGTGTGAGCAGTGATCTCAACGCTAGAGTGATCAAGCAACTGGATCAACTTTAATAACCCACATGCAAGTATGGACTCAAATCAGTATCTAAGTTGGTAATGGTTATAACTTGGATCTGGTCTGGAGTTTTTACTCCGGATTGAGTCTGTAGGACACTAGTATGGTGATGGACGTCAGGGTATTATTAGTTTTCAGTTTGGCTTCAGGGCAACGTTTCGCGTGCCAGTAAAAGTCAGTAGTTTAACGTGTTCGGATAATGGTACGGGAATACCAATAATGCCAACACGTGGTTATTTAAGAATGATTAACTTTTCATCAACGGAGTTTAAGTATTTGGGGAGTCTAGATTATCTAAATTTGATTTTTCCATTTTCACCGTCGGGAATTCTCCGAATTGTCTTAGGACACACCCATAGTGCCCAATTTACCCGGGAATCTCCTGGAATACTCCCGGTGTTCCAATTATAGCATTTTTCGGGTTGGGTCAATTCCCAGTTCCGGCAGGTTCTTATACGGTAAACCGCCGAAATTGATTTAAAATAACTCATTTTTAATTCCATAAATTCCCATTTAATCTATAGTTTGAATAAAAATCTGTAAATTTTTATATAACTTAGTAAAAATCTGTAGATTATGGGAAAATTCTGGGAATTTATTTTGGCATTTTACTTATTTAAATAAATTATTTATAAAATTGCAAACAAATTCCAGAACACCTTTGGCATTTCTAACCACATAATTACCATTAAATACCATCAGTGATTCAAAAATTCCAAACAAATTCCAGAACACCTTTTACATGTCAGGAACTTCTCACAAAATTTTAAGATTTTTCCTATTTCGTTTCGGTGCGTTCCCGGCTACCGAAAACTCACAAAAACGTGGATTTTTAACCCAAATCAAAACTCAACCAATGGACTCCGAGCTTTCCCAGGACATTCCCCATATGTTCCTTAGTGTCTTTGTAGAATTTGTGATTTATTGAATTCGTTTGATAATTTTTCCGAAATTCTTTCTGTAAAACAGTTAAAAATTCACCAAAAAACTTAGAAATTCCAAAAATTGTAAAGTTTTACGTGGACCTTCCTGACAATACCCTACATCATCACACCAAATTTCAGCTCAATCCTAAGTTTCACGGACCAAGTTATAGCTAAAACAAAATTCTGCCTATGCTAAATTCGTTTTCGGATGATATACCTAGCGAAAGCTTCGATTCCAAGCACTTCTTGTGAGTCCAGAAGTGGATGGTTGCTATATTCAGTACCTACACATCAAGTACAACCCAAATATGCTAGAACTTAGATCAATCAAGCTTTATTTCATTGTTTTTCGGTTAATCGAATAGTTAATCGATTTTTGTAGAATAGGTGTTGATTAGGGTATCAAACCCCAAAGATTTGTGACCATGGCTGCCATATAACACCAGGGGAATACCAAGGTGTTCTTATTCAGCCCATAAACATCTTTAAACCTTCAAAAATCTTGGATTAAAATGAGTTTTTCGGCTAGAAATTGTGTTTAATCAAGAAAACAAGGTTAAAACTATAAGAACAAAGGTTTATACCTTTGATTTGATGAAGTTTGAGGTTGTATTCAACTGGAATCAAGTTGTTTATGGCAGAACTTTAGAGGAAAGTGAATTTTTCTTGGAATTAAATGAAATTAAAATGAAAAAAAAAAATAAAATATATATATATATATATATATATATATATATGGCGGATCCATGTGAGCCACTCGTGCTTCGTCTTTTCGTGTTAAAAGATGATGTTTATCTTCCTTTTGCGTTTAGGTTTGTTTTCGTGTCCCGGACAAGTTCTCGATTTGCGCAACGGGCTCCGTTTTTTGCGTTCTTACTGTCAACAGACTTGGATTTAAAAATTGGGCATAACTGTCTCGAAACCTGAGCATGGTTACGTTGTAATCATAAAAGTCTCGTATAACGTTCGTTTAAGTGTTTTTAAGCTTGATCGATCGTTCCTTGCACATTTGTTGCCTTATGTATGCTCGGAACGAAGGCGTTTCCCCAACCGGGAGCTGCTTCGTTTTGCGTGCTCGGGCTTTGATTATATTCAAACCTTATGTCACAGTCTATGACACAAAACTAAGTTGTTTCTGGAACTCGAAATCTTAAATGATGCCACCGATAACATAATAATAAACATTAAAGGTTTACTGCGCTGTTAAACGTCAAGTCACCGTTTAACACGTTGTTCAAGGGTAAGGATGTCAACCTCGCATCGTTGGTCCTTAATAGTGTCATGTCAACCATGACGTGCTCTCGGATTCTTCGAGACATTACAGATATCGCTTAGCATAGCACACAAGTCATGCGTGTTTACTAATACTTATTCCCAGAGTCGTGAGTTCATTCACGACTTTGTCTTGTCATGTAGGTGACGCATAATGTCAATGTAATGTATTTGTTAATTACTATGCATATACTCCCATTATAGTCGGTGTATCATTTTCCAGAATTCGTATCATCACACATAATCACAACAATATCACGATATACATACCACGGACTTGTACCAATCAAAGTTTTCCGGGAATTCTCACAATTGTCACAAAAATAGGTCCCATCCTACGCTGCCAGATGAAATATTCATTTCTCTTTAGCATAGGTGGTTTAAACATCGATTCAATGTTGGAATCAGGTGTGTTTTGAGACATTTCTGATGGTTTTCAACAGATTTATGTTTTAAAAGCTTTTTAATGCATTAAAACTCTGTTTTCCACAAACTATCAACGAATTAGCAGGGAGAGTTGATCTTTCAAATCAAATTGATAGTTAAATCAAATTTTGATTGACCAAGCTTTGATACCAATTGATAGGATCTAAGTTTGAATTAGTTGTGATTTTTGTTTCAAAATTGGAAAGTGAACGTAGAAATCAAAGTAATATGCAGCGGAAATATATGGAAAACTTTTATCACAACTAATGGCCGTTTGTTTTACTCATCATGCTTTCAAACTTATAGTTTTTGCATGTGAATCACAAACTCCCCCTTAGCCCAATAAGACAATGATAGTACAGAAATGCAGAGAAGATGACAGGCGAATGATCTTTTAGATAGATAATTAAAACAGTACAACGATGAACTATTTGTACTACACTTCTAACCTCTGAGCATCTTTGATGACGTAAGGGTTTATAATGACATGTAACAAATAAAACTAACTCTAAGGACTGCTCTACCTAAACTCTAATCAGTGCCAAGTACTGTTACATTGAATATAAAATTAATAAAGGTAAACACTGATCTCTATCCTCTACTTGTGTCTTTCTGGCAGACCTTGATCTTTGTCGTTTAGTGTGGGCAGATGATAGAAGGTAGAGCTTAGGGCATAGCAGAGTTTATTGAACAGAGCTTGTAAACTGTGTTATCAGGACCAAGCATCTGATGTGATTTTGGCTTTATATCATATGTTCCTTTTAACAGGGTTCAATTCCAACACCTAGTTGCAGTTCCAGTTTTAAGTTCGGCTTGAGCGACCGGGTTTAGTTGATTAAGTGACATTTTGATTCAGTTTAAGTTCAAATTGCTGATAAGAGGTTAAATACGCAACATTTTAAGTTTCTGGGTTTAATTTCGCTGGTTAGGATTAATTACGCTTGTACTTTTGAGAGTTCAGTGGGCAAATATGCTGAGTTTCAATAATTACGCTGATGGTTCTTGAGTTCTTGGACCGGCGACAATAGCTAAATCCGCTGACACAAACAAAACATACACGCTTTTGGCTAAGTACGCCGATCACCGTGATAAAGTCGCTGTGGATCTTTATCACTGACTTTGAAGTCGCTTTCGATTAATTATGCTGACACTATTTCGCTGAGATTCAACAATGTGATGGTATATTGCCAGCGTATTTGTTAAATACGTTATCTTCAAGTTAAACACGTTGTATTCTAATTTATCTACACTGACTTCAAGTTTAAATATGCCAAATAGGGTTTAAACAAGAACAAAAACCCTCTAATCACTTAAAAACGACCAAAAATCCATGTTTCTTTGTACCAATATAACCCTAATGTTCACCAAAACGTCAATTACAACAAGCTAACAATAATCACACCAGATCAAGCCATTTTAAGTCCAAATTTGAAAATCCTTGAAGCTTTGAAACCTTTTGAAAAACCTTCAGAACTTGAAAATCTTACAAAAACTCAAACAATTAAAAGCACAAAGGCTTTGATACCAAATTGTAAATCCCAAATGCTATCCGGATCACAATGGTTTGATTGTTAACACCCAAACACCTATTGATTCGGTGTTTGAATGAGCAAAAGTTAAGAAACCCAAAAGGTGAAGATGAAGATTATTGTATGGATCAAACAATAAGTGTTGCTTATGTAATCCCAAATGATATACACACTAAAAGCACCTAGATATTCGGATTTAGCACAAGAACAAAGTCACAACACAAGAGAAATCACCAAAACTTGTCCAATAACCTTGGACTAGGGTTTTTCATTGATCACATATATATACACGCTGACTACCCAGCGTATTTAATAAATACGTTGGATCATTAATTACACCGCTACAGGGACAACTCCTTATAGTTACAATTTTGACCCCTAAACTTTCTATAACATTATAAACTCTAAAAAACAATCCAAAACCTAATAAAACCAAGTATCAACGATCTCAAAAGTTCTAGCATGAAGACAGAGAAGAATGAAGACACGGGGCCGTGTCCTCGGGCACAGGGTCGTGTGAAGGGTCTGTTTCCAACTATAAATAGGGGTGCTTTGTTTCATTCCAACTCATCACTTGGCAAACCATTTCGCTCACACCTGCCACCACTCCACCATCATCTTCCACCACAATCATTAGACTTTAGAGTGTGCAGTAGTCTCAGGATCCAAGATTGATCGTAAGAGCCTTTGTCAAACTACTGGCCATGCTTCGCAAATCTTTTACATCACTTGGTGAAGACGAAATCTTTTATGTATTACTTTTGATTTCCAATCTTTGGTTAACGTTCTAATTGGGTTGTATTATGCTTTATACTAGTTTTTATGTTTGTTGATTCATCATCGTGCTTACGTCTATTAAACACTACTGCCTGGAAGGGGTTAGAAGGTTGGTATGGGTAAGATTTTTTCCTCGTTCAGTGTATAGATCCTGCGAGGACTTGAGTCAAGCTTATTAGGACTTCCCTTGAGGCAGATAACATCAAATCACGGGAAGTAAGAACGGCTTGATTCCCCTATAAATAAACTACTATTAATACTTTAAACCGGCCTTACGGACTGTATCCCTGCTGACTTAGACCAATATGGCTGTGGGTAGCGTTGCCTCCAAAAGAGGGACATGCCACATTTTGCATTAATAACTACTTAATTACCTTTCAATATTCCGGCCTTGTGGGACTGTATCCCTATTGATCAGACCAAGATGGCTGAGGGTATTGTCGCCTCCAAAAGAGGGGCATGCCACTTTAACCAAGGTAATCTATTAAAAAACCCAAAGTGTGAAAATCATCAAAGGATACATGAAGATGAGTCGGAACCAAGTGATTTTTCTCGTTTATTTGTTTCCTTTATTTTATCTTAGTCATTCATATTAATTAGCAAAACCTTTTTCCCAAAATTTGAGACGATTAGATGTTGACGATAATTCGGTATTAAAAGCTCTTGTGTCCTTGGACGACCTCGGTATCTTACTATCACTATACTACACCAATGATGGGTGCACTTGCCCTAGCGTGTTGTAGAGAGTGATATTTGAATATCGTGTTTTTATAAATTTAAATCTTGAATAAACGAGTGAAAAGGTACTTAAAATATATCTAAAAATCACCCATGCTCGCATCACGTTAATAAACCATACAAAGTTTTCATTTAAACGATATTTGTACACGGTTTTACAAAGGAAACACATTTGTCTAGATTCATTGCTACAAAGTTTTTATACTTATACCAACTTTTATAGTTGGTTAAACATATTACAATAACAAACACGTTTAATACAAGTTTGATTATAAGGTTTGCACTCATCGACTCTCGTAGTCGGACGAGGTATTGCAATACAAATACAAATACAAAGCCATGAATTTGACTTACAAAACTTATGTTACTCACTAGCATTCATTGTGACCATCTTTTTCACATATGTTTCAGGTGCGAATGTGTGATTATGAAAAGCATGCAACTCCTAGGATGGACTCGGGCCTTAGCTTGCTTAAAATAAAATAGTTGTTGTGTTTTATTTCGAATCACAACGACAATGTAAAATTATTAATTCAGTAAAACAAAACTTTAGATACCAGTTTGAAACAATTTTTAATGTGACCTAATGTGACCCCCAGACGTTTCCACCGAGGATTGTTTATACGTGGTCGGGGTGTTACAGATTGGTATCAAAGCCATGGTTATGGGGAATTAGGTTACTAGAATGCTTTGGACCTAGACTATAACCTTCTGAGGACCCAAACGTGAGGTAAGTCGTGTTTAGATTCTTAATACAAAACAATCACCTATCCTTAGGTGATTACCAAAACGCCTCCTCTCATCTTTCCCTTGTCAATTATAATGCCTCCTCATCGCGACATTACCCAAAACGCCGAAATGGCGGCTATGATCGCTCAACAAATGGCTGTGATACTTCCAAACCTTGTGACCCAACTCAACCAAGCCAACAATAACACAACAACAACAATGTACCTACGCCTTGTTACTACAAACAATTCTACCTGACTAAACCCCTCAAGTTCTATGGGTCAGGGGGAGCTACCGGGCTCCTACAATGGTTTGAAAGCATCGAGAGCATTTTCCGCCATTGTCAATGTTCAATGAGCACAAGTAGAGTTTGCTTCAAGTGTTTTCCAAAAGCGAGCACTCACGTGGTGGAACGGAATTATGAGAAATCGAGGTGCGAATGTAGTTATGGCATTGACTTGGGAGGAACTTAGAGCTCTTATAATGAAAGAGTTCTGCCCACAGCAATGAGATGAGAGCAATCGGAAATGAATTCCATGATCTTAAACAAGATAATGATGAGAATCGTGCCTACATAGATCGGTTACGAGGAGTTGAGCCTGCTATGTCCCGCCATGGTCACGCCTTTAGATCGGGCCATTGAGAAGTATATTGATGGCCTACCTGATCCCGTTCAAGACATAGTCGCTGGTAGCAAGCCACCTACCGTTAGGGAGGCTATTGAACTAGCCGCAACCTTAACTGATTCTCAACTAAAGAAAGGGAAGCTTATTTTCACAGGTGATAAGAAACAATCTGCCAAGACTACCCAGGAGAAACCAAAAGAAACAAAAGCCAACCCCACTAGAAATTCCAAGAAGCGTAAGGCTTCAAGGAATTTTGCTGCAGTTGCACAAACCAATCAGGCTACTCCTAACCAACCAGCTCAACCCCCTGCTAGGAAACCTTATGGTGGTACTGCACCTTTATGCAATCGATGCAATGGTCACCACCAAAATCAATTACCCTGTCGTCAATGTACCTCATGTGGATGATTCGGTGATTTGGCCAATGTTTGTTGATCTGTTCGAAATCAAGCAATCCTGAATCCGGTGCAACCCCAAGCAAATCCTACTCATCCTCACTTCCAACTTGGGTCTTGTTACAATTGTGGTGAGATGTGCCACTTCAAAAACAACTGCCCAAAGCTTTTTAATGCTAATCCGGCTTGTGGACGTGCATTTAACATCAATGCTAATGAGGCTCGTGCTAATAACGATGTGGTTAACAGTACGTTCCTTGTTAACAACCATCCGGCTACTATTCTTTTTTATTCGGGTGCCGATAGAAGTTTTGTATCCTTAGCTTTTGAACCTTTTCTTTTGATGACTCGAACTAAGCTAGGAAAACCTTTAACGGTAGAAATAACTAATGGCGAAACTCATGTATTCAATTCTATCATTTGTAGTTGCCACTAAACGTCAATAACCATCTCTCTCCCATTGACCTCACGCCAATGCAACTTGGGAGTTTTGACATCATAACAGGCATGGATTGGTTAACCTCATGACTTGCACCAAGCCCAAAGATACCTACGAAAGAAATATGTAGCCTTGTTGGCACATATCGTAGAGGAGAAGGGCAAGAGTAGGAGTAAGAGTATTCAAGACATCCACATTGTTCAGGATTTTCCCGAAGTGTTTCCGGAAGAATTACTTGGCTTACCCATGGTACGCCAAGTAGAATTCCGCATCGACCTGTATCTAGTGCCAAAATCCCCCTTACCATCTTGCACCATCTGAAATGCAAGAGTTATCGAAACAACTCCAAGAGCTTTCAGACAAAGGTTTTATTCGTCTGAGTTTTTCACCTTGGGGTGCTCCTGTCTATTCGTGAAGAAGAAGGATGGATCTTTCCGTATGTGTATCGATTATCGAGAGCTCAACAAGGTGCTGCATGTTTTTCCAAGATCGATCTCCGTTCTGGGTATCATCAACTTCGTCTACCCGATATGGCCATTATGAGTTCACTTTCATGCCTTTTGGTTTGACAATGCTCGTGTCGTTTTCATGGAATTAATGAATAGGGTTTGTAAACCTTATTTATACAAGTTCATCATTGTTTCCATCAATCACATCTTGCTATATTCAAAATCTTGAGCTGGCCATAAACATCACCTCCGTCATATGATCGAACTTCTAAAGAGGAACAACTTTATACCAAATTCTCCAAGTGTGAATTTTGGCTGAAAGAAGTTCAATTCTTGGGTTACATTGTTAATGACCAAGGAATACATGTAGATCCCGTCAAAATCACTGCGATTAAGGGTTGGAGTACACCTACTGCTCCTACCGAAGTTCGTTCTTTACTTGGTCTCTCCGGTTATTACCGTCGTTTCATCGCAAATTTCTCCAAGATTGTGGTTCCCCTCACTTCTTTAACTCAAAAGAATAAACCGTTTGAGTGGGGACCCAAACAAGAAGCTTTACAAATGTTGAAACAAAAACTTTGCAATGCCCTTATTCTATCCTTACCTGATGGTAACAACGACTTTGTTGTATATTATGATGCCTTGAATCTAGGCCTTGGCTATGTTCTCATGCAAAGAGACAAAGTCATAGCCTATGCATCAAGAAAAGAAAATCCACGAAAAGAACTATACAAGGCATGACCTAGAGTTAAATGCTGTTATTTTCGCTCTCAAAATTTGGAGACACTACCTCTATGGTACCAAATGTGTGGTCTTCACGGACCACAAGAGTCTCCAACATATATTCAATCAGAAGGAATTAAACTTGAGACAACACGTTGGGTCGAACTTCTAAACGACTATGACTATGAAATTAGTTACCATCCATGTAAGGCGAATGTCGTATTCGACGGACTTAGTCGTAAAAAGCATGTCAAACTTCACTATGTTCGAGTTCAAACTGATATCCAAACACGCATTTTCCAAGCCCTACGTACACTTGTGTAACCCAGAACATGATGTGCAATGAACTGCCACATAATCTTGAGCTTGAGCTTGAAATGAAAGATGATCGATTACTCTATTTCTTGGATCGTTTGTGGGTCCAAACCAAGACAATTTTCGTACATTATTGATGAACGAGGCCCATAAGTCTCGTTACTCTATTCATCCTGGTGCGGACAAAATGTACATGGATCTTTGTACCCAGTATTGGTGGCTGGGTATGAAGAAGGACATAGACTTTTACATTTCTAAATACCTTACTTGTCTTAAAGTCAAGGCAGAACATCAACGTCCCTCCGGTTTGCTTGAACAACCAGAAGTTCCGGTATGGAAGTGGGAGAATATTGCTATGGATCTCATCACTAAATTACCACGCACTTCTAGAGGCCATGATGCCATTTTGGTAATCATCAACCGTCTGACTAAGTCAGCACACTTTTTGCCGATTCGTGAAGACTTTTCTGTTAACAAACATGCTAAGATCTATATTGATGAGATTGTATATCATCATGTTGTTCCTTTGAACATCATTTCAGATCGTGATGCTCATTTCTCATCATAATTTTGGAAAACCATGCAATCTGCCATGGGAACCAAATTAAATCTAAGCACTACTTATCATCCTCAAATGGATGGATAAACCGAAAGGACCATCCAAACACTTAAGGATATGCTTAGATCTTGTTTGATTGACTTTGGTGGTAGTTGGGATTCACATCTACCTTTGATCGAATTCTCCTACAACAACAGTTATCACTCCAACATCAACCTGGCTCCTTTCGAGGCTCTTTATGGTCGAAAATGTCGTTCACCAATCTATTGGAATGAAGTTGGTGAAGCCCAAATCACCGGACCGAATTCATTCAAGAAACAACGGACAAAATCATGAAAATCCGCAATAAACTTTTGACAACTAGGATTCGCCAAAAGTGTTATGCTGACAAACAACCCAAACCCTTCGAATTCCAAATTGGTGATCACGTTCTTCTCAAGGTATCCCCTTTGAAGGGTGTGATTAGATTTGGAAAGAAAGGTAAACTAGCTCCTCTTTATGTGGGACCTTTTAAGATCATTGAAAAGATCGGAAAGGTAGCCTACAAACTCGAACTACCTCCTGAACTTGGGAATGTTCATCCAACCTTCCACGTATCCAACTTGAAAAAGTGTTTAGCCGATGAAAACCTCCACATCCCTCATGATGAAATTCGCATTGATAACACTATGTATTTTGTCGAGAAACCTATGGAAATTATAGATCGTGAAGTCAAGAAACTCAAGCGTAGCCGAATACCAAACGTTAAACTCCACTGGGAATCCAAACGTGGCTTAGAGTTTACATGGGAACGAGAGGATCAAATGAAAGTAAGTACCCCCATCTTTTCACAAGTCTCCACTAATACAATTTCTAGATGAAATTTTCCAAAGTAGGGGAGACTGTAACATTTTCAAATTTCAACCGTTGTATACTTTCGATCGTTTTCGTATTTTATAAAGTTCTATATTTTATTTACGAAATACATAATCTTACGATCGAACAAAACGATATTCACGACATTTCCGGAACAACATTCAAGTTACATATGCCTTTATACCCTTCATACAACTTAAATAACAAGTTAGAAGGGTTAAAAATGGCAAACAAGTGATAATACAAGTCTGGGAGCCAAATGTGCCAAAATGTGAAAAAAATTTGTCAGAAGGCCTTGCGGTCCGTAAGACATGCCTAGTTGCAGAATTTTGCTTGTTCACCAAGTTCTGGCATCTTGCTTTAATTTGTGACACTTATAACCATCTTTGCAACACTTAATCTCCTTCAAACACTCGTCTAGACACTAAGCAACATTGATGACACCTCATTATACACTTGGCATCATCTTCTTGATCCAAGAATAGTGTAAATAGCTCCTTGGTTTTCATGATCTTCACACCATTCTTTCTTTCACTCAAAAACTCATTTGGAGCTCGCTTCTGCATTAAGGCCTCCTTCTCTGAGTCTAATCTTCCCCTTGATACACAAGTAAGTGTTCCTCCTAGTCTATTTCATTTTTTTGGGTAGTCATGAGCCAAAAGTCAAAGCAAATTGACCTTTGCTTTGACTTTCGGTTCTAACAATTTTGGTCAAGTCAAAGTTCAAAATGAACTTTGCTACATGATCGTAATAATAAAGGTGTTAATCCCTTGCGATTACACCCTCTAATCATCACGTTTAGTAGGCGAAATGATGAGTCAAACTTTTGCGAAAGAAAAGTAAAAAATGTATAAAAATGCATTTTACGACGAATGAGTTTTTAAGTATTAAAACTTAAAGTTTTGATGTAGGACCGATCCTCGATGCTTAGGAACCTAAATTTGATATCTAACGTCCATAATAGTGGAAATATTACGTCGTGTTACCTATAGATAAGAATTAATCAGTTAATCGTCAGTTTCATTGATTAAACGTTCAGATTACAGACTGATAGAGCTTCGCCTCTACAATGCCAAAGTTACAAATGAGACACACAAGCTAGGTATTTATAGGTTTACAAGTTCGGCCATGTAGACACAAGTTCGCCCGAACTTGCATAAGCAAGTTCGGCCGAACATGCATACACTACATTTACATGACCGAACTTGGCTACATCATTTCATAAATACTTCATATCCTAGCCTATTCAGCTCTATACAATACATACTCGATATAAGACTAAGACATAGACATTATGCACTAACAGACTCCCCATTGGATATCTTCTTCGTCTTTTATCAATCTTCAAAACTCTGTCTTCATATAAACATTAACGTACCCGACCAAAGAAGTTCTTGTACGGCTTCTTTCGTCTCTCTTGTTTCGGATCCGGCGTTTGATCAGTTGGCGGTGGTCTTTTAAAGTTAGCCATTATGAGCGAACTTTGTCTTACCGCTTTTTCCAGCTTTTCTTTTATTGCCTCACTTCTGATTTCTTCAATAAGAAATTCCACTCTCTCCAGATCCCTCCACTTTGTCTGCCACATCTTCCCTGAATTCACTTCACGTGCATAGCAAACGTTGACAACTTTCTGATACTGCATCGCTTGTACCTTTCCTCTTTCTTCAAAAACAATCTTACTGTAGAAAAGGCATTTTATATCTTTTCTCGAGCAGTTTACCAACCACATAGGATCTAGAATCCTTATCGTCCTCCATAATCCTCTCATACCTTGATAACCCATCACTTCAACTCGTTCCTTAGCAATATCCAAGTGATCTTCAAACTTTATACAATCACTGCTTCGCATGTAGCTGGATCAATCTGCCACCACTTGAATAAAGGATAAAAGTTCTATTCGATCGGCATAAGTGGCATATTCCTCATGGCTCTAGGACGTTTCATAATCAACGTTAAGTCCTTTTCTCCTGTAACCTTGTTAACTTTTATTCTTCGTCTCGGAATAAACGGCTTTCAGTTATTCCAACCTTTTTCAGCTTCGTATTTAATCATCTTCCACAATAATTGATCAACTGGCTTCATCTGATAAGTAACATTCACTGTTTGTACCAGCTCTTCCATATCCCAATACGGCAACGTCTTTAAATCAGCAAGAAATTTGAAGTATTGCACTCCAAACTCTCTATGGATTGCATATACGTTGAGCTCCTTAAACCATCCCTAACTCAATATATCTCCCAAAGAAACATCTTTATCTCTGGTGAAGAATGCAAGTGGAGGCCTAAATTTACGTTCACGAGGCATCTCCCTGAACCAGGTCTTTCTCGCTTCAGCTATCTCCTCTTTGGTCATTGGCCTAGGAATTTTTCCTTCACGTAGCTCTTCAGTAATTCTATCTTTTAACATATCTTCATTCAGCTGTTTATACATTTCTTCAAATTAGGAAAACTTTCTGAATCCTGACTAACATACTGAGATTTCTGTTCTGTTTCATCATCTGAGGACCAGTCTTCAACAATCACACGATTATACTCATCGGCTTCAAATCTTCTTTCGTACTGATACTGTTTTGGCTCAAACGTATTGACATTCATTATCTCTTCAAAATCAAACTCCAAGTTTTCAACTTCAGCTTCAACTAGTTTCGCCAGATCTTCTTTCGAGTAATTATGTACAAACTCACTTTCTTAACCATTGTGTTCCAACATCAGTATCAAAGGTTTCGTAGGTACTGCAGTCATAGGCTACACAAAACGATCAACATCTAACATATCAATAAACATCTGAAGGCCTTTTTTGTCCTGACTCCCCCTGGCTTTTATCTTCCATTCGATTAGATTCATTATCCATCATATCAGAAAAATCAAATTCATCCGAAACTTTAGCTTCATTGATCTTTAAGCCTGTACCACCCTGATCAAAATCATCATCTCCTTGATCAAAATCATCATCGTCATCCCCAACATTCCAATCTTCATATCCTTCTTCTTACTTCGTCATTCTTATCCTCTTTCTCGCTTCTTCATTGTCTTTTTCTTCAGTAACGAGAATAGGATCAGAAGGCTTGACAAATTCGTAACTTTTTGGATATCAGACTCAGAAGCTTTTGAAACGTCTTCAGTAGGCTTCTTGGGGACATCAGAAGAGTTCTCAGTAGTAGATTTAGCGGCTTCACCCTCTACCTGCTTTCCTTTACCACTCTCAGCCAATTCTCTTTCAGCATGTTCCTTGGCTTCTTGACGATCCAGACGATCGTATTCGGCGATAAAATCAATATTCAGATTATTGGTTGTAATCTGATGAATCTTCGATCATTCAGGCTTGAATTTTCTTCAATTCTGCAATCTCTGTTTGTAATTTTTCATTTGCGTCCTGCAGACTTTCTATCAACGCCTGTAATATTCTCGTTCATTCTCGAGCACCTTCACTTTATCGTCAAGTATTTCTTTTTCAACTTCACTCTGATTCACCTTCTTACAAGCTCAGCCTTTTCAATCTCATCTATGCAACTTTATCCTCTAATACCTTCACACGTTTTTCCAACATTTCAGCATTTGTCTCTGGGAAAAATTCATCCAAATCTTCAAGACTGATTGGACCATGTGGCATATCACCAAACATACTTCCCCTCGGTGTCTTTGGTGTTGAATCTTTGGTGTTGCAGCTTTCGGTGTAGACTTCTTCGGCGTAGAGCTTTCAGGAGCGGAAGTATTTTGAGCACTCGGTGATTCAGCAATCAGAACTTCAACAAATTCAGACACAGGAGGTTCTTGTGTAACTCCTGGCCTTTCAGCTTCAACATGAACGATAACAGGAGGTTCTTGTGGAGGAGGTTCTTGTGTTGCTCCTTTCTCCTGAGCACCAGAAGGTTCTTGTGTGGCTTCTGTGCTTTTCACTTTGCTCTTGTATATTTTGCTCATGCTTTCTGAGCTTTCTTAGCTTTTCTTTTCCCTTTAGTGTGAGGTGACCCTGTAGTCTTCTTTGATATTTCGATAGCTGAGACTTTGTTCGTTTAGTCTTTTTCTTTGGCCTCTCTCATCAGATTCTTTTTCTGCACTTGGATCAAAATCTGCATCCAATCTCCTTTCTTCTGCTCTTATTTCAGCCTCTGTCTTTTCAGGCTCTTTATCAGATTCTTCATTTTCGGACGTAGCAGAAATTACTTCTTCTTGAGTCGACTTCACAGTTTCTTGACTCTCATTAACAACTGCAGCGCTCGATCCAGCCACTGCTTCAACATTCTCAGTCTCCTCTTTATCAACAAGAAAGTTTCAACTTTCTTTGATTTTTGCTTCTTTTTAGATTTATCAGCTTCAGCTTTCAAAAACCATTCACTCCTTGCCTTAGGTTTAAAATCCTTAAACCATTCTTGCTCGGCTTTAAGTTCCTTCTCATCATCACTACCATCCTTTCTCCATTTGTTTCCAGGTGGCGAGATATAATCAGAATCTTTAATCGCTCTGAATACTGGCTTGGCAATAGGAGCAGAAGCTTGTTTCTGAAATTTGATAAGCTTCTTCACTGTGGTTTCGTCAAGATGACTAAGTAAAGAACGTCATTCGGATCTCGAGCAATGTTGGCATTTTTTTCATCAATCAACATCTGAAAAAACCTTGGATATAAGCACTACCTCGATTCCTCCATGTTCTTCGACATATGAGTAAACACTAACTTCGAAACGTTGAACGGCTTCTTCAGAATAAGCGTCGTTGCCATGCTAGCCAAATAATCATGAACATCATCCAAACCGGCTTTGCGATGGCTAAAAGTATGAATCAATGCATGAATCAGAAGCTTGTAGGGGTTAGGCACTTCCCCTTTCTTTAGCCTTGGCTTGTTTATGCTTCCTTTGTAGCCCATGCGGAAAAAGCATCCGCGAACCATCTTTTCATCTAGATGAATCGGATCATCTTCTTTATCTTTGAGCTCTAAAATTCTTCAAATATCGCCTTCGGTAACGCTGATCGGCTTTAACTCATCACCAACTTGTACTGTAGAAGAGATCGTCTTCTCGTCAGCGCTTAGACTCGCATTCATCCAGAAATGAATAATATGAGATCGATAAGATACGGTGCGCTTAGTAATTGCACGGCGAATATGACTATCTTCAAGAAACTTCAAAATGCTGTCATATTCTTACAGCGATGGACAAATAGACTTGTCAAGCGTGATGCATGTATTGTGAGTTTTGGAAAACTCAACTGAGATAACACGCGCTGGAATCTGTGCATGAAAAACAACATAAAACAATTAGCACGCTTTTCGAGAAAAATCACAAAAAATTTTTCTAACACTTTAATCAAGTTCGGGCGAACTTGATCAGTGTTAAACACTCTGATTTTAAAGTTCGCCCGAACATGTAACAAACATGTTCAACTATTTTCTAATGCAAGTTCGGGCGAACTTACAGTTTTTATTATTCAATTTTTCCTAAGTTCGGCCGAACATGTATGAGACACATGTTACACATTAAAGAACAAGTTCGGGCGAACTTACAATACAAACAAATCACTTTTTTTAACATAAGTTCGGTCGAACATGATTGGATCAAAAAACACTTCAACAATCAAGTTCGGTCGATCATGTTTCTGGTTTATTTAGTTGTGTTTTGGACAAGTCCGGTCGAACTTGACAACAAGTTCGGCCGAACTTGTCGTCTTCTTCAACAGATCAACCAAAATCAAACATGCAAAAGTGCATTTCAGTTTAATCAAAAACAATTTCACGGTCGATTTTAAGTATAGATCAAAGATCTATGTTCAATTTTGTCCAATAACACCTAAAACTATCAGATTTTAAGTTTTTTAGATTTGGTTTTGTTTACTTAACAGTTCAATCATGGTTTATTCTCAATTAAGTACCTCTGCCATAGTGATTGGTGTGCTAATCACCAAAAACTAACTTCAATCGGACAGTATAATGGCTCAAAAGTGCCAATTTCTCACAAATTCTCTCTAAAAGCTCAAGTTCGCTCAAAATGGTTCTGATAACAAGTAAATGAGTTCGGCCGAACTTGAATGGTATTTATACCATGTCAAGTTCGGGCGAACTTGCTAAGCCCATCTCAAAAGCCCAGACTAAGTTCGAGCGAACTTATTATAAAAACAAACAATCAGCCATCTGCAAGTTCGGTCGAACTTGCTGATTGTTAAACTTGAATTGTTTAGCAAGTTCGGCCGCACTTGCCAAACCTCAAAATTTCAAACTTTTTCAAATTTTTCATTTTTAACCCTGAACTTTCCAACTTTTTACCAGTTATGAAAATCCACTCAGTTGACCAAGTCCAAGCTAATGACCTTGGTTAACTGATTTGTCTGCCGAGTCCAAGTTAATGACCCTGGTTTGACCCGTTACGAACAAACTGTTAATTTTTCAAAAACAAAGTTTCAAATTAATGAACTTTTTATCGTTATGACTTTTCAGATTTGAACAGATTAGCTCCCAGCCCATTGTCAAAGAGATTCCCATCAGTTCTAGCATCTTACCGGACTTCGAAGATCCGTTCTCCAACATTGGTTTGCTGAAAACAATGAAGAAATAAAATCTTTTTGTATTTTTGTAAGTTTATGCTAAAACACACCAAAAATCTTTTTGATTTTAATCTGTAAAGCTGAAATACAATGAAATAAGCAATGTAAACTATGTACAAACATATTTACAGACATATTTTTGTGAATTCGTATCTAAGGATCATATCAGTTGCTTGAGACATATCACCAGTACCGTTGACCTTTAAATGATTTTAAGTTTTAAACTCGTTTACCTAGATTTTCGATATGTTTGTCCACTTAAGCTTTACCACATTTCTCAACTGTTTCAAGATATGTTAAGGTAGAATTTATGAAACTTGACTTATCTATGGTTCCCACTTCTTGAATATACTCCCGTATCCAGATTCCCTAGATTTCATCTTACATGTGAACATAGCCTAATTGATATCTGTATCTGGGTTGTGCGAGACCTTGAGAGCTCAGGTTAGTACTACCGTACAGACAAAGAGATGAAGGCTCGTCTTTAAGGTGTGTTCCACTTAAGGAATCTTATCGGCATTGCATATGATTATATCTTTCGATACTTTTCAATATTGCATGCAATTTGGGGTTTAAAGCAAAAGTATTATAGAAGTTCTAGGCCATTGCTTCCGCAAAATCAGAAGAACTTGCATAATACCCCAGATATCAACTATCTATAAAGACCTCGTATCTCATAATCAAGCAATATTTCAAACGAAATTTCGGGGTACTAAGTCCATATATCCAAGATGTGTTAATCCACAAGATTAAGCAGTTGTAAAATTTAGTCTATATCTCGAAAACAGTTTACTGAACGTGTTAAGCCTATCGACACGTCCATTGTAAGACTCGTTTATTACTTTTTAAAACTTTACATTTCTTTAGCATACTGTGATAGTCCACTAATGTACTATCATTTCCTTTTATGACACTGAATTCTTTTTATCTTTTTCAATGTTTTTGAACATTTTGAATTTTATATGTTTTTGGATTTTAAAATTTTTCGAATGTTTTTGTAGTTTTTCTAACATTGCTCCCCCTAAAATCAAAAACAACTTTTTGGATTTTAGTTTTTAATAAAATTTTAAACTAGAAAAATATTTACAAACCAATGTGGATCACGCAAACTCGTCGTCCGATCCGTATTCAACCTCAGCATCCGCACCTGTTAGCAAATTTTTCATACCGTTAACTCTCAACAAGTATTTAAACCGTGATAATGAAAATGGTTTGGTATAAAAATCAGCCTTTTGTTCGTCGGTGTGGATTTTTTCTATTCGTACCAATTTCTTTTCATAGCAATCACGAATGAAATGATAACGAATTTCAATGTGTTTTGTACGTGAGTGATGAACCGAATTTTTAGTTATATCGATGGCTGCCTTGTTATCAACATACAGCGGAGTGTCTAGAAATTGCAGACCATAGTCTCTCATCTGTTGTTGAATCCACAAAATTTGTGAACAACAACTGGAGGTCGAGATATACTCAGCTTCACAGGTAGAGAGAACGACCGATAGTATGTTTCTTACAGTGCCAGGTTACCATTCTTGTTCCAAAGAACTGGCATCCCGCTGTAGTTGATTTTGAATTCAACTTATCTACACCAAAATTGGAATCAGCATAGCCTGTGAGGTCAAAATTGTCGTTCTTCGGGTACCACAAGCCGGTGCTTGGGCATCCTTTTAGATATCTGAAGATACGCTTCACGATCTGCATGTGTAAGATCCTCGGGCTTGACTGATATTGGCGCATAGGCAGGTTAGATACATAATATCTGGGCGTGATGCCGTCAGATACATCAGTGATCCAATCATCGATCTGTATAACGTCTCGTCAACTTTGGCTCTAGTCTCGTCATCGCAAATGCCATGATTGAGAGAAAGAGGCGTAGATAGAGGCTTCAAGCTTTCCATTCCAAACTTCTTCAAGATGTCGTGAACATACTTAGTCTGGTGAATGAAAATACCATCCGGAAGCTGATCTACTTGCAAACCAAGAAAGAACTTCATTTCGCCCATCGAGGACATTTCGAATTTCTTTTTCATGATTCTCTCAAACTCTTTACAGAGACTATCATTTGTAGATCCAAAGATGATGTCGACAACGTAGATTTGAACTATAATCAGATGGCCATCAACTTCTCTGGTGAAAAAGTACTATCCACAGTTCCTCTGATAAAGCCGTTTCCGACGAGATGTTGGACAACGTCTCGTACCAAGCTCTCGGGGCTTGGTGTAGAACCATAAAGAGTAGGTACGCTTTCTTCTTGTTAAGTGGATCGACAAACCCTGGTGGTTGTCCAACGTACACCTTCTCGCGTAATTTGCCATACAGAAAAGCTGATTTGACATCCAATTGATAGACCTTAAATCCTTTCCATGATGCGAAAGCTATAAATATTCATATAGATTCCAATCGAGCTACTGGTGCATAGACTTTCGTGTAGTCTATCCCTTCCTGCTGGTGAAATCTCTTGACAACAAGCCTAGCTTTGTTACGAACAATAACTCCTCTATCATTACGTTTACACTTAAAGACCCATTTTGTATCAATTGCTTTCTGATTTTCTGGTAGGTCTTCAAGCTTCCACACACCCAACTTCTCAAACTACAATAATTCTTCTTGCATTGCTTATACCCAGTTTTCATCTGCTAAAGCTTCATTAACTGTCTTAGGCTCAATATGAGAGATGAAGCATGAATGGAAACAATAGTTCTGGGTTATAGCAACACGTGTGTAGAAACCATCTGAGTGCTTTATTAATTTTCCCTCGAGTTCTAACACCTGTTTGAAGTTCTCCTATAATATTTGTTGACGGATGATAGGAATATGATCGCGACAATTCTTCACTTGGAACATCTACTGAGTTTTGCTGATTAGTGATGTTGAGATCAACAACCAATTCAATGTTTGGAGAGCTTGATGAAGCTTCATTTCTGTTGTTCGGGACTGCAGATTGATTAAGAAGACTTGTTATATGCTCCACTTCTTCATCTGAAAAAGATGATTCCCCATCAGCATCAAATGTTGGTGCTTCATCTAAATCAGACTCTTGATTCTAAGGCATACAGGGCTCCGTTGTTGTATTCATTGGTTCAGTAGAGGCATTCGTTGGAAGAGTAGTGGGTGATGATAATGTTTCAGAAACATTTTCAGCCGGAACACCACTATTGTTTGAACTTGCGTCAGAAGAAGATGGATCCAACGTGGGTTGATTAACCACAATTGGTCGAACAATTTTCTCTTGATTCGCTGACTGGTGAAGATAATATAATGCTTCAACTTCTTCGTCAGTTGGTTCTATGGGCAAGTCAAATGACTTCCAAAGGACTTGATAGTTAAACAGCCACGCGTCACCTTTCCTTTGAATAGGATCCGCGTAATTGAAACAATCCACGTGTTGTGCTTCAACAACCTTTCGCAATGAAGGAACATATACTCTTCTCAACGGGCTCGCATATCCAACCAAGAAACCTTCGAGAGATTTAGCTCTGAATTTGCCATCTTGGTCTATTACGGTACAAAGTGCACCAAATGGTTCTAAGAACTTCAAATTTGGCTTCTGTCGGTTTATCATCTCAAAACATGTTTTCTTTGTTGGTTTGACAGTGAGAACCCTGTTTAGCGTGTAGCAAGCCGCAGCAACTGCTTCACTCCAGAAGCTGATTGGAAGTTTAGAATCTGCAAGCATGGTTCTCGCAGTTTCAATCAAAGTTCGATTCTTTCGTTCAGCAACTCCGTTTTGCTGTGGAGTATAGGGAGCACTAAACTCGTGCAGAATCCCTTTTGCGTTGCAGAATTCCTTCATTTTGTTATTCTTAAACTCTGTGCTGTTGTCACTTCTAATGCGTCTGACCGGCAGATGATAAATGTTCTCGAGTTTCTTGAATAGAATAACCAAGTTCTCGAATGTTTCGTCTTTTGATTCTTGAAAGAATACCCACGAATATCTCGAATAGTCATCTGTCACGACCAAGCAATATAAGTCTCCTGATATGCTTCGAACATTTACAGGACCAAATAAATCCATGTGGAGACGTTCTAAAGGCAACTTGATTGAGTTTAGAATTTTCTTCGGATGCGATTTCTTGATCTGCTTTCCTTTCTTGCATTCCAAGCAATGATCAGACATCTGAAAACTTCAAATATTTACACCTTCTACAAGATCATTATGAACCAAGAAATTCATTTTTCGCAAATGAATATGCCCCATCTTACGATGCCAAAGAATAGAATCTTTTTCAGTAGCCTTTGATACAAAACATTGTGCTGATTGTGATGAAGTGGTAGCAACACCCATATCAAGAACATATAAATCATTCTCACGTGGTGCTCGCATCAGAATCCACTCATCTGGAATTTTGAATCCCGACTTCAAGATAATACACTCTCTGTCGTTGAAATGAACTGTAAACTTCTTTCACAAATCTGCGATATACTCAGAAGATTGTTCTCAAGTTCTGCAATATAGTTCACGCGATCAAAAGAAACTATGCCATTGGAGAGTTTTCCCTCGGCGACTATCCTTCCACCTTGATTTCCTGCAAATCCAACATATCCACCATTGATAGCTTTAATGTCGAATAGCAATGCCTTCATTCATGTCATGTGCCTGGACGCTCCACTATCCAAAATCCACTTTGAAAGTACGGATCTTTGGAGCCCCTGCAAAATTCAGAAATTAGGTGAAAAGCTCTACCCAAGCCTTCTTGGTCTTGGGTTTTATAGGATAACCATCAACAAAAGCATATTCAAACTCATCAACATTATCAAAATCAAATTCATCATCTGTTTCAACAATGTTAATGTTTGAAAATTTCACTTTTTTTCTTATCTTTAACAGATTTGATATTATCGTCTTTAAATTCTGTTTTAATTTCTTTCACATTCTCACTAGTCTTTACCTGCTCAGACTTAGTGATTTCAGTCTTTGATTCTTTTGTGTTGTCAGTCTTTACCAGCTCAGACTTAACAACACCAGATGTTGTTGACATTTTCTTGGCAATCCAGGTTTATATTAACCTTTTTGATGTAAAACTTGTTTTCATTAGACCTAGAAGTTTCACCTTTTTTGAAAATGGAATTTTCAAAAATCTTTTCAGGCTTTGGTTTAACTTCTGGTTTTCATTCATTTCATTTCAAAATCTTTACAGGTTTTACAAACACTGGTTGCTTTGGTTTCACAACATTAGAATCTCTTCTTCGAGGATAAGCCTGTTTTGATTTCGGACAATGTCGTGCCATATGACCAATTTCATTGCACTTGAAACATGTCCGATTATCAAGTGGATGTCCTTTAACCGGTGGTTTTACCCTACTAGAGGTTTTGGCACCACTTGTAACCTTGGCTTTATCTGGAAGTTCTTTCTCCTTCTTGAACTCATCATTTGATTGCTTACCAATCAAATTCTCCTCATGAACTGTATTCGTCCCATATACAAACTTCAAGTTTTGTTTTTATATTCATGAAATTGTGACGGTTTCTTTACAGATTCATCAGTTTCTTCTTCTAAACCCAACACTGCTCTCCGGTTTTCCGGATGATCACCACCGTTTCTTTGGTAATTTTTTCTTTTAGGTTTGGAATAGAATTTTCGTTTATTGATTACCAATTCCTCTGATGTGACTTCCACGAGTTTAAAGAATTTATCAAGCAATTCTTCTTTCGCATTCTGAATCGGGAAGCTATCATCAAAGTATAGTCTATCCGAATCCTTAATTTTGTACATTACAATATTAGGATCGTCACTTAGACCATCTTCTGACGACTTATCATCATTTTCAGATTGTGAATCCGAATTCATTGAACTCGAGTTAGCGCTTTTGAAGCTGCCATCATCAGAATCACTTAAAACATTTTCAACCACTTTGTTAACCATAGCGTTGTTATCATCATCAGATTTAGCATAGACTATATCAATGTTCTCTGGCAACTCGTTTTTCTTTTCAGAAAGTAACTCAACATTGAGTACCTTGTCCATCCCATCTGCAGATTTAACACAATATTTCTCGCAAAGGGGTGGAGGAACATTGCTATATTCTTTGCCCGCTTTCTTTTTGGGTTTTTCTTCTGATGAGATTGTTGGAAGAATGTGATCGATAACATACGCGTTAGTGGTATAACTTCTTAACAATTGTCGAACTCTTTCAGTTTCAATTGTCATATCTTGAAGTTCTTGTTTGATTTAAGCAATGGTGTTGATATAAATGTTAATTGCTCTTTGTTTATCTATACTGTACCATTCAACATTCTTATATTATCATGTTGTTCGGTGTTATTTCTATCGAGTCTGCCATAATCATTTTTCATTTTGTCATACGCTTCTTTCATTGTGCGATAATCATATTTTAACAAATCGTTATGCACATTGTTTTCAGCGATGATCTTTGATTTTTCGGCACATTCGACACAAGGTTTGGTACATTTTGTACAAGGTTTCTCAACCTCTACAACTTGTACTTTGACAACTTCTTTCTCGATAACCTTTACCTCTGGACCTACCTTGGTTAGATTCGCCATTAAAGCTTTATCTGCCATGTCCTTGAGGTCTTCGGCTTTCATTTCTTGAGTGACATCAATGATCACTTCATCAATCTTTTTCTCCTCAAACACTTGTTCATTTCGTGCTTCCATCAAAGTGACCTGCAAAACTATCACAAGAATTAGAGGATAAAATTCCTTGTCTCTGCGTATGGATATATTCCTCTTCTTCCTGTTGTTGATGCAAATATTGTTGCAGAATAGCTTGTTCAAAAGCTACTGCTTCTGCTACTGCCGCTGCTTCAGCTGCTGCCGTTGCCTCCTCTGCAAATTATCTTCAACTATCTCTGCCATCAAAGCAACTCCGGTCATTTTTCCAATATAAGAGTTCCAGTCAAAACCGTCATCTTCTGTGGATGCAACCATGGCTTTCTCCGTGGTAATACTGTTTAGCTTTTCTTGGATCTCAATCTGAGTTTTCTTCGGGAAAGGTTTATATTGAAGTGCCTTCTTGTAATATTCATTCCCTCCTCCGAAAGGACTTTGATTTCCGGTTGCCTCGGTGTTCTTACACTCTCTTTTAAAATGTCCCTTCTATCGACATCTAAAACACGTGACTTTGGATTTATCAAAACCCAATTTGTTGCTGGAGCTTCCTATGTCACGGCCTATGAGTGCAACGAACTTTGTCCCTCTCCCGATGATCGAAGCTAAGGACCATTTGATGTCCATTAGTTCGAGATCTTCCTCGTCAACCTGGTCATAATCTTCTGCGGTCATTTCGGGGTTTCCGATCTTACCGGCAACGAGACATTCATCAGATTCTAAGACGGTAGCAAGTAGTGACATATGTTGTTTTGCAACTTCTTCTGAAACAACATTGTTCAAGTTTACTGCGCTGTTGCATTTGTAAATATTCGGATCAGAACTTTGCTGTTGGTTCTGATTTGCTTGACTTTGGAATGTTGAATTTGAACCAGTGCTCGAGTAAGAACTTTGTGGACTTTGGTCATACTGAGGCTGTGAATGATTCTGGTTCTATGGAGAAGCATTCATGTTTGCACTAAAAGCAGTTCTAATTTTTGGACTCGAAATGTTATCTTGCATTCCGTTTTTGTAGTACAAACCGATGTCTTGGACAACATTAGCATTTTTTGACTTTGCTATCTTCAGAAGCTCCATTTCGTGGCCTTCGAATTTATCGATAAACGTCGACAACTTGAATAAATCCCACTTATCACTATTCTTCAGAACCATCAAATACGTAGTCCATTCGCCCTCTGGTAGTGCGTCAGCAAGTTTGTTGATGTATTCTTGTTCCATCTTCTCAAGACGGTGTCTTCGCATTTGCACTTTGAGATGACAGAAACGCTCAATCATTTGCTTGATGGTCTCATTCTTTAACATGCTGAAAATATCAAACTCTTTCAGAATGAGAGCCTTCTTGCTTTTGATCATTTCAGCACTGCCTTGGTATTTCTTTTGTAACGACAACCAAAGCTCTCTTGTTGTATTATACTCTGGTAGCAAGATCAGAATATCTTCTTTGACTGACTGTTGGATGAGACTGATCATCTTTTTCTCAGCAATGTATTCGTCTCTCTGAGCTGTCGAGTAGTTGTACTTTTCAAGAACTTGTTGATGTTCATCTACCGAAATAGTGTAGCCTCTTTCGATTGACACCCAGCCAGCAAAGTGCATGGCTTGAACCCAGTAGGTAAATTTCTCTTTCCATGCTTCGTATTCATCCATGCTCATCAGCTTGGGCGGTTTGACGGTCGTTCCCATTTCGTTATCAAGGTTGACTTGATTGATCATGTTGGCGTTTGATGAACTAGCTCCGGACATATAAGCTCTTAGTTGATCTTCCATTGTGAATCACGAAACATGTACGCTGAAAATTTTTCAAAAACTTTGAAAACAGTTAGTCCTACTACAAGTTCGGTCGAACTTGTAGTGACAAATGAAGAATTCTTGGATTTTCTAACAAGTTCGGTCGAACTTGTTAGGTTTACTTTGAAAATTTTTGTTTATCTTCGGTCGAACTTATAACCCAAATTAAACAGATCTTCGAGCGAACTTGTTCAAAAGAACTTTGATGAAACACAAGCAAGTTCGGGCAAACTTACTTAAAATCTTCTTGATTTTACACAAGTTCGTCGAACTTGATGTAAAATTAAAGAAAATTCAGTATCTTCGAGCGAACTTGACTAAAACTTCCTCAAAAATCACCTAAGTTCGGACGAACTTACTAAAAAATCACTTGAAAAGTGATGTTTTAGTGCAAGTTCGGCCGAACATGACCAACAAGTTCGTTCCAGAAAGTTTTCAAAAACAAGGTTTTTTCAAAATTTCGACATGAATTCGTTTGAATTTGGTCTCCAATCTTTCAAGGGTTTATCTTTGTTGTATTTTACATGATATATTCAAAATTCAAAAGATTTGACCTGAATTCTTCATTTTGTGATCAAAAGTTAAAGAAAAAGAAGAATGGAGTAGAAATAGAAGAGTTCTTGTCTTGATACTATCAAATCAGGTTGTTCTAGCTCTGATACCACTTGTAGGACCGATCCTCGATGCTTAGGAACCTAAATTTGATATCTAACGTCCATAATAGCGGAAATATTACGTCGTGTTACCAATAGACAAGAATTAATCAGTTAATCGTCAGTTTCATTGATTAAACGTTCAGATTAGAGACTGACAGAGCTTCGCCTCTATAATGCCAAAGTTACAAATGAGACACACAAGCTAGGTATTTATAGGTTTACAAGTTCGGCCATGTAGACACAAGTTCGCCCGAACTTGCATAAGCAAGTTCGGCCGAACATGCGATACACTACATATACATGACCGAACTTGGCTACATCATTTCATAAATACTTCATATCCTAGCCTATTCATCTCTATACAATACAGACTCGATATAAGACTAAGACATAGACATTATGCACCAACATTTGACAAAATTCGTTTTTATAACATTATTATACATGTCTTAGCATGTCTAACTCATCATTTCTAGTTTAGTGCGTATTCCTTAGTCGAAAGTCGAGCGGTTTGACTTCTGCTTTGACTTTCGAATCTGACTCGTTTGGTCAACTTTAAGATCCGACCAAGCTATTATATGACCATATTAATATAGGAAATAACCCTCTGAGGTTATACCTTATGCTCATGTCGTTTGATAGGTTAAGTGACGAGTCGACTTCAGATACTTTTAAAATGTCAAATTACTTTTTTTTGCGTAAAATGGTTTAAGACTTATGTGAGCAATGTTTTTGACATGTAATATGATTATACAACATTAGTAAACATGTTTTACATATCGGAATCGCCATAGGACCCATTCGACCAGCTGGACCCTAATTACGCATACGACCCGTTAAAGTGGAGTAAATCATTTTAACAAGTCATAACGTGTCAAAACACCTATATACACTTCCACAAATCAGAATGTAAGGTTAATAAATCATATTAAAAGAGGGACATGCCACTATAACTAAGATAATCTCTTAAAAAACCGAGCGGAAATCATCAAATGATACGTAAAAGATAAGTCGGAACCAATTGATTCTATCTTGTTTATTGTTCTTTTAAATATTTCAATTTATTTTTAAAATCTATTTATTAAACATCTTTTCTCAAAAAAATTTGGTTAGATTAGACGTTGACGATATTCCGGTATTAAAAGCTCATGTGTCTTTGGACGACCTTGGGATCTTACCATTACTATACTACGCTAATGATGGGTGCACTTGCCCTGGCGTGTTGTAGAAAGTGATTGTGTTATGTTGTGTTTTATAAATTTAAAGCTTGATAAACGAGTAAAAATGCTTAAAATATACTAAAAGTTATACCCACACTCCGACACGTCACATAACTTCATAAAAAGACCAATATCACCACACAACTAACATCATAACCAACATCAACATATACACGCACACATGCATCATAAGAACTGATCATAGTACACTACTAAAATCATACATATAAAAAAATGCATCATCAATCATAAACAAATCAACGTATCATCTTATCCTGATAGTTATACAAAATTTTAGCTGAACAGGACAAACGAATTCAAAAGAAAAGTCAAATTCATCATCATATAAGAAGTTTAAAGATTGGAAAACTATAAAGGTTAACCCGTTGAATCAGTATTGCTTCCCCGTGCTTCGGATCTTCAAGTCTCGTCTTCTTTTCCCTTCCGAATCTTCTTCACCGCTTGTTTAAAGCCCTTTTTCGTGTTTTCTCAAACTCTAGGTCTTGTTTAGGGTTTCCATGGCATTCATTTATATCACGGACCAAACCGTACCTTGTACTTGCGTACAAGTCGTACTCTTGGTCCAGCCTATGACTTGTAACCTTTGATTGGACCCACTTTGGCCCAAATCCCTATGTGGATTATGTACTCTTCTTAAATGCCGGTGGTTATGATGCGTATCTAACGGTCGGTACGGGTTGTACTTTCCGCGATTCTTCACTTATGTCCTTAGTCTTTTGTTCACTGCTTCGTTTACACCATTTCACATCAAAATTAGCCTATTTTCATTATTTAACTGCAAATCTCAAAAAAACATCAATAACTATCTATTCTTACCAGATTTGTGAAAATTGCCATTTAAAAACGGTTCTTTTAACACTAGAATATTAAGTACCCTACGGCACATCACTGTCTTTAGTTTTTCTTTGTCAACGCTCCGATATAGATTTTTGCTGAAAACAAAATTTATTCAAATTGAGTATTTTTTGGTACTATAGGCGATAGCGAGTGCAATTACCGTTGCAGTACTTTAACGACCAAATCGATTATAAGCGAAAAACATCGATGTCTTTAGTTTTTTGTCAACATCCCGATAATTTTTTTTGAAACAAAGTTATATTCAAAATCGAGTAGGTTTTTTGTTATCGTCAGCTATAACGAGTACAGTTACAATTGCGGTACTGTGGCAAATTAATCAAACCGAATATGACCTAACATCATCGTTTCCGGTATTCATATTATTGGAATCTGTATCGCATTCGCATTTATGGTTTCTAATGAGTCGAACCAATAATAACCTAAGTCACACCGTGTAGCACGAGAGAAAACAACCAAACTCCTACTGCATTGCATGAGTGAAAACTAGTATATGTTTAATATGTATTCAAAGTACACAAAAGGGAAGTAAATGTGAAGGTCTCATTTAAAAAGTTTGATAATATAGATACCTTTAAAGAGAATGTGGAAGACTTCAAAAGTTTTATTTTTTTATGTAAAAGTGAAAAGGATGAAAGGTTATGTAATCCTAACTTAGACATCAAAGAAATATCTCCTAAAAGATTGCGTGAACTAAAAAATTAAATGAACTTCTACTTCAAAATTTAAGGATTTAATGAAATTTTGTTTTTTAAGGATATAATCTAAGCTCATCAATAGTCTATTTAATTGTCTAATTTTAATGTGTCAATTTAAACCTGAAAATGATGAAAGGTTATGTAATCCTAACTTAAGCATAAAAGAAATATCTTCTAAAAGATTGCGTGAACTAAAAAATTAAATGAACCTCTACATCAAGGCTAAAGGATTTAATGAAATTTCGTTTTTTAAGGATATAATCTAAACTCATTGAATATCTACTCTAATAATCTAATTCTAATGTGTCAATTTAAACTTATACAACTTAAAAAAATATATATAGGTAACTTATTAGACACTTGCAAACTTAAATATGGTATAAATGGATTAGCAACATGCACATCATTGTTTGTTGCCACCACGAATCGGTCATCACCACTACCACAAAATAGCCATTGCTACTAATGTAACCATTGTTGTCGTCACTAACCTCCATAGTTATATTCTACAACACTACATGTGTGATCACCACCAGCTTCGTTGCCACCATCTCCATAGCGCCATCATTACCATGTGCTCCACTAGAGTTTTTGTTGTCATCCCCATCACCAACAACCACAACCTATAGCCGCCATATAAATAATATGCCACCAAGTTTGATAGTTTTTCTTAACGAATAATTTCAATTCAAACTAATTTTATTCCGGACCTGTATTGATTTAAACCAAAATGATACTCTTTTAAAACAAGTTGTTCTGGTCGGATCTCATTTTCAATCGAACACATTACCCAACATCCAACATGCCTTGATCCGCCTGGCTTGTTAGGCTTAGTATCTTCTTAAGTATAATTAAAGGGCATTCCCTAACCTACCCAAAATTTCACCAATCATGTGTTACCAACTAACTTTTACCCTAAATTACCTCAAAACACATTTTTAGCGGCATCACTACTCTAAAAAATAGATCCCACCTTTTTACACTACTATCTCTATCTCTCTCCTACTCACAACACTTTTCAATCGGTAACCGATGATGTTAGCGATTCAGGTAGGGCTGCTAGCGAACGAACAAACACAAACACGACCTTGTTTGTGTTCGTTTGTTAAGAAATATATATGTTCATGAACGTTTACCAAACGAGATCTTATGTCCGTGTTCGTTTGTTAAAGAAATGAACATGTTCATGTTCATTTGTGTTTGTTTGTTAATTTTAGGTAACGAACAGAAACGAATGTTGATGAACATAAGTGAACACAAACTAATGTTTATGAACACAAATGGAAACAAACAAACACAAACAAACTTTCATGAACAGAACATATAATACATTATCACTTGCATATTTTATTTGTTAGAATTTTGAAGCATTTAAATAAAATATAAAAACTAAAAACACTAATGAACTGTCGAACACAAACAAACATGCTACCAAACGTTTACAAACAATAACGGGGTCAATTCGTAGAACTATGTCAGTTCGTATGAGTTGTCCAGCACGTACGAGTGGGGCCTTGTGCGATCTGGTATGTTTTGTGTCCAAAATCGAGGGTTTTTCGCATCTTTCTTTAGGAAATCGAGTTTTCATTCCTCCAGCCTTAAGGCACTGATCAAACGAGAGCTGGAGAGGTCTTTTGAGCGAGTTAATCACTTGTGGGAACTTGGACTGGATCGTACGAACTGGTCAGTTCGTGCGAGCCAGCCCAGTTCGCACGAGTTGACTGTCCTGCGTCTTCGTGCGTTTGGAACTGAGTTTCGCCTGAAACGGATGTGATTTCGAGTCCTTTTCATGACGGTTTTGACACCGCTTTGTCCCACTATCCAGTGAGCAAAACATATGTCAGTTTGGTCCGTTTTAGTATAAAAAATCAAGTTAAAACAGTTTTCCTGGGATTTGAACACTTGGTGAGTTGAAATAGCAAGATTTCTAAGTTGGCAAGCCAAGGCAAACCCAATATACTCGTTTAACTGTGAATCTAAGGTAAAACAGAAGTTTTATTGTAAAAGATGAAGGTTTTTCATAAACAGAGGAAGTTTGGATAAAATCGAAGATAATCTTGTGTAAATCGTTGTGGGGAAATCGTTATGCTTTGTATAAAAACGAGTAGTTACTTACTTGGGAAACAGAGAAAACGAGTAGAGAGTGTCCTATGCGAAGTGAGCAGCAAGAGGAGTGTATATGAGGAAGTGTGGTATTTATAGGAGAAGGAAGGAGTAGGGTTTGGGATCAATTCGCACGAATTGATGTTCTGGTGTGAGTTGGTGAAACTCGCACGAACTGTCCAGCTCGCACGATATGTCCAGTTCGTACGAGTTGGCCAGTTTAGTGCGGGTTGTTCCCAGCTCGCGCGTTGGCTGTTTGTTTGGTGTTTTTCATTGGTGTTAGTTAGTTTTAGTGCGTTAAGCGTTGTGTTATGTATGGAGTTTATCGAGCGAGCGAGTGAGCGTTTGAGCGAGTATAAAATATATAAAACATGTATACACATAAACACACAGCATAACATAACCATCATTAATAACCGCGTTTAGTTTGCGTTGTGACAAGAGTTCGAGTATTAAGCGTTTTAAATGCGTAACTGAGCGTGTGATGAAAATGTATTTAGTATAGTGTTAACCCTTTTTACATTGGAATCTCAGAGTACAAATGGTTAAAAACAAAATAAGCGATAAATAGAGACATCTGAGATGTCGGGTTGTTACACTTTGACTTTCGAATATGACTCGTTTGGTCAACTTTAGGATCCGACCAAGCCCATTTATATGACCATAGTAGTATAGGAAATAACCCTCTAAGGTTATACCTTATGCTCATGTCATTTGATAGGTTAAGTGACCAGTCGACTTTAGATACTTTTAAAATGTCTAAATTACCCTTTTTGGGTAAAATGGTTTAAAACTTATGTGAGCAATGTTTTTGACATATGATATTATCATACAACATTACTAAACATGTTTTGACATATCGGACTCGTTATACGACCATCTGGACCCGTAATTACGCAGACGACCCGTTAAAGTGGCGTAAACCATTTTAACAAGTCGTACCGGGTCAAAAAACCTATATACACTTTCCAAATCAGAATGTAAGGTTAATAAATCATATTGAAAAGGGACATGCCGCTATAACTAAGATAATCTCTTAAAAAACCCAAAGTGCGGAAATCATCAAAGGATACGTAAGAGATAAGTCGGAACCAAGTGATTCTATCTTGTTTATTGTTCTTTTAAATATTTCAATTTATTTTTAAAATCTATTTATTAAACATCTTTTCTCAAAAAAATTGGTTAGATTAGACGTTGCCGATATTCCAGTATTAAAAGCTCTTGTGTCCTTAGACAACCTAGGTATCTTACCATCACTATACTATGCCAATGATGGGTGCACTTTCCCTAGCGCGTTGTAGAAAGTGATTGTGTTATATCGTGTTTTATAAATTTAAAGCTTGATAAACGAATAAAAGTGCTTAAAAATACTAAAAAATAAACCCACATCCAACACGTCACATAACTTCATAAAAAGACCAATATCACCACACAACTAACATCATTACCAACATCAACATATGCACGCACATATGCATCATAAGAACTCATCATACTACACTACTAAAATCATACATATAAAAAATCCATAATCAATCATAAACAAATCAACGTATCATCTTATTCGGATAGTTATACAAAAGTTTAGTTGAACAGGACAAACAAATTCAAAACAAAAGTAAAATTCATCATCGTATCAGAATTTTAAAGATTGGAAAACTATAAAGGTTAACCCGTGGAATCAGTATTGCTTCCCCGTGCTTTGGATCTTCAAGTCTCGTCTTCTTTTCTCTTCCGAATCTTCTTCACCTTTGTCTAGAGCCCTTTTTCGTGTTTTCTCGAACTCTAGTTCTTGTTTAGGATGTCCATCGCATTCCTTTTATATTACGAACCAAACTCTACCTTGTCCTTCCGTACAGGTCGTACTCTTGGTCCAGCCTATGACTTGTAACCTTTGATTGGACCCACTCTGGCCCAAATCCCTATGTGGATTTTATACTCTTCTTAAATGACGGTGGTTATGATTCGTATCCAATGGTCGGTACGGGTTGTACTTTCCTCGATTCTTCACTTATGTCCTTAGTCTTTTGTTCACTGCTTCATTTACACCATTTCACATCAAAATTAGCCTATTTTCATTATTTAACTGCAAATCTCAATAAAACATCAATAACTATCTATTCTTACCAGATTTGTGAAAATTGCCATTTAAAAACGGTTCTTTTAACACTAGAATATTAAGTACCCTACGGCACATCACTGTCTTTAGTTTTTCTTTGTCAACGCTCCGATATAGATTTTTGCTGAAAACAAAATTTATTCAAATTGAGTATTTTTTGGTACTATAGGCGATAGCGAGTGCAATTACCGTTGCAGTACTTTGAAGACCGAACCGATTATAAGCGAAAAACATCGATGTCTTTAGTTTTTTTTGTCAATGTTCTGATATTTGTTTTTGAAACAAATTTGTATTCAAAATCGAGTAGTTTTTTTGTTATCGTAAGCTATAACGAGTACAATTACAATTGCGGTACTGTGGCAAATTAATCGAACCGAATATAAGCTAACACCATCGTTTCCGGTATTGGTCTTATTGGAATCCGTATCGGCATTCGCATTTATGGTTTCTAATGAATCGAACCAATAATAACGTAAGTCACACCGTGTAGCTCGGGAGAAAACAACCAAACTCCTACCGCAAGGCGTGAGTGAAAACTCATATATATTAAATATGTATTCAAAGTACACAAAAGGTAAGTAAATATGAAGTTCTCATTCAAAAAGTTTGAGGAATAGTTCTAAAGTTTTATTTTTTCTTTACGTAAAAGTTAAAAGGATGAAAGGTTATGTAATCCTAATTTAGACATAAAAGAAATATCTATTAAAAGATTGGATGAATAAAAAATTAAAGGAACTTCTACTTTAAAATTTAAGTATTTAATAAAATTTTGTTTTTAAGGATGTAATCTAAGCTCATCAATAGTCTATTCTAATAATCTAATTTGAACGTGTCAATTTAAACCTCTAAAGGATGAAAGGCTATGTTATCCTAACTTAAGCATAAAAGAAATATCTCCTAAAAGATTGTGTGAACTAAAGAATTAAATGAACTTCTACATCAAGATTAAAGGATTTAATGAAATTTTGTTTTTTAAGGAAATAATCTAAACTCATCAATAGTCTACTCTAATAATCTAATTGTAATGTGTCAATTTAAACCTATACAAATTAAAAAATAATACAATAAAATAGGTAACTTATTAGACACATGCAAACTTAAATATGGTATAAATGGGTGAGCAACATGCACATCATTGTTTGTTGCCACCACGAATAGGTCGTCACCTCTACCACAAAATAACCGTCGCCACTAATGTAATCATTGTTGTACGTCGTCACTAACCTCCATAGTTGTATTCTTTGTGGTAGCCATCGCCACTAATGTAATAATTGTTATACGTCGTGAGCAACCTCCATAGTTGTATTCTACAACACTACATGTGTGATCACCACTAGCTTCGTCACCACCATCTCCATTAGCGCCATCATTACCACATACTCCTCTAGGGTTTTTGTTTCATCACCATCACCAACAACCATAACCTATAGCCGCCATATAAATAATATACCACCAAGTTTGATAGTTTTGTAACGAATAATTTCAATCCAAACTAATTTAATTCCGAACATGTATTGATTTAAACCAAAATGATACTTTTTTTAAAACAAGTTGTTCTGGCTGGATCTCATTTCAATCGAACACATTATCCAACATCCAACATGCCTTGACCCGCCTGGCTTGTTAGGCTTGGTATCTTCTTAAGTATAATTAAACGGAAAGGGGCACAACCCCAACCTACCAAAAATTTCACCAATCATGCGTTACCAACTAACTTTTACCAGAAATTACCTCAAAACACATTATTAGGGCATCATTACTCTAAACCATAGATCCCACCTTTTTACACTACTATCTGTATCTCTCTCCTACCCGCAACACTTTTCAATCGGTAACCCGATGATGTTAGCGATTCAGGTAGGGCTGCAAACGAACGAACAAACACAAACTTGGTTGTGTTCGTTTGTTAAGAAATATATGTGTTTACGAACTGTTCATGAACGTTTACCATACGAGATTTTATGCCCGTGTTCGTTTGTTAAGGAAATGAACATGTTCATGTTCGTTTGTGTTTGTTAATTTTAGATAACGAGCAGAAACGAACGTTGATGAACATAAATGAACACAAACTAACGTTCATGAACACAAATGGAAACAAACGAACACAAAACAAACGTTCATGAACAAACATATAATACACTACACTTACATATTTTATTTGTTAGAATTTTGAAGCACTTAAGTAAAATATAAAAACTAAAAACACTAATGAACTATCAAACACAAACGAACATGTTATCAAACGTTCACGAATATAAATGAATGAACACAGCCTATATTCATGTTCGTTCATTTAATTAAACGAACAAAATATTTTATTAATATTCGTTTGTTTAATAAACGAATGAATACAAACATTTGATTTGTTTATAGCTTTATATTCATCTATGCTACCCGAAACCCAAATCGATGAGTCCAGCCACATCCCTAACAAAAATTTGTAATCCAGATACAGGTAACAACTATTTATTTTAGTCTTAAAAAAACTATTTATTTAGTGGGTCGGAAATAAAATATAAGGTTAAAACCTATCAAAAAGTAAAATTTTACATATTTTAAACTGGTCCCTCTCCTATCCTCACTTAGTACGAACTATAATATATAAAATATAACACCTTTCATAATAACTACTATTATATATTTTTCTCTTTACCTTACAAACCAAAACTTATTATTAAAATTTCATTCAATTTAGATCTCATGTTAATGTGGGAAAGGAAGGAAACCGAATGGAAATGTTGGGTCAAAAATGGAATAACTAGCCAGTCAACTTTAGCCAAAAACCATTGCGACTTACAATGCGTAACACCAAAAAATGTTAAATTTATCATATCTCACCAGCTGTACTTCGTGTTCCCCAACACCCTATTGGCTCATTCTAGACACCACCACAGGATAACCTCTACTCAATCTAAAACCGCCTTTCTAAACAACACTAAATACTACTGCTCTCCCTTATCGTACGCCTCTCTGCACTTCCCCTGCTAAACGTACACCCCACTCACACTCTCTTCTAAAAAGCCATCATCATCACCTGCAATCCTACCTTCTTAACATCTATACTGCTACTCTACAACTCTCTTTCTAGCTAGCTGGTGGCTTATTTTAGAAGGCTTCAAATATTTGAATCTTTTCCTGATTTGGTGGTTCAACTTATTATTATTATTGTTATTATTATTGTACAGATCTGAGTTCATGGTGGATAGGTTTTCATGCCAATTGGGTTCTGTGTAAGTGGATAAGTGTTGTCTTTTTGTTTTCACTAGTATATATATTCTAGATCTTTAAATTTGCTAGTGCTACCGGACAACTTAAAAGAAGACAAAGCTGGATAAATATTGAAAACGATATCGTTTTCAAACTGATTAAGTTGATAAAAACGGTTAATCTTTTGAGTTCCTTTGAGTTGAGTTATTTGGTTATGGCGAACCGATGGTGGTCGGGAAATGTTGGGCTGAATCCGATGACGTCATCCGGGCAGCCGCCGTCGCTTCACTTACGTCACCCGGCGGCGGAGGAAGAGAAGACGGTGTTGAATACCACTGGAAACAGTTCAAACCCTAACCCTAAGGGTCAGCACGGTGAGAATGAAGAGGAATTTGGGGAGCAAGAGCATAATAATGTTGGGGGAGGGTCGTTGGAAATATCCGATCCTACGAGCTCGGGTGGAGGCCGGCGGCCGCGTGGACGGCCGCCAGGCTCCAAAAACAAACCGAAGCCACCTATTGTGATTACTAAAGAAAGCCCCAACGCTCTCCGGAGCCACGTGTTGGAAATCACATCCGGAAATGATATTTCCGAATGTATCGCGACGTTCGCTCAGCAACGCCACCGCGGGGTTTCGGTCCTGAGTGGGAGTGGCGTCGTGACGAACGTCACGCTCCGTCAGCCTGCGGCCCCTGGTGGGGTGCTGACACTGCAGGGGAGGTTTGAAATACTGTCGCTTTCGGGCGCGTTTTTGCCTCCCCCGTCTCCGCCTGGGGCCACTGGGCTGACGGTGTATTTAGCTGGTGGTCAGGGTCAGGTGGTTGGGGGGATGGTGGTAGGCCAGCTAATGGCCTCTGGGCCGGTAATGGTTATTGCGGCGACGTTTACTAACGCGACTTACGAGCGCCTGCCGTTGGAAGATGAGGGAGAAGAAGGGGGTGACATGCAAATACAGCAAACTTCAGGGGTGAATGCTGGAAATAGTCCTCAATCTGGAGGGGCTCCTCCTCATGGGGATAACTTTGCATCTTCTTCAATGGCGATTTACAATCAGCCCCCTAAACTATTGCGAAATGGACAAATGCAACAGGATATGTTTTGGACTACTCCTCCACGCTCTTCGCCGTCTAATTTCTAGCTATTGTCAAACCAAGCTCCTCTCCTTTGTAGAAGAAGAATAGGGTAGAAACTAGAAAGGTAGAATTTTCATTTTCTTTGATGATATTTTGATTAGGGTTGTTAACGTTGTTTTGTTGTAATATCAATGTGACTTATCTATTTAGTTTGGTGGTAGTTTTTGATGGTTTTGAAGCTAAGTTTTGAGCCTAAAGTTTTAAAATGAAATTTGAGTTTTTAAAGTCCTATTCCGATTCGAATACGAGCATTCCAACTTGACACCGTGACTTGTTTAGTTGGTTTGATGGCTTTTGAAGCTAGTTTTACTTGTTATAATTGGTGTTCATTGGTTCGTTATTCATGTTATTGAATAGAGCTATTCAAGTTGGAAATTTTACAAATAAGTTAACCGTAGTGAGGCTGTTATAAAAGCTATTTCAGACGAAGTGATTCATGAAAAGCGTGACTTGACAACCAGCTTATGTTTATTTTATTTCCTTTTTGATACTTTTGGTTTTCTGACATCAGATGTTGTGGACCTACTTAGTCGAGTTCAAATAGTCATGCATAGTAATATTTATGACCCTGAGATCTATAGACGTAGTTTTTAAAGACTTGGTTTTACTATTCAAAAATTGATAGTGACACAGTTTGTTGCTTGTTTATCATCTATTCAATATAAATTCATAACATGAAACTAATACATGATTAAAATTGCAAAGAGAAAAAGTTTAATATAAATTTTAAATTTTTTGAGTTCGATTCAAATAAAGAATATTGCCACTTAATAAAACAGATTTGTATATTTTTTGTTATTGCTTCCATCTCAACAATGACAGAAAACTAATAAAAACAGATTTGTATATTTTTGTTATTGCCTCCCTCTTAACAATGGCAGAAAACCCTATTAAATTTGTTTCGAAAAGGTATGGGGTTCAGACATCTTTAATCAGGTCTTTATGCTTTGGTTTGAAGTTTCAGCCACTTGCACTTGCGGACGGTGACGAAATATAATATATTATAATTTTGAATTCTGATAAACATAGCCTTGTGAGTTGTGATGACCATAACGCCCTGGCCACCAGCCATTTTGTAGGAATGAAACCTGACGACAAATATTTTTTGTTTGTTTTTAACTACTAAATGATTGCAATTGAATAATTAGCAAAGGGAATTATAGTAATCGGTCACCCAATCGTTATGTATACATATATGAATCAAAATTGCTTAAAATGAGAAACAAACATTGGTTCACACATTGAGTTTTAAGCAAACACAAATATAAAAAAGTGGTTGAATTTTGTTGACAATCAGACCTAAGAACACGAACACAAAATTTGCTCTCAACCAAGAACGACTTTTTCTGTTTATTATAAAACTTGACTCTACAAAAATACAGAACCCTAACCATCTATCTATTTATAATAAATAACTTCCTAAACCTATTCAAACTCATAATCCTATCTCCTAGACATTCAAATACTAGATAAACATTAAAAACTAATCCTATCCTGCTAGAAAAATCAAACAATTTAATTAAAACTAATTAAATCAATCTTTCACATTGACCCCTTCGACTTTCTTTAGTTCGTGTTTTAGGATTAAATCCTTTAAATTTATAGTGTTATTTAACAGATAAACTAGTGTTAACTCACATGTGGTCCAAATTTTTAATGACTCGTTAACAAAAATCAACACCACAATGTCAGGTATACTTGGTAGAGTATCCAACCGCTATACATTTCGTGTGTGTTATTTTACTGAAAAGAAATTATATTTTTTTTTCTTGTATATAACGAAATTCCTTCTTCTTCATCGTTGACTGGTTGGCTCTTAAGTGGCAACGATACATCACTAAAAACTTTCTTATTACAAGAATTTTTTTTCTTATTCAATTATATATTTACTAAAGCATCCAAAAATTTATACCGTCTTAGGTTGGTTTTAGTTTGCATGTTGTAACAGTTATGTAAACACATAGTTGAAAAGAATGTGATTTATTGAGTTTGATCGTATCCGTAAAATTAGAAATTTAATAAATTACTTTACAAGTAATCTAGTTTAGATAAAGTAAATACAATAGTATAAATAATAGTTTTAATAGTGATGAAACTTGCCAAAGTGGGAAAAGAGTGACAAGACGCATGAATGGAGACATCTGTTTTATGCATTTATGGCAACTCAACTCTTTTGTCAACAACTTGTTTTGTTTGGAGATTATCTAGAAAAATAATACAACCTTTTTATTAAGTTCCTTCTATTTTCACACCCTATTTTTTTATTTTTATAACTTTAAATGTATACTATACATTCCATATAGAATGTTGTTCTACAGAAATGTATACAGTGAAATATCTTTTTTGTTTTACATGTATTCTGTCCATATACAATTGTGTACAAGCAATATAATGTTATACGACCAAATGAGTTTATTTTGTGAGGTTTTATCAGGTTTTCGGACTTTCTAACAAATATATACGGGTCTTATAATCTTATACAAAAGATAAATATTTACGATGATTGCTGAAGGTTTTCGGTATCCAGAGTTTTTTGGGTTGTTTGCAGCTAGGATTCAAAATGAGTAAAGTTTTATTATAAACTTTTTGATGAAAGTTATCATCTTTTGGGTCAAGTGAAGCAATAAATGAAGGACTATATTTTACTTATTTTATATTTATATATGAAGCATATTATAAAACTTGGTAGTTGTTCCCATACCCCATGCCACCTCAGTAGTTACCTAGTCCCCTGTCGTCTTGGTAGTTGTTACCATATCCATACCACTCTCATCCTTGCGTTGACAGATTCCGTAACCCCCGTCTCCATAGTCACTTGTTCCAGCCACGGTGTAACAACTCTCCAGAACACCTCGAAATTAGCCGAAACGTAAAACCGGACACACAAATCGAGACGCAGCATGCAAAATGAGAAAGGTTCACCTGGACAGTCCAGGCGCCACGCGACAGAGACACCGGTCTCTGTCGCGACGCACGGGAGGTATCCAGGTGACGTGACACCGTTTCGCGCCATCTGGCAACCCTACACTTGTGACCAGGCTGACCTAGCCTAGCTAGGCACCTCAGGCGCCACGCGAGAGGGAACCCAGATCCCCGCGTGACGCGCGGGGAGGTCAAAATTGGGTATAAATAGAGCAGTCTGGGACGAAGTCCAGTGCTCACATTCGATCGAAATTCTCTGATCGTACTCTCTCGTATCCCCACTTTTCTGATAAACACCCCCCTAAAACCCTAAACCCCTAAACCTGCGAAGCGCTGCCCTAAGTAACTTAACCCCCGATCACTAATTCACTATCTTACCCAATCGATCTAGAATCGCCAACGCATGTCTAGGCTCTGCCCGACTACGTTCGTTGGAGTTCTGTCGAGTGTTGTATGGTTAAAGTGACTTGGGTTAACTTACTAACACATGTGCATTGTATGTTTTAATAGAAATCCCAGGAAGTAATCAAGAACTATCACCAGGAACTCCGTAGGAATACTTAAGTGTTCAAGGCGAGTACATTCTCTTTTTGTAAATCTTTTTGTGAGTCAAAATGTGTTACCAAAACTTCAAATGATTTAATTATGCTTAACAATGATTGAGTATATGTATCCTACAATTACTGCCGGTATGTTGGGGTTTTGTATACATTGCTAGTCCAAAGTCACAGGAATGTGACAGGAACCGTTACCGTTGGGCGACAGGGCCCAAAGTAATATGACCCACAAGTCAGGATTGACAATACTGATTGAGTAATTATGTAGATATAAACATTGTAAATGTGGATGCTCCTCAATAACTGTAAAGTATAATCACTTGTTTTGATAAAACTAAGATGGATTCGCCAGTATTTATTGCTAATAAAATGTTTTTAAAACGCGTTTCAGGTAACTTAATGTGAAGCTAATAGAAGCCAGTTGGAGAGCACTGAAGGCTTAGAAAAGTGGCTATAAAAGTTACCTAAATAAAAAGGAGTTTCTGTTTTCCATAAATTAGGGTCTGTCCCTAAAAATATGTACTGTAATGGAACCATGGATTTTACCCCATCTGTTTAATATAAAAGTTTGGTGTTTTGAAACTCTGATATTTATTTTCTAACTACGATCCTGATGTCGTAATTCCGCTGCCAAATTAATAAACACCGGTACCACCAGCTCTGTGTCCCGCGGCCCCCGCTCCCGGGGTGGGGTCGTGGGCTGCGACAGAAGGTGGTATCAGAGCTATGCCACTGGTTTAAGCCATTTAGGTGTTCTTTTGAAATACCTAGATTTTAAACAAATATGTATATATTTGGTATTATTTTACTAACTTCTTTAGTTTATAGAATGAGTGATCAGATTACTTCTTACGCTTATCGTCACCTACCTCATTCTCTGATGGATGAAGAAACATCCCAGCCAACCACAGACTACACCACAGATTTCGAAGATGCTTTTGTTTTAAAAGCCAAATCTGTAGAACTTTTTCTCCCTAAAAAGAGAAATTGGTAGTAGAGCCAAAGTAGAGAAAAGGAAAAGATTGAGACAAGCTCAACAACGAGCCCTAGCAGCTAGAACTGAGAGAAACACCCGAACCCCAAAGTTAGACCCTTGTGGGAGGAAGAATTGGATAGGCAGCTAGCAAATTTTCACATGTTTGGAAATGCAGAAGGAGAACCTAATTTCAATCAAGTAGCAAATCCAGAACCTCTGTTGCTTCCCTTATTTCCTAACCAACCCATAAACCTATAGCAGAATCAGGAAAATCAATTTCCAATACCAGCCTTTGACCCCAATGAGATACCTAGAATTCCAGCCCCAAACCCTGTAGATCCATGGTGGGCTAATACCTGGGCAATTCAGAACCTGCTAGAAAACCCAATCCCATATGAAGAACTAGTTCCACATTACCCTGAACCAGTGCCAGCCCCAATACTACCCAGAGAACATGTGGAAGAACTCTGCCAGCTTGGAGATGAATTGGTGGAGGAAGGAAACCGAATTCGCCACATCGGAGAGAAACTCGTCTGGAAGTATGACGAGCGAGAAATGCAGTTTTAAGGAAGCCATAGCTTAATATATAATATATATATGTGTGTTTATTTTGTAACGTTAAAAAAAAGAATAATATCACTTATATAAATATATCGATGCATAGGCTAGTAATATTTGAATTTCAGTTATGCTTGTACTAGATGCATATGTATGAAAAGAGTAAAAGTCGCAATGCTCGGCGATTTTGGTTCACTGTGTTGGTGTAATTGTTATTTAATTTATTCTGTGATATTAATACCTGCTAAATGTTTATAATTCAGATGTCAGACGAAATAAATCAGGAAACCCAGAATAACGATAATAAAGGGAATCAAATGAATAAAAGTGCTATCGAACACATAGTGGCCCAAGGAATCATAGATGCTATGCTCTATATTATCGACACCATTAAAAAGACAGGAAATAATGATTCCATAAACGGAAATAAACGTGTACCCCCTGAAGCAAATCACAACGTGAATGGAAATCCCGAACTGTTAGTCCAAGCTCCAATTCCAAAAAGAAGAAGAACCATCTCATATGGTTGTTCTTATAAAGAATTCTTATCATGCAAACCGATAGAATTCCCAGGTAATGAAGAAGCTATTTCAGCCTTGCGCTGGATAGAAAAGACAGAAGCCATCCTCAAGATAAGTAAATGTGCAAATGAAAATAAAGTCATGTATGCTTCTAATCTTTTTAAAGATGCAGCTTTAGAGTGGTGGAATACCATTTTTCAGTCCAAAGGAAATGCCAGAGTTTACAGTATGGAATGGAACAACTTTAAGGAAATAGTTGAAAGGAAATTCTGTCCTCCTAATGAAAAGGAGCAGATTGCTAATAAATTCCTAAATCATAGAATGACTGGGGTAAATTCAGAGAATATACTACGACATTCTTTGAATATGCAAGGATTGTACCAACCCTGGCCTCACCAGAACCAATATTAATCTCCCGTTACATCTGGGGATTAATCGGTGAGATCAGACATGTAGTCAAGGCAGCTAGATCACAAACCATAGAAGAAGCAGTAGAGCTAGCAAATACTTTGACAGATGAACTGGTACGTGCGCAAGAAGAAAAACAGAAAAGGAACCTAGCTCAAAAGATCACACAGGAACTACGTTATGGAAATTCCAACCGTGGGAAAGGAGCAAGTTCTTCTTCACCCCCGTGTAAGTACTGCAAAATGAGACATTCAGGAAAATGCTCTACATACTGCAATTTTTGCAAATTTCCAAGGCATAAGGAAAAAGACTGCAGAAAGAAAGTTAGCATTGGGCTATGCTACCATTGCGGGGAAGCCGCTCATATTAGAACTAACTGCCCGAAACTAGCTCTAGCGGCAAACAATAAAGCAAAGACAGCTGAAGGACCCAAGAAGACTGCCAGAGCGTTCGTGCTGACCGCGGAAGAAGCAAAGATGATTCCGGATGTGATTGCCGGTACGTTTTTAGTTAATGATGTTTATACAAAAGTATTATTTGACTCTGGTGCAAACCAAAGTTTCATAAATACTTCCTTTTGCAATTTTCTTAATCAACCATTAACTAAACTTCACCAAAACTGTCTGGTGGAGACGGCAAATGGATCTTCTATCCAAATAAGCAAAATCCTGCGAGGAGCAAAGATTAGAATTTTGAATCATAATTTTTCTGCTAATCTTTTTCCAATGGATCTTGCCGGATTTGATGTTGTGTTAGGAATGGATTGGTTGGTAGCCAATCAGGCACGAATAATATGTGATCAAAAGTCTGTAGAAGTAAATGTGCCATCTGGTGAAAGGATCACAATTAAAGGAGATAAGTCGACAAAATCAACAAAGTTCATATCTGTGATGAAAACTGCAAGCTATGCACGGAAATGAGGAATAGTGTATATGATTTCCGTAATCATTAATACTAAAGGAAAAGAATTAAAGGATATTCCTGTAATATCTAATTTCTCAGATGTCTTCCGGATTACCGCCAGATCGAGAGGCTGAATTTAGAATTCACCTAATACCAGGAACGTCACCGATTGCCAAAGCACCCTATCGCCTAGCACCGATGGAGATGCAGGAACTGAAGAAACAACTGGACGAATTACTAGAGAAAGGTTTCATACAACCCAGCTCATCGCCATGGGGAGCGCCGATGTTGATTGTTTAGAAGAAAGACGGGTCAATGCATATGTGCATTGACTACCGAGAATTGAATAAGGTTACAATTAAAAATCGGTACCCACTACCAAGAATCGACGATCTGTTTGATCAACTCCAAGGAGCCCGATTCTTTTCTAAGATCGACTTACGCTCAAGATATCATCAGTTGAAAGAACAGGAAGAGGACATTCCTAAAACAGCTTTCCGAACAAGGTACGGTCATTATGAATTTACTGTCATGCCATTTGGTTTAACCAATGCCCCAGCTGCATTTATGGACATGATGAACAGGATACGTAAACCATACCTGGATAAATTCGTAATTGTCTTTATAGATGATATTCTAATTTACTCTAAAAGTGAGGAAGATCACGCAGAGCATTTGCATATACTCTTAACATTGTTGAGGAAAGAAAAGCTTTACGCAAAATTCTCAAAATGCGAATTCTGGTTACAAGAAATGCAATTCCTTGGAAATCTGGTGAATCACGAAGGAATTCATGTGGATCCCACAAAGATCGAAGCGATTACCAAATGGAAGGTTCCAGAATCACCCACGAAAGTAAGAAGTTTTCTTGGATTGGCAGGATATTATAGACGTTTTATTCAAGATTTTCTAGAATAGCCATCCCGTTAACCAAGCTAACTTGCAAATCGGTTAAGTTTGAATGGGGACCAAAGCAGTAAGAAGCATTCAGGATTTTGAAGAAAAAGTTAACCAACGCACCAATAATGCGTCTAAGTTAGGTTATGGATGTGTGCTGATGCAACGTCAAAAGGTTATTGCTTATGCCTCTAGACAACTTAAGAAGCATGAAGAGAATTATACAACCCATGATCTAGAGTTAGGAGCAATAATTTTTGCCTTTAAGATTTGGAGACACTATCTTTACGGTAGTAAGTTTGTAGTATTCACAGATCATAAGAGTTTAAGATATGTCTTTGGACAAAAGGAATTAAACATGAGACAGAGGCGATGGATGGAAATCCTTAGTGATTATGATTGCGATATCCAGTATCATGCAGGAAAAGCTAACGTAGTAGCTGATGCTTTAAGTCGAAAGTATCATGAGAAGCCAAAAAGAATACGCTCTCTTAGACTAAACCTGCAGATAGATTTAAATGAGCAAATTAAACAAACACAAGAAACAACAATCAAGGACGATGCTGAAGGATTAAAAGGAATGATTAAAGAATTAGAGAAAGGAACAGATGGAATTTGGAGATTCCATAAAAACAGAATTTGGATCCCTATCCAAGGAGATCTACGAAAGCGGATACTAGAGGAAGCCCATAAGACTAAGTATACGATGCATCCTGGAAGTGATAAGATGTATAAAGACTTGAGAAAGAATTTCTGGTGGATAGGAATGAAAAAGGATGTAGCAAGCTACGTTGCCAAATGCCTAACATGTTCATAAGTTAAAGTTGAACATCAGAAACCTTCAGGCCTGTTGCAACAATTGGAAATACCTATTTGGAAATGGGAATTGATAACCATGGACTTTGTTACCAAACTACCCAAGACACGAAAAGGTGATGATACAATCTGGGTGATTGTAGATCGGTTAACCAAATCTGCTCATTTCTTACCGATGAAGGAAACGTTCAGTATGGAACAGTTAGCTAAATTATATGTAAATGAAATAGTTTCATTGCATGGAATTCCTTTATCTATTGTATCTGACAGGGACAACCGTTTTACCTCTCATTTTTGGACAAGTTTCCAAAAAGCAATGGGAACCAGACTAAATCTGAGTACGGCATATCATCCTCAAACAGAAGGTCAAAGTGAAAGAACAATTCAAACAATGGAAGACATGCTTAGAGCTTGTGTAATTGATTTGGGAGGAAATTGGGATGAACATTTGCCTTTGATAGAATTTTCCTACGACAATAGCTATCATACCAGCATCAATGCTGCATCATTTGAAGCCCACTACGGGCGGAAATGTCGAACTCCAGTATGTTGGGCAGAGATTGGAGAAAAGCAACTATCAGGTCCTGAAATTGTGCAAGAAACAACTGACAAGATCATTCAAGTCAAGGAAAGACTGAAAGCGGCTCAAGATCGCCAAAAGAATTATGCAGATAACAGACGTAAACCCTTGGAATTTCAAGCCGGAGATAAAGTACTGTTAAAAGTCTCACCCTGGAAAGGAGTTGTAAGATTCGGCAAGAAAGGAAAACTAAGCCCAAGGTATGTTGGACCTTTTAAGACTGTCAAACGAATAGGGCCAGTAGCCTATCAGCTACAATTGCCAGAGGAAATGGCAGGAATACATGATGTATTTCATATATGCAATCTCAAGAAATGTCTAGCAGACGAATAATTGGTGATACCTCTTCAAGATGTAGAGGTAAATGAGAAACTAAAGTTCGTTGAGAAACCCATTCAAATTGAAGATAGAAAGATCAAGAATCTCAAGCGCAAGAGATTAGTTCTGGTAAAAGTAAAATGGGATTCCAAGAGAGGACCAGAATATACATGGGAGCTGGAGTCAGAAATGCAAAGAAAGTATCCACACCTATTCAAATGAATCTCGAGGACGAGATTTAAAACAAGGTGGGGAGGATGTAATAACTCTCCAAAACACCTCGAAATTAGCCGAAACATAAAACCGGACAAACAAATCGAGACGCGGCATGCAAAATGAGACAGGTTCACCTGGACAGTCCAGGCGCCACGCGCCAGAGACACCAGTCTCTGTCGCGACGCGCGGGAGGTATCTAGGTGACGTGTCACCATTTCGCACCATCTGGCAACCCTACACTTATAACCAGGCTGACTTAGCCTAGCTAGGTACCTCAGGCGCCACGCGAGAGGGAACCCAGATCCCCGCGCGACGCGCGAGGGAGGTCAAAATTGGGTATAAATAGAGCAGTCTGGGACAAAGTCCAGTGCTCACATCGATCGAAATTCTCTGATCGTACCCACTTTTCTGATAAACATCCCCTAAAACCCTAAACCCTTAAACCTGCGAAGCGCTGCCCGCTGTAAGTAACTTAACCCCCGATCACTAACTCACTATCCTACCCAATCGATCTAGAATCGCCAACGCATGTCTAGGCTCTGCCCTACTACGTTCGTTGGAATTCTGTCGAGTGTTGTATGGACACCCTACCCAATCGATCTAGAATCGCCAACGCATGTCTAGGCTCTGCCCGACTACGTTCGTTGGAGTTCTGTCGAGTGTTGTATGGTTAAAGTGACTTGGGTTAACTTACTAACACATGTGCATTGTATGTTTTAATAGAAATCCCAGGAAGTAATCAAGAACTATCACCAGGAACTCCGTAGGAATACTTAAGTGTTTAAGGCGAGTACATTCTCTTTTTGTAAATCTTTTGTGAGTCAAAATGTGTTACCAAAACCTCAAGTGATTTAATTATGCTTAACAGTGATTGAGTATATGTATTCTACAATTACTGTCGGTATGTTGGGGTTTTGTATACATTGCTAGTCCAAAGTCACGGGAATGTGACAGGAACCCTACTGTTGGGCGACAGGGTCCAAAGTAATATAACCCACAAGTCAGGATTGACAGTACTGATTGAGTAATTATGTAGATATAAACATTGTAAATGCGGATGCTCCTCAATAACTGTAAAGTATAATCACTTGTTTTGATAAAACTGAGATTGATTCGCCAGTATTACTTGCTGATAAAATGTTTTAAAACGCGTTTCAGGTAACTTAATGTGAAGCTAACAGAAGCCAGCTGGAGAGCACTGAAGCCTTAGAAAAGTGGCTATAAAAGTTACCTAAATAAAAAGGAGTTTCTGTTTTCTATAAATTAGGGTCTGTCCCTAAAAGTATGTACTGTAATGGAAACATGGCTTTTACCCCATTGGTTTAATATAAAAGTTTGGTGTTTTGAAACTCTGATATTTATTTTCTAACTACGATCCTGATGTCGTAATTCCGCTGCCAAATTAATAAACACCGGTACCACCAGCTCTGTGTCCCGCGGCCCCCGCTCCCGGGGTGGGATCGGGTGTTGCGATACACGGCTTCTTAGCGTCGCATTTAAAAAGAAAGAATTCTCTGAAAACCCTCATTACTACTCAAACCATGCGTCTAAACCCTTGAATCCCAACCGGTGGAATGTCATTTGTCACTTATTAAGCGACGTTGGTTGTGCTACGTTTTTACAACCGACACGGCATACACCAGCAATGAGCTGGGAAAACTTTTACTAGTTTGAGTTAAGGTGACTAGTGAACTACTAGTAGTGTCGACTGGGTGAAAAGGTAATGATATGTCAATTAAAGTTGTAATGATGTTAGCGAATAAATGTATCGTTTCCAACACCGGTAGGTAACAATAGATTACGTTTAATGCTGAGATTTATAAGATATATAGCGACTTACAATCTCGGAATACATACCGCCTGCGTTTTCATCAATTCCACATATAGTAATAAAAAATATGGTTAATTGTATACGCGCCGTATAACATTATACGACCCTATACAAGACAAAAACAGTGCTTGTATATTGTGTATACGAGCGAATAAAAAAATAATAAATATTGTATACGACCCGTATAATGTTATACGGCCCGTATACACCATGTGAAAATAAGCTTTTACCATGTATGATTATTAGGACCTCATTTTAATTGCTTCCTCTCCCAAACTTCTATATTTACAAATAATACATCATTACCTACTAATAGGGTGGTGGTTCATTTGCAAAGACAATGCCTTTAAACACCTTGAGAGGGCAAGGTATTGGGTTCAAGTCCCACAGACTACAGAAGTAAACAAATTTGCCGTTTAAAAAAATACATCATTACCTCAATTTGAACTTAAAAATTTTCTATTAAAAGACAAGAGCTTCTACTAAGTAAGCTAACTCTACTTTGCAAAAATAATACCACCTAACAACATGTGTCTGTTTCAAAAAGCGAGTCAATATTCATAACCTTATCGCTATCTATACATACATAGATATATACAGAAAGAGATCGAGTGAAAATGGATGTGAAAATAAAATTTAGGGGTATAAGAATACTCGAATCCTTCGAAAATAGCTTGGTGATAAAAGAGTGTATTTTTTAATCAAGTGACTCTAGGTTTAAATCTTATAAAGGACAAAGATGTTTTTAGCTGTTAAGAAATAATAATATGTATATATAAAACATTCACAAATAAAAAACACTAAAGAATATTAAAGGATTATATTATTGTTTTTACTGGCGACATTTTTGTATTAGGCTATCAAACTACTTAAATTGGAGAGTCACGTTGACCCATTTTGACCAGACTATGTCTTAACGGGTCCAAGCTGGTTTCAGAGTTTGACTTGAGCTAACGTTCCTCCAGGAAACCATACAGTCGGTTGTCACTTGACAGTCGTTGTGTCACCACAAGAACAGAACTCTATAGCGTAACATACGGTGGGACGAAAACCCGGTGGGCTGAGGATAAAGTCTAACAACTCTGCAAGGAGGCTAGGTTATATCCATCATTGCCTAATCCACCCAAATGACATAAATAGGGATTGAATTTGGGTATTCAATGGAGAATCCTCCCTGCCATTAGGCCGTAAAGATGGATTAAATTATTATTCTTAGTTTAATAAAACGTTACATAAAAAGTTAAAATTTTTAACATGACTTACAATAGAAATAATAAAATAGTACTTTTGTTTCGCGATTTATTGATTAGACAATTATCATTTATATTTATAATTTATAATATAGTACATTAATAAAAAAATGCTATTTATTGCGAAGTCCACCAATTGTTGTTATTATCCTTTATAATACCATTATTACAAGTGTCGTTTAAGTTTTAGTATAAGAAGTCAAAATGTGCCCTATTTTTTATACAAATACTCGGTTAGAACCTCGTGTAATACACGAATTGAATAAATATAATTTTATATATTAAGTAATACAAAAATCACATCTTTCAAAACTCGTGCATTGCACGAATTTAATAAACATGTGTATATACCTCGCTTGAATACATATAATGTAATCTGTTAGCACAGATAGTCCTCAATATACTTTTTATTACATTTTATTATTATTAGGTTAGAAACCCGTGTATTTCATAATTTATAACATTTTACTTTGTTATTTATTTATTTATTATTAATAGATTAGAAACTTGAGTGTTCCACATGGTTAAATTAATAAAATATAATAAAATAGTTATTAATAAGCAGGAAATTAATAAGAATAAGCGAAAAATAAAATAATTATAAACTGAAATTAGATTCTTAATTTTATTAATAAAGGGTATTAAAGTAAGTTTACATATCCAAATTATCACATGTTTTTATGTATTTTTTAAATAAAACACGTATATAAAAAAAGATATAAATGAACTTATTAAATGTATATTTACGTAAGTAATTGAAAATTTGAAAAATATGAAGTTATAGATGAATTTATTAAGTTAGTTATTAATACGTAAATAATGATTTTAAGATTTAAGGATTAACTTTTTTTAAGATATATTTTAGAATTAATTATTAAACCAAATGCATTAAGGCAAGAAAATAGAAATTATAGATAGTCTCAATGATTGCCATGTGTTCATAGTTGGTTTACTTTATTATATGTATAGATAATATAATGTTTATTCATTGCGTTGGAAAACTTTTTCTGTTTATTTTATAGGTTTTAGATAAGTGTAGAATAATTCATTATAGTGTATTCATTATAGTGTTGGTGAGTTAGATGGAGTTTAAAGTAATACAAAGTTAAGGGTTGAATCCTTATGGTATGTAAGTTTAATTATTGAAAAAAAAAGTGCATAACAAGAGTTATTTTGATGACCTAAAAAAAAAGTTAAGGGTCCAATCTTTATGTATTTAATCTTCTTTTTTTCCAACCTAGGAACTCCCCTTTTATCAAGTAGGTTAACCTACATTGACATTATGCATTCAATCTTAACCTACATTGACATTATGCATTCAATCTAAATGTTATACTTAAATATCACAGTTAAGTTAACAATAACAAATATTTTGGTTAGCAAAAGCATCTATAAATGTAAATAAAAGTTATTTTGTAATGTTTGTAGAAGGAATCACAAATACTAACAGTTTTTCCCTATATAAGTTTTATCTAAATATTTGCCAAGTACACCATATATCTAGTTTATTTCACTACTCTTTTATTAGGTAATACTAGCAAGGTGTCAACCTGATATAGTGAGATTGAAACATAGATACTTCTAGTATATGCATTGTTTAGCTGGTTTAGTTATCTTTCTTAATTGAAATCGAAATTATCGATTAGTCTATTTTATTAATCAGTTGGTTTTCAGTTAACGGTTTGGTTTGTTCGGTTAGATTGACAGTTTTTGGTTTGGTTCGTTTAATTCCAGTTAATAGTAAAAACCAACTTGGGCTAAAACTTTTGCTTAGAAACACATAAAGTTGAGGTATAAATACTTGAAATTGAAGTATAAATACATGAAATAGAGATAAAAACATGAAATACATGGACTGAAGGTATAAACGCTAGAAATATATGAAAATATGAATGCTTCAATTCAGTTCGATTAATTTTGGTTAAACGACAGTACAAAAAAATTGATAGCCGATTTTGGTTAATTCTAGTTTCGACTAATAGGTTTTCAGTTAATTCAGATTTTTGTTGATTTCGGTTTGATTTCGTCTATTTTTAGTTTGGTTTCGGTTAATGATTCAGTTATTGTTCACCTTTATACGTTGTTAATCATATAACATATTGATTTTTTTAATTAAAAAACTATAGTAATACTATAATCAAATTAAAGAAAAAAATATTTGTTTTTATTGTGTAATTTTAAAAAAATATATATTAACGTACAAAAAAGTAATGATCGTTTAAAAATTGTGAGGTAGTTAGTTTTTTTATAAGGGACATAATGTAACTAATAACTAATTATCTATAATTTTGTTAAATATATAGATTAAAGTGAAATTAAGATGAGAAATTAAAGTGTAATTAGTGTTCAAAATACTAATTTACTCTCATTTTAAGTTATACGTTATGCATTATAGAAAATAGTTCTTTAACTCTTGGTATCTTCAAATGTGTTTGTGTTATACATTAGATATAAATACATTTATAAATTATCAATCAAATTTCTTATATAAAATGATTCAGCAAACAAGGACATTTGAGGCACAAAAATCGATTACTAAGCATCAACTCGTAATGATTACAAAAACTTAAAATAAAAGATGTGTAAATTTCGAAAATGATGTTTCAAATATATATGTATATATACTTTTAACAACTCGCATTTTATGGGTCGTTTCGATCATGTAGCTTTCCAAAAATTGAGTTTATCTAATTATTGACAATGGGGTATGGCCTCCATGTCATGACTTGATTCAATGCTGAATAAACGGGTTAAATGGTCCGAGAAGATAGTCCAAACCAACAAACCACCTTTCCCAGCCCATGGTTTCGATTAGCTGACCTAGTCTGTGCCATCGTGTACACACCCGCCTGCTTGGTTTGACCTGACCAAGCCAGTGAGGGACCCACAAAGCGAACAAAGTCGTGAAGCAAGTAATGAATTTGTGACTTACTCCAATATAACTTTGACTAAACAATAAAGTGGATAATCACAAGAAATAAGTTGCTAAACAAGAAAGTGGCCAATCATCTTCTGTTATGGTATTAGCATTACTGTATTCCCATCTAAAGTGGGATCCCTTTTCAATGGTGGCGGTTGGATTCACAGGTATGGGTGATCTTTTGTCATCAGGCTTACCCGATGATTGGGTTTTTGTTGATCGTTCAAGAAAAAAAAAACAAAACAATAAAGTGGATAATCACAAGAAATTTATGTTGAAACAATGTCTATTTACACCAATATTTTCACACCCCAAAAACGTTGTAACAGACATACAAATGTGGCGGTGACGGACATTTAGTGGACGACGCATTAATTATTTTTGAACCCTTAACTTAATTAAAACATAACATTTAAAGTTTTAATTGTAAAACCACAACTACGACATAGCTGTTTGATCCTTTATTGATCATAATACAAGCGATCTCAAATAGTTTTAAAAGTTGTCAAAAAACATAGTTTATTTAACAGCATCCAGTAAACAAACAAACATGCCAAAACCCGAAGCCAAGCTCATGTACCTGAAAAACACGCTAATCAAGTGTCAACACAAAGGCTGGTGAGTTCACGTATATAAAAACTAAAATCACATTACTCCACAATTTCTTTTAGGGAAAGTTTTCTCATATAGAGTTTCTTTTGGGTTGTCATATTAAACTCCAAATCAATATTTCGGATTCATGGGGCTGCAAAGCTTACAAGCTATATATTAACACACAAGAGTATAATCAACACTAGACAATCACTGAATATCTTCGTTGTTTTGACTTAACTCGGGGCGACCGATCATGACGCGGTTGTCAACCCGAAAGGTCTATCAACAATTATAAGCACACTAGTGTTAGTGATTAAACGACTAGGTTCGCGAAAAGTGTCTCCCAATGGCCACTTAGGGGCCTGTCCTATGAAATATATATCTTACTTTATCGAAAAATTAATATTAATGTTGTACGAATTCCCCGAAGTCCCCACCGAGACGAGGCTTATTCCGATACCTACTCTCTTGACATTAGGAAAACTCGTCGCAACTCAGATTTGAACATTTTTAAATCTATAAAGTTGTTTTACCCCAAACGCTGTAAATCCATCCGATTTCTCCCTGAAATGTTTATTATTCATTCAAACCCCGTTTTCCTCGAAAACAAATATATCGTCCATTTAAAAACCACGTATTCCTAGAAAACACAACAAATCCATTTTCAATCCATATTTTCTAAGAAATATAATAATTTCATTTAACCCATGTTTTATTAAAAAAACATATCAAATCCTTTTAGGCGTGTTTTCCTCCAAAACGTTATATAAAACAATAAAAAGAGGTGTAGCAAAACTCACCTTTCGAGAGCGTTTATAACAAAGAAAATATTTCCCTATAAATGTAACCCAAGTTAATGGTTTATGTGAATTATCAATTATCCATCTTTAGAGAACAAAATTATTTTAAAAAAAAACCTTTCTGGTTGAACCACTAAAAATGTAGATAATATTTAAAATGTTGAACCACTAAAAATGTATAGGAACATATTTAAAAATTTTGTTCAAGCAACGGAAATTTTAAGGCATGAGCGGGAGTAAACACAAGAGGGTATTTGAGATTACAAAGAGTTGTTCCTTCTATAAGAGTTCTATCATTAAATGAGGTGATATTTGTGGTCTGCTCGAGATTTCGAATAGATTAGGATATTGTTAATGAAGAAAATGACGAATCTATCCAAATAAAGCTTGCAAACCTGATTCATCAAGTCTATTAAAATGGCAGGAGCATTAGTCAAACCAAAAGGCATGATAATGAACTCGTAGAGACCATATTGAGTATGAAAAGCAGTATTAGGAATATCTTCTTCGAGTACACGAAGTTGATAGTACCCAGAACGTAGGTCAATTTTGGAAAAACACGTGGCACCTTGAAATGACCGAAAAGATCAATTTGAAGTAAGGAATATCGAAATTGTGAGTTTATTAAGCTCACGATAATCGACACATATGCGGAAAGATCCATCCTTTTTCTTAACATAGGAACAGCCCAAGGAGGAAAACTTGGATTGATGAAACCTTTGTCCGAAAGTTTTTGGAGATGACTAGCTAATTCTTGCATCTCAGACGGTGTAAGACGGTAAGAAGACTAGGCAATAGGGTTGGCACCAAGCATGAGATTGATGCGAAATTCCACTTGGCGCACAGGAGGCAAGCTAGGTAGCTCTTCTGATGAATGTATAATGTAGAGAATAGATAGAGCGACTGTGGTAAGGAAAAGGTTAGGGATGAAGAAAGTTTTTCTGTTTGAAACCCGAAAAATGGTCAAAACTGTGGATCTTTACAGATCGTTCAATTTTGCGCTTCAGTTTGGTTTTAAATGGTTGAGGGTCCCAAACGAAGTGTTTTTAAGCGTATTACATATCGTTGAAACAGTATTTCAACCTACTTAATCATGTAGTAAGAATTTACTTCATTTGGTTAAGTTTTGATCGAGTTATGGTTATCCAAAGTGACAACACAGAATTTGTCCAAATGGGAAGAACACTTATGTGTTCCCGTTGGTTGTTTCTAGGATTTTAAGCGTAAAGTCCAACGTAGGGTTTTATTATCTATATTATGTAGATCATTGGGTGTTTAATTAATTTGAAATTGGTTTGACCAACGTGGTCAGAATCGAAGGCCAAACTGTTGACAAATATGGACTTTCGGACAAAATTCAACTACAAAACTAAATGCTATTGTAAGAGCTTAACTTGAAAGGTCACCTGAACCTAAGATCTGACTCAAGAACACAATCACTAGGTGTGCGGAACCCACCTAGCAATCACACTGTAGAATATTTTATCAAGAACAAGAAGAATGAGAATGATCTGAGAATACACAGAGTATTCTCGGATGAAGATGATGAATGACGTCACACACAATAGCCGCCAGAAAATGCACACAATAATAGTTAGGGTTTTTCTTACTACACAAACTTTCCACAAAAGAAACTGTTGTCTTGTCATTATCCACTAAAGGTTTATATACAAGACACATCCGGATACAAAACAGGCCCAAAGCCAAATAAGCTATCAAACTTGGACTGAGCTACAAATGCTAAAGTCCGGATACTAACTAACAAGAAAACTCGGACAAGGGAACTACATACCCTTGTTCGAATTTACACAGACTAACATAAACTCGGACAAAAAGAAACACATGAATACGGACATAGGTTAAATCCTAATCCGGATATATATAAGTTCGAACAACATAGACAAGTTCGGACACAACTGTTTTACAATTACAAAATTACATTTTAGACCCTGTACTTAAGGAGATCCAGCACTTATCACCAAAGGCAATTAAAAAAGGACTTACTAACTTCAGAGGCTACTTCCGAAGGCCAAGGAAGAGGCTTGAAAAGGCAGAAAAGATGAAACTCTCACTGACTTATAGGTGAAGTGTGTGTGTTTTGAGTTGTTGTGATGAAAAACAAGACCAAGGCTTGCTATTTATAAACCAAGGAAGGTTAAGGAGGTTAAGACAAGTGTCCCATGGTGTTTTAAGATGTTGATTAGTGTCCTATGAGGTGTCAAAACTAGAAGAAGTGGTGGCAAGGATGAAGAAAGGTGGCAAAACATGGTAAAAGGTTTAATTTTTGCCACTTTTAGCCCCTCAACTTCATATTTCAGTGTTTTGACGATTCTAATCCCTCAACTTAAATTATTTAGGTTTCGAGGAAGGTTTCAAGGCTAGAGTTACTTAGATTTGTTGGTCTGGAAATAACTATAAGTTTGAAAATCACTTTGTTAGCATGCGGGATAAAGAATACATGTGTGACAAGAAGTAATGTAACTAAACACGAAAATGGTGGAGGATCAATAGTTTGAAATTTTGCAAAGGTCACAGAGCTGAAGCAATCTCTCAGTACCATCAAGCAAGAGGGTCTTTTCGTATCTGCATACTACACCAAGTTGTGTGGGTTATGGGATGAAATTCTATATCTTTTCCCATACCTACGTGTGATTGCAATGGTTGCCTATGCGGAATTGGATAGAAGCTGGGAGCACATAAAAAATAAGAAAAACTTGATGATTTTTTGTTGGGGTTAGATGCTGAATTTGGTACTATACAGGCTAAATACTTTCTACGCAGCCTACACCTTTACTAGGGTCTGCCTACCATTTGGTCACTGAAGATTAACAGCAAAGAGTCATGGCTAGCAACAAGAGGGTGACTGCCGAAGCCTTTTCTTTTCTAGCATTCATTCTAGGTAAGTGATACCAAAATCAGTTGACAAATAAACCCACCCGAAAAGATGGGAAACGCAATGTTGGTGACCCCGTTGAATATTATGACTTTTATGACAAGAATGGTCACAATAAGGAAGGTTATATCAGGTGAATCAAATATCCTAATTGGTGGCTAGGAAAAGTGAAGCAATCTAAGACGAGGCCGAATGTGTTGAAGAAGGCAGCCCTATATCGAGGCTAAGTGTGGAGCAGTACCAGTAATTTGTGAAGTTCTTTGGAAACAAAGTCAATATGACAAATTAAGAGGGCCCACCAACAACAAACATGGCAGGTAACTCAATTCAAGAAAGTACGTGGGTTGTTGACTCCGGTGGCATCGAGAATATTTCTTATACTGACACCATTCTTGAAAATAGAATCGAAAGAAATCATGAAACATCGGTCGTGATACCAAAGGATGTGAACATTCCCATCAAGTGTCGTGGGGATTACAAATGGAATGACAATAAAAATTATCATTTACGGTCTAGATTTTAAATGCAATTTATTGTAAGTTAGTAAATTATTATATGATTTAAGGTGTACAAAATTTTGCGTCATGTAGAGCCTTCGTTTGAGGGAATTGATTGGGACAGATGAATGTTTTGGAGGCTTATAAAAGATAGGGATGATGGAAACTAAGAAACAAGCGATGATGGCAACCGCAAGTACGTGGCATAAGAGATTAGGTCACACGTCATTTCTAAAATCAATAATGTTGGTTTTGTTCAAGATGTTTCTTTAAAAGGAGTTTGTGATTCTTGTGTTAAAGTTAAATTTGCTAGACTACCATTTCCAATTAGCAAAACAAAGACGTATGCATGTTTTGATCTTATGGATTGTGATGTGTGGGGTAAATACCAAAACCTTCCTACACTCGAGCAATTTATTTTCTTACAATAGTTGATGATTTTAGTCGTGCCGTATGGGTTTTCCTCCTCAAACATAAACACGAGGCTAGCACCATTTTAATTCTTTTTCATAAAATGGTGCAAGTCCATTTCGAGAAAAAAAACATAAAAAGAACATGATGTGAGAATGAAGGAGAGTTCATGTCTAACAATATGCTCGGTTTCTATGCTAGAGAATGCCTAATGTTAGAGATGACATGCCCACACACCACATCAAAATGGTGTGGTGGAAAGAAGCATCATCATCTCATGGAAATGGCAAGAGCTCTAAGGTTTAAAGCAAATCTACCCACAGGTTTTTGAGAGAATGTGTTTTGACAACCAAGCACATTATTAATCGGATTCCTTTGGGTAATTGATGGGAAGACTCTATATGAGTTATTATATAACAAAAAACCTAAATATGAACACCTAAGGGTGCTTAGTTGTCTTGCCTACTATCGAAGTACTGAAACTAGAGGAGACAGATTTATAAAAAGGGGAAGATCAAGAACCTTTTTGGGATACCCCACGGGGACCATAGGTTACAAGATTTACGATTTTGAGCACAAATGTAATACCTCGTAAAATCGTGTCCAATAATGTATTGGCACGTGTCTCTAATCCTACTTATGCCTAAAGTTAGCTAGGAGGGACTATTCTTGCCAAAATAAAAAACTATAGATACGGAAGGACTAAAAGTGTCAACATGCTAAAACATAGCCTCTAAGTGACCTTACACGATGTCTGTGTTCTCAATTGAGCCTACGGTGGACCTGATGACAGCTATTGTTGTTTTGTGCCTTGGAGGCCACACAAAGCTCCAAATCGCCCCATTTCGAAACCAGGGCTTCCAAACCACTAACACACATACTAGGACACTTGTAAGCCTCTCCTAACTCCCCTTAACACCTGTGATCGCCTCCTTCAAGCTCTACAACTATAAATAGGGGTCTTGTTTCATGTAAAAACTTGCACCTCTTCTTGTTCTATCAATTCCTCTCATCTCCTGGAGAATCCCAACTGAAGGGAGCTTCCATTTAAGTTATTTTTCATCAGAGGTTCACTAGTAAGTGATCCTTTCCCTTTCATTTTTGTTTATTAGGTTTTTAAGCCAAAAGTCAAGCGTTATCATAATAATGCATTGACTTTCGGTTTAGACCATATGGTCCAGCCATTGTTCGAGAAGAACAGGGCTACGTGATCGTAATTAGGTAGGTGTTAATCCCTAAAAAGGGCACCTCCTAATTACCACGTTTGCTTGGTCATTGACGATCAAGATATAAAGTCAAACTAGGTCAGATTTAAATAAATCATATATGAAATGTAGGTGTTATAAAATATGTTTTAACACTTAAACAACTTGGTAATAATTACTAGAACATGTGTAAACATGTTCGGCTCATCAATTCCAGGTTTAAGGTCGGTTCACAACCGAAAATCGTGAAGTTTGATTTCTACTTTGACTTTTGATTCTGACCAGAATTAACAACTTAGGTTACTGATTATAAGTTACATTATGACCATGTTATGTTATAGTATACCCTCTAGAGTTATATTACATGGTCATGTTGTTGATGCATTTTGTGTTCGTCACTTGTCGAATAGGCTAGATTGAGTGTGTGTTGAATATTGTGTAGGTTAGAATCGAACACACGACCAAAATACGGAGTTTTCAGTGTAAAAGGGAACAAGTTCGCCCGAACTTGACCTGTGGAGGTCAAGTTTGCTCGAACTTGACATGTGGCAGACAAGTTCGGCCGAACTTGTAATATGGTAGACAAGTTCGCCCGAACTTGACCTCCTATGCAGATGTCAAGCGAACTTGGCTGTTTCCCTATAAATAGGTGGTGTGTGTTCATTTGTCATTTTAGCTTTTGCCATCCCTACGGGGAGGTGCTGCCGGATTCTCTCCAGGAACTCCGGCAGATAGACTTATAAAGATGTATACTCTTTCGGTATGAATGAAGACTTCCGCTGCATTCTACTTCTACTCCATTCTTAATAACATTCTATCAAAACTGTTACGTTAATTTTATGCCTTAACTTCCGTCTAGAACCTCCTGATCACGGACCTTCAATTGGTATCAGAGCTACGGTTATCACCTACGCTCATGAATTTGGACATTTATGGACATTAGGAGGGTTTTGGACGTAAACTTGAAATAAACATACAATCCATGGATAAAAAGTAAAATTAGGATTGTTAGAAAGTCATTTTCAACCAGACCTATGGTGGAATCATCTCAAAATTCGAAGAAATAAGGATTCTGGATCGAAAAATGTGAAAAAAATGGCTGATTTGGGGGAACAAGCTGATTTGGGGGAACAAGTTCGACGAACTTGACCTGTGGAGGTCAAGTTCGCCCGAACTTGACAAGGATTTTCAAGTTTTTCTGTCAAATTCGCCCGAACTTGACTGATTTTCTTTGAAATTTAGCACTAGTTCGCCCGAACTTGTCTATTTCATGCAAGTTCGCCCGAACTTGGTGGTGGCCAACCAAGTTTGCCCGAACTTGTCACAAACTGACTAAGTTCGCCCGAACTTGTCACATACTGACTAAGTTCGCCCGTACTTGTCATACAAGTTCGCCCGAACTTGTCAAGAGCCTAAAAAAAAGGCATGGAAAAATTTTGTTGATTGTATTGATGGGATGAGTGTCCATAAAAAAATTGGCGATATAAATTTTTTCGGGTTTTCGATGACCGAACGGGCATGTTCGGGGACACCGTCTAGGGCTTCAGAGTATAGATTTGGTGATACGGTCACAAAATTTTGAAGATAACGGGGAGAATCATTGATATCGGTGCAGAATGTTGATCATTTGGGTGTCGTGACTAGTAATGGGCCTAAACGTTAAATCCGCATTTGTTAAATACTGAAAGTTCCGGATTTCAGGGGGAATTTCAGTGAAAATTTCAGTATGGTCAGAATTTAAAAATGAGGGGGAATATAAAATTTTTTAATATTTGAAGATTCCGACATTTTTGAAATTCGTGACTATTGCAACAGTATCCGGGTGGTTACCGATTGCAAATTATCGGGAAATGCAGAGGATTGAGATTCATTTGGTATTTCAAATTGATGTCTATTTTGAAAGTGGGTGGTTACATAACTGAGTCTTGGAGGAGTTGTTTATCAGATTCTGAGGTCATGGTTGTGGATTGACACCTGAGTCGCGCGTATGGTTTGGAAGCACACATGAATGCCTATCTTTAACTCTACTTTGCACATGAACTATTTACTGGATTAACCGCCAGGAGATAGGGATGCTCTGTAGTTTCAGTTGCCCTGGGTTGTACGCGGCACCATGATTAAAGAAGATGATTTATGGGATCGGATCTTTCGGATAAAGCTGTGTATATTAGTTGCTGACAAAAGAGGTTATACATTTGGAATTCTGTGATCACAGGAAGTTTAGATTTTTCAGTTCATGATACAGAGTGATGCTTAAGGGTTAGAGTCCTGATCTCCGGTGAAGGAACAATTAGCTGGATTAGCAGTTGTTAGTACCAGTGAGGAACTGAGGACGTTCAAAACGTTCGGTGATGATCTTAGGAATTAATGACTAGCTCCACAGACGGATGGTTTCAAAATTAAATCTGATGATAACCTTTGGTGGCCATTATTTTTAGTCTTCAAGCAGATGAATCATTCTTCTCTTTGGACTAACTGCCGTTGCATGATGATGTTTGGTAATTAAGTGGCGCTGGTCTACCGGAGATAGCTATATATCTGGCATTATGACTGAAGAGGAAGAATGTGATTTTGGTCACGGACGTATGTTTCTCAGATTTGATGCATTACCAAATTATCTGTTTCCGATGAAGATTTGTTGATTGAGCAGATTACCGATTTGCTAATCAAATCTTTCTGAAGGGTGCTTAACTGCGATTACGGAAATTGGGATTTCAGATTTTCGAGGGTATTCGTTGATTTGAAGTTTTCCAACGCGAAGGTTGAGTTTTTGATACTTTAGGAGTGTGCGGAATAAACTCTCAATGCTCAACGCTTATTCAAAAACTGAACTCGGATGCGGTTATCGTCGAAATGGAGAAGCTGCTGCATTGATTAGCTTCGAGTTAATGGTTATTCGAGAAAATTTGTCGATCAAGTAAATCAGAGGAGTCGAAAACCACGCAACCAAAGATCTGAACTGGAGATTTCAGCGGAATTGAAAGTTGTTAATGTAAACCCGGATCATCAATTAAGGGGGAATCTGTTGACGCGTTTCGACGACATCGGCAGACACCTTGATTGACGTTGCAGAATATTCAAACACGACTCAAAGTTTTGAAGTTCAAGATCAAGCTTCGACAGTAACGAACAAGGGGGAATCTGTTGATGCATTTTGTGTTCGTCACTTGTCGAATAGGCTAGATTGAGTGTGTGTTGAATATTGTATAGGTTAGAATCGAACACACGACCAAAATACGGAGTTGTCAGTGTAAAAGGGAACAAGTTCGCCCGAACTTGACCTGTGGAGGTCAAGTTCCCTTGAACTTGACATGTGGCAGACAAGTTCGGCCGAACTTGTCATATGGTAGACAAGTTCGCCCGAACTTGACCTCCTATGCACATGTCAAGCGAACTTGGTTGTTTCCCTATAAATAGGTGGTGTGTGTTCATTTTTCATTTGAATTTTTGCCATCCCTACGGGGAGGTGCTGCCAGATTCTCTCCAGGAACTCCGGCAGCTGGACTTATAAAGATGTATACTCTTTCGGTATGAATGAAGACTTCCGCTACATCTCATCTTCTACTCCATTCTTAATAACATTCTACCGAATCGGTTTACGTTTAGCATTAACCTTCGGTCTAGAACCGCCTGATCACGGACCTTCACATGTAGTAATCCGAGTTTTTATTTCAAGTTCCGTTATTATGCCTAAAGTCGACTAAAATGCCCTTTTTGTTAAAAATAAGGTTTTAACTATAAATGAGCATGCAAATGAGTTAAGTACTGATATGTTAATCTAATTAACATATCTTGATGTTATAAATCTGGTCATAACTGAGTTTTGCTAAAATAATCGTAAATTATGTTTTTAAAGCGAACAAATCACCCTTTTGGCGTATAAATGGTTTAAACATAATTTTTTAAACAAAACTCATTAGTTACTGATGTAATATCATAAATGAGATTATTCGGGATATCAAATCAGATTGTAAACTGAGTTTACACACAAGATCTTGTATTATGTCCTTAAATGACGATAACGCCCTATCGCCGTATAAAATGGATTTTAACCAAGATTTTATTACAAAACCTTTTTACCCACTGATATGTTATATTAGATAACATATTATGGTTATATAAACTTGGTTATAACTTCAGTTTTTATTAAATATCTTGAATATCATCATTTAGCGACTTAATCGCCGTTTCGGCGCATAGTATGGTTAAAAACCATATTAGAGCGTCAAGACCTGATACCTACTGATTTCAAAACTTATTGTAAAAATAATTACAGTAGGTACATGGTCTAAACTCAGATTCCCAAATAAGTTGTCAAGGCGATATGTGAAATGACCAAAATGCCCCTTCGAGGCATAGTTTGGTCTTAATATATAAACTCCCACGTATATTTGATATCCTGCTGATATAACATCATAAATCAATCGTTTTTACAAAATGTTTATGACCATGACATTAGTTTACTTGCAAGTTCCTTTTACAAGTCGTAAAATGACCAAAACACCCTTTTAGGCGTAACTTGATTTTAAAACCATAACGGGCATACATGTTGATATCCTACTGATATTACAACATGTTTTAAATATAATGGCATATGGAACTTTATACGACTCATCCGGTTACCCGGTTTCGCTTATATGCATACGGTTAAGCCTACGTGACTAGTTTACGTAATTTAACAGAAACGGGTTTAACCTTATCATTTTTTATATCAAAATCCAGAATGTAATATGTTTACCCATATTAAACAAGTCTTAGTACTTGTCGAGTTTAAACTACATTCTATTCCGGTCATCGCTTAATCTAGCGTTTAGTACCGTAAGTATCATTTTAAGCTAGCCGATCCGAGCCTATGATGTAGATAGGAACCGTTAGCATTCTAATTGGTTATAAACACCATCATTTCCAGACTAAAAGCCTCCCGGTAGATTGTCAACTAAGCTTACTTTTGATTGTTCGACTGAGTTAGTAATATATTGAAGAATTAGCTCAGGTAAATACTTTAAACTTATTTTCCCTATACGGGCTTGGGATACGGTATAGTGATACCGCTTGGTCGGGTATGGGATCATGTTATCGGATTGGGATTTACTAAATCTTCATAACCCGTTTCATTTTGTATTGTTTGATAACTTAAACATTGGGGGTTAACTCGACCGTGTCTGGGATATCCTTGGCTCATTTAGTTACTAACGGCCACGACCTTAAGCGCGGGGTGTAGGCATACACCTGACAGATGCTAATGCTAATAAAATATTGAATCCCATTGGTGGATTATTTAAGTGGCAGGTCGGTTAATCAGGTTATTCGGTTTCTGCACCGGACCCCATATGTATTGACAAACATGTAAAACTGTAAACAAGGTCATTTTGATCTATCCCAAGTTATTTATAAAATGTGCCAAGTGCACCTAAAACCATTTTCGGAAATATTTTCAAAATGAGTCGATTATTAGTATTTACCAGTGTCACTGACGTATTTTCAAAAGATCTAGTTACAGGTGACAACGCGAAATAGGCTGGGAGCTGCTTGGTAGTAACATAAGAGGATTTTGCAAGTCCTTAGTTGCCCGAAGTTTGTTGAACAATACTTTGTATATATTTATTTCGATCCGCCTGTGGATCTTTCTTTACAGGCCTTGTAATTTGTATTCGAACTTTGAACACTCGGTTTGTAATAAAAATTTAAATCCAAGACTTCTGATGTGTTGTGTTTGTTTGGTTATGATGTTATCAACTACGTCACGATATTCCCCAACCGGGCCCACCGGATACACGTGAATTAAACACTAGCCTTTTGTGTTTAATCTCGAAAATACACAATAGCAGATTCCTTAGACTCTCGAGTCTAGGCTTTGACCTAGGATTTTCATTTACATTGCTTTATTTATCATTATTTGCTTTCGTTTAACTCGTTTTTGGAGTAGGAATGATACCACCAAAGTTCAGAAGAGGAGGCAAGGGCAAAGGTCCCATGAGGGGCGGACCCTCTATGACTGGACCATTTATTTCGACCATCCTTAGCTGGAGCATCCAATTTCAACCCTTACGAAGGATCCGGAGACTCTTCGTCTCCATTTGAACCATATAGACATTCCATCTCGCACGAATACTCTCCACCCCAATCACATTCCCAACATTCTTACCATTCACACCATACCCATCAATCACACCATTCTCATTCCCATTCTCACCAAGAGTTCTTTAATTTTAACTTCGTCAACCCCATTAACCAACCCTCACCTCAAACCCCTCCAGTCGACTCTCTAACACATATGGAGGAGGATTCCGATCCGGAGGAATTTCCACAAACCGGATCATATGGTCATCCCATCGAGCTGTCTGGTGGCTCGAACTCCCTAGCGGGATCTCTGTATCGAGGTCCTAATGAGTATGAACAAAGATGGGCATAGTATGTGTTCGTCAACACTCCCTCCTACCAGAAGAGGAGTCGTCATCTCAACCGCGCCGAAGGCGTGGTGCACGCATGTCAGTGCGTGCTAGTCAAAGGTGGGGCTCGCTACCACCTTTGCCACTATCTTACCTTGTTATCCCCGAGGACCCACAAATGGGTGGACCCTCAGATACTTCACATGTGGCGGTTCTAACCCCACAACCTGCTGCTGATCCGATGCCCCAACCGGCAGTTCAGCCATCATCATCGGGTTTAGGTAATCCGATACCCACCTATCCAGATTTATCTGGCTACGGTGCTGATTTTACTGCTCCTACTTATGACCCATACTTTGAAGCAGCTATGTATAATGCCCTTTATCCTTCCCCTTTCCCTGATTACCCACCTTCTTACCCTTCCTATGCGGCTACCGGGTATCCACCTTATAGATATTCGCACCCGACTATGCCTCAACCACCTCCACCTCAGCCCCAACCCCAAGTACAAGTACCACTCAAGGCTCTTAATGAGGCCTTAGATCGAGTCAAGGATATGCAGAAACAAGTTAAGAAGTCAGAGAAGAAAACAACCAAATTTATTAAGAGACTCTGTAAAGCTGTGAAAGGAAAGAAGGATGTGTAGTTCTTGTGTTATCACATTGTATTTCTTTTTACCCCTGCGTGGGTATGTTTTGTTATGTAGTCCCTATACGGACAAATTTTGTACTCAAAAGACCCGTTTAAGGCAAAAATGTGTAATCCCTATCATTTCAATGAAATTTCGGAATTTTGCTTTAATATGCATTCTTGTAACCTCTTTTGTTCAAGCAAGCGTCTCGATTTTAATTCAATTTTATTGCTCCGCTATAAAAATATCAAAAAGATTTTCTTGATGGTTTACACATGCCAAGTGATAAGGTCACATTAATTGGCAAAAGTAAATGGTAGTTAAGATAAAAATCTTCTACCATGATAGTTAAGGAAGATCATCCCTTCTATCTAGAGGTTGTGAACTATGTTCGAACCTTCAAGCCTCTATGGTCAATGCGACCATGGCTAATCTGTCAAACAATTTCAAGACATCATTCTAGGTTAATATTCAAGTAATATTAACACTCCTGGTAGTGTGACATGAGGAGCCACACTAGCCATCAAAAAATTATTCGAGCTACGATTCAATTATCATAAGTCTAAATGATCTGCGCGATCAGGATAAATATCCACATTTTGATGATAATCATTTGACACTCATTTAGTGGTGTATTACCTATGGGTTATAATATAACATCCATTAGTGATGTAGTGCCTTTTGGCCATATGTGTCATGTCCATTAGTGACAGTGACAGTTGTAGCCTTTGGCTCTCTGTCCAAATCTTATCTAGTCTTCGTGTTAAGGGCCTTTTTATGCCATATCTTTTGTCCTTGTGGCAAGCTCTTGAGCTATCTAGCATGTCAAGGCAACAATGATAGATGTGACATTTTGATCCACTATCTAAACTTATGGACTATGTCCAATCTTTTAAATACCTATGATGGTCCCTTTTGAGAGCTAGGTTATAAGTAAAGCATTTATTTGTAGTACTAAAGCCTAAATGGTTTAAACGTACCATGACTAACACATAAGATACCTATCTTGCCGTATAGTACCGAAGTAATAATGACTTACTCCGACGGTGCAAGTAGTCACCGCAACGATGATGATCACAATAAGACAAACATAGTCATTAACGAAAATGAATTCCAGGCCCGCATAGATGCAGCCATGGGTAAGGCTATGGAAAAAGCCTTAGAGAAATTTAATATGTCGAGTGCTACTCACTCTAAGATGGTATCAAAGGCTATCTCAAAACCTCCCACCTTTGAGAAGAAAGAGGGATCTGTACATTCCTCAAGCGTGAGGAATGAAGCTAAAAAACAAGAAATCCTTGACAAGACTAATACTTCCAAGGATGGCTGCTCATATAAATACTTTGTCTCGTGCAAGCCACGAGACTTCAACGGAGAGAAAGGGGCTATTGAGACCCTAAGATGGCTTAATGAGATTGAGACCGTAGTGGATATCAGTGGCTGCGTTGATAAAGACATTGTAAAGTTTGTGTCACAGTCTTTTAAGGGTAGCGCCCTGATTTGGTGGAAGGCCTTAATGTAATCATGAGGAAAGGTCCCCTTATATAATTTGGGATGGTCCCAGTTTATGGACCTAGTCAAGGATACGTACTGTCCACCACATGAAGTGGAAAAGATTGAAATGGACTTCCTTGCTCTCACAATGAAGAACCTCGATTGTCGAAAGTTTGTTACCGACTTCGACTCATACTCCAGACTAGTGCCATACCTAGTGACTCTAGAACCGAAGCGCATTGCACGCTTTATCAATGCATTGGCTCGGAGATCAGGAGCTTGGTTAAGGCAGTTCAGCCTAAAACTTATAAATCTGCCGTTGAACTATCTCTGTCCCTCACTCAAGGTTATGTGAGGAGAATGTCAGCCTGAGAGGAAGCTGAGGGAAAGAGAAAAAGGGAGGATGATAACTCCCAACGGTTCAAGAAGAAAGGAAAGTTTGGATCCCATAAGAATCAGAATAGGTCTGAGGAAAGGCCTGAATGTAAAATCTGCAAGAAACGACACGGTGGACAGTGTCGGTTTGATCCACAAGCTAAACCTTATGGTATTTGTAAGAAGATGGGTCATAAGACCCTAGACTGCAGAGATATCAAAGATGCGACTTGCTTTAAATGTGGTGACAAAGGCCACATAAAAACAAATTACTCCAAGAATGCAAAAGATGATAATGCAAAGTCTAGTGGAGCTAAGAAAACAAATGCTCGAGCCTTTCAGAGGAGTGCTCGAGAAGCCGTCAATGACAACAATGTTATAACAGGTACTTTACTCATCAACGATACCTTTGCTAGAGTTCTTTTTGATTCGGGGGCTGATAAGTCGTTTGTTGACCATAGGTTTAGCAAATTATTAGACTTACCGGTAAGAACTCTAGACATAAGATATGAGGTAGAACTTACCGACGGAACCATTGAAACCGCTTCTTCCATTCTGGATGGATGCTTTATATCCATCAAGAATCATTTGATTCCTACCTCTCTTCTGCCAATGAAATTGGCGGGGTTCGATGTAGTCTTAGGCATGGATGGGCTATCCCATAACCAAGCCGGCATTGCCTGTGATAAGAAACTAATAGAGATTAAAACCCATCTGGTGATGCCCTCACCATCTTTGGAGATATGCACTACGGGTTGCCAGAAAAAAGTTGCTATGCTTAAGGCCTCCCGATGCATGAAGAGAGGCTATGTCATCTATATGGCACAAGTAACCGTTGATGAACCTAAGCCAAAGATTGAAGATATACCCATTATCTAGGACTACCCAGATGTCTTTCCTGAGGAATTACCTGGTCTACCCCTGATAGACAATTCGAGTTTAGGATCGACATCCTACCTGGATCTGCACCTATTGCGAGAGCACCCTACCGTCTAGCTCCAATAGAAATGAAAGAATTAAGAACTCAGCTTGATGAACTTTTGGAAAAAGGCTTCATACAGCCTAGTTCGTCACCATGGGAAGCTTCGATCTTGTTTGTCAAAAAGAAGGACGGTTCAATGCGTATGTGCATTGATTACCGAGAGCTCAACAAGATAACGATCAAGAATCGTTATCCTTTACCCAGGATCGATGAATTGTTCGATCAGCTGAAGGAGCAAGTTATTTCTCAAATATAGATTTGAGATCTGGTTATCATCAGCTTAAGGTTAGAAGTGAAGATGTCCCAAAGACCGCTTTCAGACAAGATACGGACATTCTAAGTTTCTAGTGATGCCTTTTGGGCTCACTAATGCACCAGCAGCATTCATGGATCTCATGAATAGAGTCTGCAAGCCTTACTTAGACAAGTTTGTCATTGTCTTCATTGACGGCATACTTATCTATTCTCATAATCAAACCGATAACGAGCAACATTTAAGGTGCATCCTAGAATTATTACAAAAGGAGAAGTTATATGCTATTTTCTCCAAATGCGAATTTTGGCTTCGCGAATTCCAATTCCTTGGACATGTGGTTAGTGAGCGTGGTATCCAAGTCGATCCCCCAAGATTGAAGCGATAATGAATTGGGAAGCACCGAAAACACTTTCGGAAGTACGCAGTTTCCTAGGACTGGCTGGTTACTATAGAAGATTAATTGAGAATTTCTCAAGGTATAACACCCTAACAGGTTTTAATTTGAAAAGACGCAGCGGAAAAAACGAAACATAAAATTTCTTTCTTTATAACTATTCTAGCATACTTGAAAACCGTCTAAATCAACTTCCTTAAGATAACAACATTTTTCATCCTTAGTTAATGTTAATCCTTATAACATATGCATACAAACTACGTGACAACTTCTCCGTACAATCCATGATCGTCAACTCGATCCTCGTCCAGTTGTCCCTCATGATGATAATGATGATCCGAATAACCTGCGGTCACCATAAATAACTAACACATTAGTAAATGGTGACATCATACATACATTAATGAATATATAAACAATCAATAACCACATAGAATTTATCTAGGTATACTACTCCAACATGATGTCCTTCCGAATTCGTCATTTACACCGGGCCTCCAATCTTTTAGAGCCTAACACTTACATACTTGCACTTTCATTTCATTCTTATAAATAACTCAGTTAGCATAGTTAATACTCATATATATATTAACACCATACATACTTCCATACGAGTTTCACTCATTCGGAAACATTTGGTTTATTAACACGCATACATCTTATATAACCCAATTCTATAAAGATAAAATCCTATTTCGTACATGCATACCTCTCTATTCAAATTCTTATGACAACTTACATTCTCACATATTCATACTAACAATTCTTAATCACAAACTACTTACCTATAAGTCTTGTACATACCAGCCTACGCGTATACTCATTTCTATCCGTGTTTACTAATGGGTTCCATCTATTAACATACAATCATTCTATTCATACATTCCTACGCATTCATTTCGTTCCTACACAAACTTGCATACACGCCCCATTCTTACCCATACCTCATAAACAATCTTTAATGAGTTTGGGATTCATTTCGGGAGCTTAAAAATGAGTACTATAATCACTCGTATCTCATAAAACTATTTGGCAAGGTTGGGGTACATTATGGAAGTTTAACGGGGCTTGGGAATGGGTCTATGGGGTCCGGAATCGAAGAAAAACGAATAAACATGGTTGCTGGCGTCGACTGTCGCGTAGACAACAACTTAAGGCGTCGGCGACGCTACCCCTGCAGCACTGACGCTGAAATTCGTTCTTTTCGACGTTTTAACTCCCTTTCGCGCATCCCGAACTTCCCAAATCGTAAAATAACATTATTCCAAGCCCCCAAATCATTATAAACTTAACCCCATGTCTCCATAATCAAATCTAAACTTTTATCATACATTCTTGATTTTGACCCGTTTGATTCTACCATGTACTTTCCAAACTAGTTAAGTACTTTTGACCCTCTACAACAAAACTTACCTTAGTACTAAAATTACCTAACATTCTTACATAGAATCCACATCCGACACATTTCATTCTACATTTTGACCCGTTCGAACTTAATGAGAGTTTCCGTTTATAACTAATTCACATATTACCCATAAGACCTTACTTACTTTTGTGCTATCATTTCTTACCCGTCCTTTCATGATTCCCATTCTTCTTGCAATCTAAACTCATTACATAATAATAAATTTAGTTTGTGAATCACTTACTAAGAAGTGAGTCGGAAATCACTTACCTCGAGTCGCAATGTTCATGCTTGCTTCCTTGCCTCCTCTTGACCCGTTAGCCATCCATGCTTGATTCCACATTGACAATATTCCTATTCTCTCATGTCACCATGTTCACAACACTATTAGCATACATGCTTAATCATATTAACAATCATTCCAACTCCTATGTCATATCGACTTTCATTGGTCAACCACTAACACAATAGACATAGATCCACTATCACATTGTTCATAATTCATGCAATGCACTTCATATTTATGTTGTAGGACACATACAACCACATGATCAATCGATCACGTACATACACATATATAGTCAATTCGACACATATTAATGCATTCGTCATCCTACAATAGACAACCATATTTAAAGTAGACAATCAACATGACTCTACCATCCTTACTTACTATATAATAACACCAATTTCATTTTGTAATCCTGACTAAACCATCCACTAAGCACATAATGTTGATCATACAATACAAGTAAATATTGCAAGCCACTAGTGCGCATTTCTACCCAAACGCAACTCAACAAAACCTCCACATGGATTCAATCTTACACATATTCCTTGTGTAAGTTTACTAACAATTTGATCATTATCATGTTATATGCATATTCATCCCCTACTTGCATACATTTTCATATAGCATTGTCATTTAGACATTTCATCAAACACTTGGCGTGCGTACTACTATTTAAGCATGATGTAGAAGTAGTGCATGCCTAATCTTCCTAGTTCATACATAACTCATCAAATCTTCTTACTAATCAAAAAGTATCGTTCACACATAGATACCAACATAGCAAAATCTCTAGTTCGTCCTACTCATTCATATTAAACCATAAACCATCAAAATCCCAAGTTCTTGAACATGAACTCTTTAATGTAAACTTCTAATTAAGATGACTAAATCATTTTTCACACTAAATTAAGTGCTTCTAAACCCAAATTCAACCATCCTATTCTTTCAATTCGTCCATTTAAGGGAAATTCCTCAAAACCCACCAAGAGCTTCATTCAAAAGATTCAAGAGATGATATAGGTACTTACTTGATGCTTAGGAGACGATGGATTCTTTCAAACTCATGGATCATCCATGCAAACATTCGAATCCTTATCTTCTTCTTCTTTCTTGATTCACACAAGAACACACACACACTATGTGTATGTGTCGTCGATGCTCCCCCCCAAAACTACTGACTAATTGTTTTTATAACAAATGTTACACATTGAGTCCTTCTAATTTGGTGAATTTCCTCTTTTATTCCCACATTCTATTTCTTTCTATTTAACACATATTCTAACTAAGTTTATTAGACTAGTTAGACAACTTCATGTCATGTACAAGAAACTTACTAACAAACCAAGCATTCGGGTTTTTGGGGCGTTACACATTCTTCCTCATTTGTCACAAACTTAAATCCCTACTATTAAATTTTAGTTAACTAAGTCATAAAGAAAAACTAGTTAAACATTCTCATGCCATATAACAAGGAAACATACTAGTGATTTAAACACACGGATTTTGGGGCGTTACACAATGATAGCCACTCCCCTGACTGCTTTGACCCGCAAGAATATCAAGTTCGACTGGGGTCCAAAGCAGCGGGAATCTTTCGAGACCTTGAAGCAAAAGCTGAGCAATGCTCCAGTTTTAACCTTGCCAGATGGCATTGAGGAGTTTGTCGTTTATTGTGATGTATCGCACACTGGTATGGGATGTGTGCTTATGCAAAGAGGCAAAGTGATCGCCTACGCATCACGACAACTCAAAGTGCATGAAAAGAGTTAGACCACCCATGATTTGGAGTTGGGTGCCGTTGTATTTGCACTTAAACTTTGGAGGCATTATTTATACGGAACCAAGTGTATTATATACACAATCACAAAAGCCTCCAACATCTGTTTAATCAAAAGGATTTGAATATGCGACAACGCCGTTGGATGGAAACCCTTAATGATTATGATTGTGAAATCCGATACCATCCCGGAAAGGCAAATGTAGTCGCTTATGCGCTTAGTCGCAAAGAAAGGATCAAGCCTTTAAGGATTAACGCCAAAAGCATTGAAGTCAGAAACAGTTTGAACGAAAAGCTACTTGATGCGCCGAAGCAAGCCCTGATGGAGGCTAATATTGCAAATGAGGAAATGAGGTGGAACTGTTGAACAGTTAACACCTGGAGGTGATGGAATCCTCAGATTCAATGGACGAATTTGGGTTCCAATTTTTGGAGGACTTAGAGATCTAATCCTTCAAGAAGCGCATAACTTTAAGTACTCTGTTCACCCAGGAGGTGATAAGATGTACCAAGACTTAAAGTCTAATTATTGGTGGATGGGTTTGAAGAAATCCAAAGCCACCTATGTAGCTAAGTGCTTAACATGTTCGCAAGTTAAAGCTGAACAACAGAAACCGTCAGGACTTCTTCAACAGCTCGAGATTCCCACTTGGAAATGGGAAATGGTAACTATGGATTTGATTACCAAGTTACCTAAGACCAAACGTGGTAATGACACTATTTGGGTCATCGTTGATAGGCTGACCAAGTCAGCGCATTTATTGCCAATCAAGGAAACGTTTAGTTCAGATAAATTGGCAAAAATGTATGTGGATGAGATCGTGTCCTTACATGGAGTGCCGGTGTCCATTGTATCCGATAGAGATACAAGATACACCTCTCACTTCTGGAAAAGCTTCCAGCAATCCTTAGGCACCCGGTTGAACTTTAGTACGGCTTATCATCCACAGACTGACGGACAGAGTGAGCATACCATTTAGACTTTGGAAGACATGCTACGTGCATGTGTGATTGACTTAGGTGGCACTTGGGATGACCACCTACCCTTGATTGAATTCTCCTATAATAACAGTTATCATACAAGCATCAAGGCTGCACCTTTGAGGCCTTGTATGGGAGAAAGTGTCGAACGCCCGTCTGTTGGGAGGAAGTTGGGGAGGCCCAACTATCAGGACCAGAAATTGTTCTAGAGACAACATATAAGATTATACAAATTCATGACCGTCTCAAAACTGCCCAAGATAGGCAGAAAAGCTACGCAGATAAGAGGCGCAAACCTCTTCAGTTTCAAATTGGGGACAAGGTGTTACTGAAGGTGTCACCTAGGAAAGGCATCATGCGATTCGGTAAAAAGGGCAATTGATCGACTTAAGTGGCAGTTGGGATGACCACCTACCCTTGATTGAATTCTCCTATAATAACAGTTATCATACAAGCATCAAGGCTGCACCTTTTGAGGCCTTGTATGGGAGAAAGCGTCAACACCCGTCTGTTGGGCGGAAGTTGGGGAGGCCCAACTATCAGGACCAGAAATCGTTCTAGAGACAACAGATAAGATTATACAAATTCACGACCGTCTCAAAGCCGCCCAAGATAGGCAGAAAAGCTACGCGGATAAGAGGTGCAAACTCTTCAGTTTCAAATTGGGGACAACGTGTTATTGAAGGTGTCGCCTTGGAAAGGCGTCATGCGATTGGTAAAAAAGGCAAGTTGAGCCCAAGATATATAAGGCCGTTCGAGATAATCGAACGAGTTGGGTCTGTAGCTTATAAGCTCAAGTTAACTGAAAAGCTAAGTGGAATTCATGATGTATTCTACGTTTCAAATCTGAAGAAATGCTTAAGAATCATTAGCAATGCCACACGAGGATGTGCAAATTGACGAAAATATGCGTTTCATTGAAAAATCGATAGCGATCGAAGATCGACAGGTTAAGAAGCTTCGAAGAAAGCACGTGCCTATTGTAAAGGTCAAATGGGATGCTCGTCGAGGCCCCGAGTATACCTAGGAGGTCGAGTCCACTATGGACAAGTACCCCCATCTTTTTGAATAAAACCTCGAGGTCGAGATTTCTTTTAAGGGGGTGAGGATGTAACACCTTGTAAAATCGTGTCCAATAATGTATTGACACGTGTCCCTAATCCTACTTATGCCTAAAGTTGGCTAGGAGGGACTATTCTTGCAAAAATCGAAAACTATGGACACGGAAGGACAAAAAGTGTCAACATGCTAAAACTTAGCCTCTAAGTGACCTTACACGATGTCCGTGTTCTCAATTGAGCCACTTGTTGGGCGTAAGAAACCGTTTGAGGAATTATTTAAAAGTATGTACGACGAAGGGTTAAAAGCGTAACATGTAATTCTTACCTCTGAGTGACCTTTTAACGAATCGGGAGCTTATGATGTGATCATACTCTTGGGAATGCCTAATAATGGCCAAGGAAGGCTTTGTATGCTAATTATGACATTCTACGCAAGTTTGGAGGTTAAAGGGGCTAAAACTGTCAACAAAATGAAAGTTTGTGGGTGTGTTTGATCAGCCACCACCGTACGCTACGCCCCCACCGTAGCCTACGGTGGGACCTGATGACAACTATCGTTGTTTTGTGCTTTGGAGGCCACACAAAGCTCCAAATCGCCCCATTTCGAAACCAGGGGCTTCCTAACCACTAAGACACGTATTAGGACACTTGTAAGCCTCTCCTAACTCCCCTTAACACCTGTGATCACCTCCTTCAAGCTCCACAACTATAAATAAGGGTCTTGTTTCATGTAAAAACTTTGCACCTCTTCTTGTTCTATCAAATCCTCTCATCTCCTGGAGATTCCCAACCGAAGGGAACTTCCATTTAAGTTATTTTTCATCAAAGGTTCACTAGTAAGTGATCCTTTCCTTTGCATTTTTGTTTATTAGGCTTTTAAGCCAAAAGTCAAGCGTTATCGTAATAATGCATTGACTTTCGGTTTAGACCATTATGGTCCAGCCATTGTTCGAGAAGAACATGGCTACGTGATCGTAATTAGGTAGGTGTTAATCTCTAAAAAGGGCACCTCCTAATTACCACGTTTGCTTGGTTAATTGACGGGTCAAAGTTATTAATAAAAAGTTAAACTGGGTCAGATTTGAAAAAAAATCAAATATGATAATGTAGGTGTTATAAAATATGTTTTAACACTTAAACAACTTGGTAATAATTATTATAACATGTGTAAACATGTTCGGCTCGTCAATTCCAGGTTTAAGGTCGGTTAGCAACCGAAAATCGTGAAGTTTGACTTCTACTTTGACTTTCGATTCTAACCCGAATTAACAACTTAGGTTACTAATTCTAAGTTACATTATGACCATGTTATGTTATAGTATAACCCTCTGGAGTTATATTACATGGTCATGTAGTAATCCGAGTTTTTATTTCAAGTTCCGTTATTATGCCTAAAGTCGACTAAAATGCCCTTTTTGTTAAAAATAAGGTTTTAACTATAAATGAGCATGCAAATGAGTTAAGTACTGATATGTTAATCTAATTAACATATCTTGATGTTATAAATCTGCTCATAACTGAGTTTTGCTAAAATAATCGTAAATTATGTTTTTAAAGCGACCAAATCGCCTTTTTGGCGATATAAAATGGTTTAAACATAATTTCTTCAACAAATCTCATTAGTTACTGATGTAATATCATAAATGGGATCATTTGAGTTTTCATAACAGATTGTAAACTGAGTTTACATACAAGATCTTGTATTATGTCCTTAAATGACGATAACTCCCTATCGGCGTATAAAATGGATTTTAACCAAGATTTTATTAAAAAACCTTTTTACCCACTGATAGTTCAATAACATATTATGGTTATAAACTTGGTCATAACTTCAGTTTTTATTAAACATCTTGAATATCGTCATTTAGCGACTTAATCGCCGTTTCGTCGCATAGTATGGTTAAAAACCATAGTAGAGCGTCAAGACTTGATACCTACTGATTTAAAAACTTATTGTAAAAATAATTATAGTAGGTACATGATCTAAACTCAGATTCCCAAATAAGTTGTCAAGGCGATATGTGAAATGACCAAAATGCCCCTTCGAGGCATAGTTTGGTCTTAATCTATAAACCCCCAAGTATACTTGATATCCTGCTGATATAACATCATAAATCAATCGTTTTTACAGAATGTTTATGACCATGACATTAGTTTACTTGCAAGCTCCTTTTACAAGTCGTAAAATGACCAAAACGCCCTTTTTAGGCGTAACTTGATTTTAAAACCATACCGGGCAAACATGTTGGTATCCTAATGATATTACAACATGTTTAAATATAATGGCATATGGAACTTTTATACGACTCATCCGGTTACCCGGTTTCGCTTATATGCGTACGGTTAAGCCTACGTGACTAGTTTACGTAATTTAACCGAAACGGGTTTAGCCTTATCATTTTTTATATCAAAATCCAGAATGTAATATGTTTAACCATATTAAACAAGTCTTAGTACTTGTAACATTTGTTGAAAACGCGTTTCTAAACCCGCTCCGTTTTGTAATCGAATATCAAGTATTAAATGTCACGTTGCGTATTTATGGCTATTTTGATTTTTAATGATACGTAATTAATAAACAAACTAAACTATAAAAATTATAATTGATAAAAAGTAAAAATAAAACAAATAAAAATAAAATGAGGCTGCCGGGACTCGAACCCGGTCAGCCGGGTTGTGAACTCCAAAGACTTAACACTCACACGCATAACCACTCCGCCACTTGTTGTTTTCTGTCAACTCTAGGAAACAAATAAATCTTATCTACAAACATAAATCAACCGGTTATGCCAACTGTAACTGAAATCGGTTATCAAACGCTCAAAGACGATCTGAATACTCGCGGTTCACTGAGTATAACCGATATACCGACGTTTTCAATCAAGTTGCTTTGAATGAACTGGAATTCTAGAAGTGGATCGGTTTTTATAACCGAAAATCTTCAATTCCAGTTTTACTTCCATCTTTGTACTCCTTCACGACTCAAACATACTCTACAGACTTTCAATTACATTTTCGCTAAAGTTTCAGTCCGCCGGAGAATCAAATTTTACTCGCCGGAAAGTTTCTGCAAGTCGCCGGAAAACCGTATTCTCCATCAAAACGGTAAGTCTTTCAATACCGTCGTGGTTTAACAATTGTTAAGCTATTTTTAACTCAGACCTTAAAATTGAAATCAAATTCAGACGCTGTTATCGGATAATTCCAGTTCGCCGGAAAACTTCTGGAAATCCTTATTTTCATATGTGAAACGGTAAGGACATTCAAACACTCTGTTAACGTTTGTTTAGCACTTCAATTCCACGATTAGCTAATCAAAACGGTTAATTTGCTTGCTCAGTTGAAGTTCATAAAAACAGAGCCGACGCCTTGCCGGAATTCCGAAATAAATCGTTCACCGGTATGTTTACTTCTAAATATCGTCTCTGCCATTTCATATTAGTCTGTACAATGTTTATCAATCGAATTAAACAAGATATAATGGTGTAATCGCAGTCTGTAATTTTGAAATGAAGAAGACGATGATAGTTTGATCATAAGTTTAATAAAATCTGGATATTATCTCGGGTTAGACACACAGTCCAGCGGTGGACTGTGTGCAAATAATACGCACACGCCGCGAGTTCGATCCCTGATACACGCACCCTCTCCGTAATAAAAAAACGTTTTATTTTTCTAACTGAACCGGGTTAACTTACGTTAGTTGTTAAATATAATAAAAATCTGTATATTAACCAAGTTAGACACACAGTCCAGCGGTGGACTGTGTGTAGCGTTAAAGCACAGGTCCCGGGTTCGAGACCTGTACATGGCACCGGATTGATGATTTAAAATGTTTTTGAAAATAAAAGAATTTTGAATAAGCTGAGTTAATATATAAGTATAATTAAAAACAGAATTATTTCGGGTTAGACACGTAGCTCAGTTGGTAGAGCTGCGTGCATGCGTACGGGAGGTCTCGGGTTCGAGCCTCCCCCGGCGCATACAATTACACAATAAAACCGGTCAACAAGTCAAACGGTCAACGGTCAATGAAAAAAGTCAACATATTTTTATATTTTTAATTATTTAATTTAATTTAAAAATCAATTAAAAATACTTAAAAATAATGTTTTTAAAGATAGGAAATAGCCTTAAACTCACAAAAATATATCTAAAAATTCCATTAAAACCCTTAATAAAATCCACTCATTTACTATATTTTCCGTTATTTATTTAGGTTAGTAATTCTCGTTGTTCAACTCTTCCAACTCATGCGAATCTCACCATCTCCAATCAAACGCACCCAATGTGAGTGAATCTTTACAAATTCCCCGTTTTAATCACGTTTTTGGGGTGTATCATGTGTCTTGCTAATTATTATATTTAAATCATTGTGCATACATCATATCATGAACAAATGTGTATTTAGTTTGTTTCAACTGTTTGTGTGATTATTGTTAGATTTAATTTATTATTTTCAGTACATGCAATTTCATAGGCCGCCGCTCCCCATTACATTATGAGCGTTGAGCATGTTCCCCATTACATTATGAGCGTGAACCTGGCGTGCCAACATACGATCGGCTCCGTTTGATTGAGCCTTGATCGCACAGTTACATTCATGTTATTTATTGTATGATGTTGGTATGTTATTGTATGTTATTGTATGTTATAGTTTGTGATTGTTATTGCTACTGTTTGATTATTTACATTTGCTCACTTATGATTATTGCACAATTTTTCATTGATAAACTAACAAGAAAATCAATAATAAATGTTTATCTAACAAGGTTCACTCGCCAACTTATGTTGACCCAAAAACCCCCATTTTTACACATGATACAGGTGAACCAGCTGCAGCCAGAAACACATAGGATTGGCCTAGAAGAATAAAATGGTTTAGAGCTTGGAATTGTTTAGTTGGTTATTTTTCTTTGTATTTGTATGGACATGTTTGGATTATTGAGAATGTAATTTTGATTTAAATAAATATGAAACATAATAGTAATATCATGAGCTTTGGTGATAACCCAATTATGCCCCGACTCTTATTCCGCTGCGGGTCGGGGTGTGACAGATTGGTATCAGAGCCATGACTATAGGGATATAGGATAGGTTATTAGACCCTTAGAGCCTATACTATAGTTGATTAGAAATTTTTAAGATTTTAGTGTGTTACATGCCAAATTTCATGATGTTTATATGTTTTATGTTAAATGTTACATTCAATGTTATGCAAGCATGTTCATAAGTATATATTATCATATAATGCCTATCATGAATCATATTCTCATAACATATCATATCCATGAAAGCACACACCACATCATTTTCATGATTGCTTTTACAATGATTTTGTGTTTTTCAAATCTCATCAAAGTGAGTTCTCATGACGGGCATGTAGTAACTGGAAGGGTACCAGTACCGGTAGTCGGAACATCCTGTCTAGGCTGGCATTCGTATAAATCCAAAATAAAGGACCAGTTTGCCTACCTGGGGACTAACGATGAGAGTACGAAGTACCTATTAGGCCAAAGCATGCTATACCAAACGTCGTGTGAGCTAACCCCACTTTGAGTTGTCATTGTGTCTACACCTGGACACATTCCGACCATACATCTCGTAAACATATTTTGTGGTTTGCATTCGGGTGATGTGAGTGTTAAATCGCCAATACTAATGTGAATCATACCAAGCCAATAGTCATGGGGGCCCACATGACTATACAGGTGAAGGTATGGGGGACATTTGAGGCCCAACATGAGCAAACCCAAGACATCCTATGGATGTAGTTGCATTATTGATATTTATGTTATTTTCATTTTCTTTGAGACACATGACACCTAAAAAGACTCCATAAACTCACAATCTTCTTATGTATGTTCCTGTAGATGTCGTCTAGACAACAACGAGGGGGTAAAAGATCAGGAAGGTCTCACGAACGTTTGGCCAGACAAATTGCGAAACAAATGGTCGCGGTACTTCCTGACATTGTGGTTCAAGTACAACAAGCTCTCACCACAAATCCCACTAATCCTCCCCAACAACATGACCAGAACATCGGCAACCCTCCTACCAGCAAGTGCTCATACAAACATTTCAAGTCTTGTGATCCTCCTAAATTTGAAGGGACCGAAGGTGTCACTGCTCTCCTCCACTGGTTTGAGGAAATGGAAAACACCTTCCTCAACTGCGATTGTCCTGAGGATCGCAAGGTTCGATACACCACCGGGAGACTATTTGGGGTAGCTCTCACCTGGTGGAATACTGAAAAGGGGAAAAGGGGAATTGATGATGCAATGGCCTTAACATGGGAGGAGTTAAGGGAAATCATGACTAGGCGTTTCTGTCCTAGGAGTGAAATTAAAAAGTTGGAGGACGAATTTCATTCTTTAAAGCAAAAGGAGGGAGATCATACCACCTACAACAAGAGGTTCTTAGAGTTGAACCAAATGGTCCCTAATTTGTTCACCCCAGTTTATTGCTTGATCGAGCATTATATTCGAGGTCTTCCCTCGAAAATTCAGGATTCAGTTCTCAGCATTTCGCCAGCAACACTTGAAGCTGCTATGGAGCTAGCGACTGAACTGACCGAAAATCGCATTCGAAACGGTAAATTCAAAGAGGAGAAAAAGAAAGCCCCCATCGAGGCTCAAACTTCAAACCATTCTGGTTCCTCTTCGAAGTTTACTGGTAAAAGGAATCGAAACACAAGAAACTTTGCTGTCACACAAGAAAATTTCCCTATCCCTGCTGCACCAATCACTCAAGTTGCCCCTTCACCTGCACCATATAAAAAGCCATACTCCGGCCCATTACCAAAATGCAACCGTTGCCAATACCATCACTTTCCTGATCATCCCTGCGAACATTGCACTGGCTGTGGTCGCACAGGCCATACTGTTCAAACCTGTTGCATACCTCAGCGAACGAACCGCCACCAGCCTTTAACCCAAACCCACCAACAAATAATGGGTCAAGCCCAACAACCCCGACTACTACCACCTACCCAACATTTAGCCCAATCATACTACCAACCCAACTATCCCATGGTGCAACCTATGCGGGCTTGTTACAACTGTGGAGACCCAAACCACTTTAGAAACACTTGTCCACATTTGGTGAACATCATTCATGCCCAAGCTCAAGCAAATCCGGTGAATCAAGCTAACCAAGCTCCACCACCTGCAAGAGGAAGAGCTTATAACATCAACGCCAATACTGTTGAAAATAATAACGGCCCAAACGAATCACCCAACTAGTTTTTCCTCACCAAGAATCAAGACTCAACTCCAATCGTCTAGTTTTAATTTTTTCTTTATGTTATCTTAATCTTTCCGTATCCCAGTTGTAAAATTTGGAAATTATGTATCCAAAAGTTTTAATGCGATTTGATATTACAGTTTTGTTCTATACACATTGATTTAACATTCATATCATCATACATCTCGACGTATCTCAATCTCATCATTTAAAGAAGTTGGGTTGTGTCACACTTTTACATAAACTGACCCCTTCATCATAACAAATGAGAGAGGTACTGTCATCATTCAGTCATGTATCCTTTCAGAATTGAGACTCAAGCTTTGGTTGTTGTATTTGTTTATGTTTTAGAGTCACATAGAACTGATCATGATTTACTGATAAAGCCAATGAAAATTTGACAAGAATATGGTGGATACGCCGCTGGTACTTCCTATATATAAGTATTCTTGGCAAAGGATCAAAAGCATTACCAGGAGGTTATGAAAAGTTCCGTGTAGGTTTAAATATCGTTATGGTTGAAGTTTTTGTTTTATGATACATACCTTACCAATACAAACGTATCAGTTCCCTCAAAACTATTATGCATAAAATCGTAAGCGACATCAAAGATCAAATCCGAGAAGCCCAGCATGTTGCAGTAACAGAAAAGAGACGTACGCAAGGAGCCGTCTTGTGGAGCTAAACTAAAAAAAAAATTGAAACTAAAGCTGACGGTATTCTGTACTATCTAGATCGTATATGGATTCCTGACCACAACAATCTTCTTGAAATTCTTATGAATGAGGCTCACAAAACACGATACTCTATACACCCAGGAGCCGATAAGATGTATCAAGACCTTTGATACACCTATTGGTGGCCTGGAATGAAAAAGGATATTGCTGTTTTTGTTTCTAAGTGCCTTACATGTTCCAAGGTGAAAGCTGAACACCAAAGACCCTCAGGACTTCTGGTCCAACCCGAAATACCTGTATGGAAGTGGAAAAACATAACCATGGACTTCATTACCGGGTTACCTCGCACTTCTGGTGGGTATGACACTATATGGGTAATCATTGACCGACTTACAAAATCAGCTCACTTTATTCCTATCCGTGAAGATTTCAAGAACGAAAAACTAGCTCGTATTTATATCAGCGAAATCGTAAGCCGACATGGTGTACCGTTAAGCATTATTTCAGATCGTGATGGTCGTTTCACTTCACGAACATGGCAAGCAGTACAAGCTGCTTTGGGTACGCGATTAGATCTCAGTACCGCTTATCATCCTCAAACTGATGGACAATCTGAACGCACCATTCAAACTCTTGAAGATATGCTTCGAGCATGTGTTTTAGACTTCAAGGGAAATTGGGACGCTCATCTACCATTAGTTGAATTTTCGTACAACAACAGTTATCATTCAAGTATCGGCATGGCACCTTTTGAAGCCTTATATGGTCGTAAGTGCCGATCTCCAGTATGTTGGCACGAAATTGGGGAAGCTCAAATCACTGGTCCAGAATTGATTCAAGAAACCACAAACAAGATCCATCAAATTCGAAACAGTCTTCTAGTGGCTCAAAGTCGTCAAAAGAGTTATGCATATAAACGACGGAAGCCTTTGGAGTTTAACATTGGTGATCATGTACTTTTAAAAGTATCACCGTGGAAGGGAGTAGTTCGTTTTGGTCAAAAAGGCAAGCTAACACCACGCTACGTAGGACCTTTCAAGATACTTGAAAGAGTAGGACCTGTAGCATACAAGCTTGATCTACCGGAAGAACTCAACAGAATTCATCCCACATTCCACGTATCAAACTTGAAGAAGTGCCTCGCTGATGAAAACCTCCACATTCCTCTGGAAGATATTCAGATTGATGAATCTATGCATTATATTGAAAGACCTGTAGAGATCATGGATTTCGGAGAAAAACATCTTCGACGAAGTCGCATTCCAATTGTTAGGGTACGCTGGGAGTCGAAACGGGGACCTGAGTTTACTTGGGAACGTGAAGACTCAATGCGTGAAAAATACCCGCATCTTTTTCCTACTACTTCTACTACTTAAATTTCGGGATGAAATTCCTAAAAGTAGGGGATACTGTAACATTTGTCGAAAACGGGTTTCCAAACCCGCTCCGTTTTGTAATCGAATATCAAGTATTAAATGTCACGTTGCGTATTTATGGCTATTTTGATTTTTAATGATACATAATTAATAAACAAACTAAACTATAAAAATTATAATTGATAAAAAGTAAAAATAAAACAAATAAAAATAAAATGAGGCTGCCGGGACTCGAACCCGGGTTAGCCGGGTTGTGAACTCCAAAGACTTAACACTCACACGGATAACCACTCCGCCACTTGTTGTTTTCTGTCAACTCTAGGAAACAAATAAATCTTATCTACAAACATAAATCAACCGGTTACGCCAACTGTAACTGAAATCGGTTATCAAACGCTCAAAGACGATCTGAATACTCGCGGTTCACTGAGTATAACCGATATACCGACGTTTTCAATCAAGTTGCTTTGAATGAACTGGAATTCTAGAAGTGGATCGGTTTTTATAACCGAAAATCTTCAATTCCAGTTTTACTTCCATCTTTGTACTCCTTCACGACTCAAACATACTCTACAGACTTTCAATTACATTTTCGCTCAAGTTTCAGTCCGCCGGAGAATCAAATTTTACTCGCCGGAAAGTTTCTGCAAGTCGCCGGAAAACCGTATTCTCCATCAAAACGGTAAGTCTTTCAATACCGTCGTGGTTTAACAATTGTTAAGCTATTTTTAACTCAGACCTTTCAATTGAAATCAAATTCAGACGCTGTTATCGGATAATTCCAGTTCGCCGGAAAACTTCTGGAAATCCTTATTTTCATATGTGAAACGGTAAGGACATTCAAACACTCTGTTAACGTTTGTTTAGCACTTCAATTCCACGATTAGCTAATCAAAACGGTTAATTTGCTTGCTCAGTTGAAGTTCATAAAAACAGAGCCGACGCCTTGCCGGAATTCCGAAATAAATCGTTCACCGGTATGTTTACTTCTAAATATCGTCTCTGCCATTTCATATTAGTCTGTACAATGTTTATCAATCGAATTAAACAAGATATAATGGTGTAATCGCAGTCTGTAATTTTGAAATGAAGAAGACGATGATAGTTTGATCATAAGTTTAATAAAATCTGGATATTATCTCGGGTTAGACACACAGTCCAGCGGTGGACTGTGTGCAAATAATACGCACACGCCGCGAGTTCGATCCCTAATACACGCACCCTCTCCGTAATAAAAAAAAACGTTTTATTTTTCTAACTGAACCGGGTTAACTTACGTTAGTTGTTAAATAAAATAAAAATCTGTATATTAACCAAGTTAGACACACAGTCCAGCGGTGGACTGTGTGTAGCGTTAAAGCACAGGTCCCGGGTTCGAGACCTGTACATGGCACCGGATCGATGATTTAAAATGTTTTTGAAAATAAAAGAATTTTGAATAAGCTGAGTTAATATATAAGTATAATTAAAAACAGAATTATTTCGGGTTAGACACGTAGCTCAGTTGGTAGAGCTGCGTGCATGCGTACGGGAGGTCTCGGGTTCGAGCCTCCCCCGGCGCATACAATTACACAATAAAACCGGTCAACAAGTCAAACGGTCAACGGTCAACGGTCAATGAAAAAAGTCAACATATTTTCATATTTTTAATTATTTAATTTAATTTAAAAATCAATTAAAAATACTTAAAAATAATGTTTTTAAAGATAGGAAATAGCCTTAAACTCACAAAAATATATCTAAAAATTCCATTAAAACCCTAATAAAATCCACTCATTTACTATATTTGCCGTTATTTATTTAGGTTAGTAATTCTCGTTGTTCAACTCTTCTAACTCGTGCGCATCTCACCATCTCCAATCAAACGCACCCAATGTGAGTGAATCTTTACAAATTCCCCGTTTTAATCACGTTTTTGGGGTGTATCATGTGTCTTGCTAATTATTATATTTAAATCATTGTGCATACATCATATCATGAACAAATGTGTATTCAGTTTGTTTCAACTGTTTGTGTGATTATTGTTAGATTTAATTTATTATTTTCAGTACATGCAATTTCATAGGCCGCCGCTCCCCATTACATTATGAGCGTTGAGCATGTTCCCCATTACATTATGAGCGTGAACCTGGCGTGCCAACATACGATCGGCTCCGTTTGATTGAGCCTTGATCGCACAGACATTTATCATTTTCAGTACATGCAATACGATCGGCTCCGTTTGATTGAGCCTTGATCGCACAGTTACATTCATGTTATTTATTGTATGATGTTGGTATGTTATTGTATGTTATTGTATGTTATAGTTTGTGATTGTTATTGCTACTGTTTGATTATTTACATTTGCTCACTTATGATTATTGCACAATTTTTCATTGATAAACTAACAAGAAAATCAATAATAAATGTTTATCTAACAAGGTTCACTCGCCAACTTATGTTGACCCAAAAACCCCCATTTTTACACATGATACAGGTGAACCAGCTGCAGCCAGAAACACATAGGATTGGCCTAGAAGAATAAAATGGTTTAGAGCTTGGAATTGTTTAGTTGGTTATTTTTCTTTGTATTTGTATGGACATGTTTGGATTATTGAGAATGCAATTTTGATTTAAATAAATATGAAACATAATAGTAATATCATGAGCTTTGGTGATAACCCAATTATGCCCCGACTCTTATTCCGCTGCGGGTCGGGGTGTGACAGTACTTGTCGGGTTTAAACTACATTCTATTCCGGTCATCGCTTTATCTAACGTTTAGTACCGTAAGTATCATTTTAAGCTAGCCGATCCGAGTCTATGATGTAGATAGGAACCGTTAGCATTCTGAATTGGTTATAAACACCATCATTTCCAAACTAAAAGCCTCCCGGTAGATTGTCAACTAAGCTTACTTTTGATTGTTCGGCTGAGTTAGTAATATATTGAAGATTTAGCTCAGGTAAATACTTTTAACTTATTTTCCTATACGGGTTGGGATCGGTATAATGATACCGCTTGGTTGGGTATGGGATCATGTTATCGGATTGTGATTTACTAAATCTTCATAACCGTTTCATTCTGTATTGTTGGATAACTTAAACATTGGGGGTTAACTCGACCGTGTCTGGGATATCCTTGGCTCATTTAAGTTACTAATGGCCTCGACCTTAAGGTGGGGTGTAGGCATACACCTGACAGATGCTAATGCTAATAAAATATTGAATCCCATTGGTGGATTATTTAAGTGGCGTGTCGGTTAATCAGGTTATTCGGTTTCTGCACCGGACCCCATATGTATTGACAAACATGTAAAACTGTAAACAAGGTCATTTCGATCTATCCCATGTTATTTATAAAATGTGCCAATGCACCTAAAACCATTTTCGGAAATATTTTCAAAATGAGTCGATTATTAGTATTTACTAGTGAAAACTGACGTATTTTCAAAAGATCTAGTTACAGGTGACAACGCGAAATAGGTCGGGTTTGAACCAATACTTTGTATATATTTATTTCAATCCGCCTGTGGATCTTTCTTTACAAGCCTTGTAATTTGTCTTCGAACTTTGAACACTCGGTTTGTAATAGTAATTTAAATCCAAGACTTCTGTTGTGTTGTGTTTGTTTGGTTATGATGTTATCAACTACGTCACGATATTCCCCAACCGGGCCCACCGGATACACGTGAAAATAGGGGTGTGACAACAAAAAGATCATTATTTCAAAGACGTAAAGTTTTTGGAGCATGTCTTTCCTATCACAAAAAATAGAAGATGCAAAAGAAGAGTAAAAATTTTGCCCTTCCAAAGGTGTGGGAAGAAGAACTAAAGAGCAAAATTGATGGGACTATAAATTCAAATACTTACAACAACTTGTATGAAACAAGTGAAGTAGGCACTGACCTTGATCAATCCTCAAAGTGAGTCCATGCAAAATGACAATAATGGGTAAACCATACAAATGCAAGAACATGAGTGTGAAGGCCCAATGATCGATCCAAACGAAGCCAATGAAGAAAGCTTGGGTGAACAAGAGTGACTTACACAGACCCAACAGTTGGAAATGGCCTGTTGGTATCGAAACCGAACCTCATGGACAGCCACAAAGGAGCAAGTGCAAGCCTGCATTTCTAAAAGACTATCAAGTGAAACTCTCCCCACCATTTGACTATGTACATTCATCGTCTTCCTCCGATCATGAAGCCTCAACTGTACACCCCTAGCATAGTTTTTTTCTTATGATACGTTTACTAACTCACATAAAACATTTTTGGCAGCCAATACTTTAAATAATGAGTTTAAATATTTTGGTCAAGCTATAAAAGATCCGAGATGGGTGGAAGCTATGAAGGCGGAAAAACAAGCTTTAGAGAAAAACGAAACTGGACTCTCCAAGAACTTCCAATAGGAAAACGCACCATCGATTCAAAATGGGTGTACAAGATAAAATGAAAACTAAACAAGGAATCGAATAGTATAAAGCACGTCTAGTGGCAAAAGACTTCACACAAATGGAAGGGGTCGACTTTCATGATACCTTTGCCTTTGTTGCTTAACTTGTTAATATTCGAAGTCTCCTTGCAATTGTCGTAAAAAGGGATTGGCACATCCACCAATTAGATGTGAACAATGCCTTTTTTGCATGGAGACTTGGATGAAGACGTTTACATGAAGGCTTCTCAAGACTTGGTAACAAAAATTCAGTAGATTTCTACAAAATCTCGACTTCGAACAATCCAAGGCTAATCAGTCGCTTTTCTTATTTAAAAAGAAAGGAACTTTTGTTGTTGCACTCATCTACGTTGATTATGTCATCATTGTAGGTAATGAAAAAGAAAAAAAAATACAAGATGCCTAAGCATCCATTGACAAAGAACTTAGCATCAAAGACCTTGGCCCATTAAAGTTTTTTCTTAGGATTGAAGTTGCTCGAACAAAGCCAGGTTCGGTTTTAAGCCAACGTAAGTACACATTGGACATTTTAAAAGATATGGGTATGATGGGTTGTGGTCTAAGTTTGTTTCCAATGCAATAAAATCTAAAACTAGACAAGCAAGAAGACGAGGAACAAGTTGATGAAAATCAGTATCGAAGACTGGTTGGGAGACTTATTTATTTACAGCCCACTAGATTGGCATCATTTATGCAGTAAACATTCTTTAGTCCATTCGTTAGTGACCCAAGGGCGATCCATCTTGAGGCTACGAATCGTGCCCTTCGTTATCTAATAGCTACACCCGGACAAGGAATTCTCTTTATCAAAGAAGGCAGTACAAGTCTCACAGCTTACTCAATTCAGATTGGCTTGGGTATCCTATCACTATGAGATCAAGAACAGGGTACTTGTTGCTTTTAGGGGGAGCCCAGATATCCTAAAAAAATCCAAAACAAATCTTTCGTATCACGATCTTCTTCAGAAGCAGAATATCAAGTTATAGCCTCCATCGTAAGTGAGATACTCTAGTTAAGATGGCTTCTAAAGGAGCTCCATATGCCTTGTGACGGACGGACTCGATTATTTTGTGATAATTAGTCTGCAAGACACTGGCCAATAACCCTCTTCCATGAACTAACCAACCATGTTTAAATGGACTGTTGTTTTGTTAGAGAGCGAATCAAATCAAAAGAGATTGTTCCCATGCAGATTGATACCAAACATCAAATTACAGATGTTCACTAAACCTTTGGGAACACGAGATTTTCATGCTATCATAGGCAAGGCTGCTATTATTTACACCTTGCGCCAACTTGAGGGGGAGTAATGACTGTAATTTCGACACTGGAAATTTGTAAGTTCATAACTTCGTAACTTCATGTAATAATTTCACTAATTTGCTAAGTTACGACACAACTAATGTAGAGAAATGATCAAATACAAAGGATTTTAATTATAAGAATGGTGAGAAGGATTATACTCCAATGTGAAACAACCAAAAATACTTAAAAAAACTAAAAAACACACAAATATTTTTTTTAGATTTTATTAGGTTTTTGGGGTTTAGTTTTTAGCATTTAGCTTGGGTTGGGGGGTTGTTTTTGAGGGGTTTTTCTAGTGAGGTATAGTTTTTTTTTGAGGGGGGGAGGGGTGGAGGGTTTAGGTTTTTGCATGTGCATTTTCTTTTTCTCTTATGAACAAAATTATAGACACTTGTCACTCTATGGTGACTTCTTACACTTATTATTTTAAAACTCATTTATATTATAACTCAACCCACTAGATGTATATTTTAATCAACAACTCGAGTATCCACCTAGCTTCTAATTCTCTATAGTCTATACGCAAACTTTTGCCTTCAGGGGCGGACCCAGTGCATGGTAAGGGGCAACGCCCGCTACCGCTTGGCGCTCCGGCGGTAGTGTAAAATTAGTGTAAATTTTGGAAAAAATTGACGTTTTTCGATTTTGTTACCGTTTTTTTATAAAACGTTACCGCTGCGAACGAATCCTACATCCGCCACTGTTTGTTTCCACCTAGCTTCTAATTCTCTCTAGTCTATATGCACAGCTTTTTTCTTCCCACCCGGAAAACCTTTAAAAAACTTGTGCACAAGAAAAAAAAACATAACTGCCTTTTCAAAGATATAAAAGTCGTGCAAAAGAAGAAAACATAATTGCCTTTCAAAGAAAAATAAAAAATTACGTAACTGGCACAGGTTTGAATTGAAATTTAGTTATTTTAACCTATGTTATTAAAAGTTTTGAAAACGGATTAAATCTTTTAGAAAACGAATTATATTCAAAGTAAACTTCTGATGTTTTAACTCAAATTTAGTGCCTTTTCTGAAATTTCAATAACACATTAAGGTTTTGTGATTTAAATCTAAAAGTTAGGTTTGATACAACGAATTTAACTTGAGGTTCCATAATGTATTTGTGAAAACTTTTCTCTTGAAAATACACTATGAAATCTAGGACGTACGACGTTTAAGGATAAATGGATGATGAAAATTGATACAAATATACAATGGTATAGAGTTTAGCATTTTAGGCGAATGCCTAGGGCCAAAAAAGAAAAAAATAGGGACCTACGATTTTTATTTTTATTTTCATATATTACATTTACATGTGTATGTGTATTTGACCCAAATGAACGAACACACAATGACCAAAACAAATAAAATATCTCACCCGAACTTGAAAGAGTATTGATTAAATCCGTTTTTCTTGAATCCAAAAGTTAGTAGGTCCCTTTTTTTCTTGAATGCAGTTATGCATCCTCTGTCGGTGATGCCAATAAGGGAGAAATTATGGGTAATCGATTGTTGTGATTGTGAGATTTGCGATTGATCAGTAAAATAAAAAAAATGTGATATGATGTTTGCGAATTTGCGACTTGATATTGTGATTTGCTATTGTCCTTTGATATTTTTTTAGGTGCAAGCCCCGACTTTGTATCTTCGGTTAGGGCCTCCAAAAACGTTGAAGCAGCCCAGTTTTTTATCGAAAGTAAAGAATAACAAAGTGCAGAAAACAACAAATACTCAGGGCTCCTAATTATAAACCGTTAAGAATAGTAGTTTTGCAAATGAATAGCAATCCTAACTATTAACACTAATAGTTTCATCATTATTTTTACCTCATCAAAAAACAATGTGGGGATAACTCCGGCATCCTAAACTCCACACAACCATCCCGTGCCTCGAGTACTTCCGGCGAAGGATAGCCCGCGACAAAAAGAAATTGCACAAAAGTAGTTTACCATTTTTGTTAACCATCATCGTTTCGACATCAAGCAAGCAAGTACTTCATGTGTGTCACTTAAGTCGCGTGTCAAAGGAATTGAATGAGATCATAAGAAAAAATAAGCATGAATTCACGCAAGAATCATAAGAATGTTATTTTATTCTACATTACGATTAGGAAGTTGTAGGCCTGTAAACGAACCGAACGAACACGAACATAAGCATGTTCTGTTCGTTCATTTAACTTTAACGAACACGAACACGAACACGAACATATAATCGAATACATTTTTTGTTCAAGTTCGTTCATTAAGAAATCGGGCATGTTCGTGTTCGTTCCTTTAAAGCCTAAACGAACAGTTCACGAACACAAACGAACATATACAAAAAAAATTAACTGAACATATTTGAATAAACATAAACAAACATGAATTAACATGATTGAACAAACATAAACGAACACAAATGAACGTAATTGAACAAATTAAACAAACACAACTTAACATTAGTGAACATAAACAAACAAGTCTAAATTAGGGTTCATAGATACTAAAATTAAGTAGTTTTTTATATAAATATTAAGTAAGTGATCAATTACGATCTAAGAAATATTTCAAAATTTCATTTTTTATTACTAGAAAACTCAATTATTAATTAGTTATATTTATATAAGTAGTTAGAAAACCTAATGTTGACATAAAATAACTATTTATGTATTTACTAAAATTTAAACGAACATAAACAAACATTCTCGAACATAAATGAACGAACACAAGGTGTGTTCATGTTCGTTCATTTAACTAAACGAACACAATTTTTTGTTCGTGTTCGTTCGTTTATTAAATAAACGAATATAAACAAACTTCCCGCCGAACAAGTTCACAAACAGTTCATTAACGTTCGGTTTACAGGCCTAGGAAGTTGTGACCACTGAACACAACAATTAAAATTGAAGGGAGCTATATGGAGATTACTAGATTAGGCAATCTATTTTTCTGTCATTTTTTTTAAAACACTAAGTTGCTCCATGGGAGTGGGGGTCCTAACCCCATTAAACTCTCACTGCTAACTAGTGGCGAAGCTTGAGATTTCCGACTGAGTAGCGGAAGTAACAGGACCTAAAAATTTCTATAAAACTGGGGGATCGAAAACGTATATACGCAAAAAAATTTATGCGAAAACTAGGGGTGTGTATGGGTCGGTTTTGGCCTAAAACCATAACCATAACCATAACCGTGATGTCGGTTAATGGATAACATAACCATAAACCGAATGGTTATGGTGGTTATGGTTAATCAGTTTTGATTGTTAAGCGGGTCGGCTGTAGGTAGTTAACCGTGTTTAGCCAGCTAAAAATAGCTTAATTTTTTTTAACATGGAATAAATTGTTTTTGCATATTTGTATATATTAGTATATTGCATAGTATAAAAATACATATAATCTACAATATTAATACCAACTATTATCGAATATTCAAATAAAGTGATATGATATGGTGAAAAGTCCTAAATTTGCAAAGATTTATTACATGTCGGTTCGGATCGGTTATGGTGGGTATGGAAACATTGATAACCATAACCAACTCGCTACTTTCAGTTTTCAAAAAAACCATTAACCGACCCACCGGCTTTTGATTTGGTTCGGTTTTTCGGTTCGGTTTTGTCGGTTAATTCGGTTTATGATTCGGTTAATTCGGTTTTTTGCACACCCCTAACGAAAACTACATACTCTCCCCTACTTAACGAAAAGTTCGAGGGGTCGGCCGCCCCCCTCCTTCCTCTTAAAAGCTTCGCCCATGCTGCTAACGACTCTTTTGATAGTGACGCGAAACAAAACCTATGACCATAAAAGAAAAGAAGAAAAAAAAACCTTCTAAGAATTTGTCTACGTAAAATTAATATTACGTTTCCTATACCAGAGTCCGTAATTGATTAGTTAAGTTTCTCGTCTTGATATCACTATCAAACTAATACTATTGGTTCTATAGTTTATTTAGTCTTTAAAAGGTGTCTACCATGTTCATGAGTCCAAACTACGACCCTCGTACTACCTACTATGTGGTACCCCAAATCTAATTAAATCTCATAACTGAATTAGGTCCCTACCATTTAAGATGGTTGAGTTAACTTATAATACAAAGATTGAATAAAATAAAATTACCAAACTAACATAAAGAAATGGACTATTAAAAGCACTATTTTTTTTATTAAGGAATTAGATAAAATAATACAAAGATTGAATAAAATAAAATTACCTAGCTAACATAAAGAAATTGGACTATTAAAAGTACTATTTTTTATTAAGGAATTAGATAAAAAATAATAATTAATTATATAAATGATCTCAAGGTTCTTTATTTACAGTGGAATTCCCCAATGCGTAGCGACGGATTCGATTTCAGTCGGTATCACTAGAACACCAAAAGTTGAAGTCTAAAAAAATAAGCCGTGAAATAGACAAAAAAAAGTATCAACACATGTTTATAAAAACGAATATTGGTTTCGATTCCGATAACACCTAATATCGGTGTGGCAGTACCGATGTAGGTATCGGTTCGATGCATCACGATAACGGCAATCGTTATAGATTACGATACCAAAAAAATTGTCTACTTTGAATACAACTTTGTTTTCAATACATTTATACTAGAATGTCGAGGAAAAAAGTTAAATGTACTTACATATTCAACTTTCTTTTTAAAAGTTAGCGATGCTAAGTTATTAGAAAAGAATAAAAATGAATAAAAACAAATGAAAACTAAATGTGTTGAATGTGTATACTATTTAAACTTCAATATCTGAAACTGTAATTTACCTCACCATTTAGTTTCTGTGGCATCCGGTGATGATGGTAGACCAGGGCAAGTAGGCGACGACCACTAGTTCGATTCTTAAACTGAACGAGTTTTACCTCACTGCACTGTCGTGCCTTCAGGCGAGTGTTTACGGGCTTCGGCCCTAGGTGAGGGTTTTCCCTGTTCGAGGACTAGTGTATCCCGATATGGTGAATTTCACCAGTAGCACTTGAAGGATTCATTGGCCGTTAAAAAAATACACTATAAAATAATTAATATTCACTTTACATCGTTTTTTAATAGTATGTATAATATAATTTTGTAAACCAATGGCAATTTACTATAATCATGGGCTTCAAGGAACATAAATTTTGATTCGGCAGCAGCCCAAGCTGAAGGAGAAGAGGAGACAGGACTCAGGAGCAGGCTAGCAGCTGTGGGCTGCTGCTTTTTTTGCCAGCCCACTTTCGGTCACTCGGCCCAGGAAAAAAAATGTATTAACTGTAAGGATGCACAACTATACAAAGCAGGGTCATTAATCATAATTCCAAATTCTTGAAATAAAATAGGATGCGGTCTAAAGCGGACGACGGACGACTATGATGTGGTGACTTATGACGGCCCATCTTTAGGGTGGACCGAGGGCTTTTTGCATTTGGACTATGTCAAGTGACCCGTGCTTATTCTTTCTTGTATTACTGAAATCGATTGACCGGTAGTTTTTCTAACGATTTTACCCTATAAAACTTCTGTTTTACCCTAAACTGAAATATTTTTGTTTGAATGCTTAGCACATTGATAGTTATAAAAATGGCACCGAAAAATTAAAACAAAAAGGTAATTAAAATAAGGAGCTTAATTCTTAGCATAAAGATTTTAGTAATTGCAATAGAACATAAGGATTTACGTTTTATGTGAATGATGTTTCGAATGATTAACATCACGTAGCACCAATATTATGAATTTGATTTGATTGTTTAAAACATTGGTAGATATACAAATTAAAATAAGTGACGATCGTTTTAGTGATTTATCAATTGAGTTGATATATGAAAGATACTAAGGCTAATCTAGATGTATTCAGTTGGTTTTGATTATGTGATAAAAACAAGCTTAAGGACTCCTCAAATATGTGATAAAAGTTTACTTAGTAACGTACAAGTCAAAATTTTAACATGGTCCTGAATCGAAATGATCTAGGATCATTATTTTAACTAAGTTTATGAAAAATATCAACGAGTCATAGATAAGATAATACAACTACCAACAATAAATGCAACCTTGATCAAGACACCCAAAACGCGTCAAGTTAAGTATAATCAGAGTACCAACGAAATTTAATATTGAACGAGTGGGATTCCTCCGAGCTACGTGACAAAAATTCGGTATCGATTTACATTATGACTAATAAAACAACATTGTTGGTGTAATTGAAATTTTAGTTCTTGCCACATTCTAGAAGCCCTAATTGTAAACACTTGACTCGAGTAAAAATCGTTGTTATAGAAGATAAAACAATTGATTGCACCTATGCTAGTATCTACTCAAAATATAATAATCAACAAGTTTTTCATTGGTTTCAACAATGAATCCAATTTTACTTTTATAATAGCTTCCGGTTCCTTAAACTTTTATATTACCACAAAGATACTATTATCATCACTTGAATGAAGATATAAAAGATCAGACAAATAAAGTTTACTTAGTAATGTACAAGTCAAAATTTCAACATGGTTTGGAATCGAAGAGGATCTAGTATCATCCATTCCAACTAAGTTATGTGGGCACACTAGGTTGGATACTCAGATAAGCATTGAAGGGCAAATAGTCCCAAAGTCAACTAACTTCAAGTATTTAGGATTGTTTGTACATGAGAGATGAACATTGTTCAAGTAAAAGAATGACCCAATAACGATAACAATTGAGGAGTTCTTGTACATAGACCAAGTATTCACACGATGGCAGTTGAGCACTCTTCGTCATATGATATCATCTATAAAAACAAAATAGCTAAAACAAGAGGGTTTAAAAAATATGGTAATGAGAACGTGGAAGCTATGGTTAACTCATAAACCTTTGTCTAGGGTGTTCAACAAATCAAATTTTGAATACTTGAATTAATTAAATCAAATTATTAGAACTTTGAAATTCTAAAGCTGGATTCAAATTAATTCGATTGTTGTACTCAAATTGAACTGAAGCTGGATTCAAATTAATTCGCTTGTTTTACTCAAATTGAATTTTGAGTTTTTTATGTCGATTCGAATACTGAACAACCATAAATGGGGGTCGTTGACAAAAACAATGAGGTTGTCGACTTTAACATGATAAACTATATAGGAGGAAAAAACAGTTTTCAATGAACTCGAAATCAAACAAAGTCAAATAAATGAACTCGACATAAAATACAAAAATTCAAATCGACTTACTGTAACTCGATGATGGTTGTTGACTATGTTGATGCATATGTCTAGTGCCTACATCTAAGTCTTGTGTCTGTTTGGTTTATAGGTTAGTATAACAGTGTGAGTTTAAGTTTGATTGACTTTCGACTAATAACTAGCTAATAAACTGAATTAGACTAGGAGAAAGAATTACTAGTGTTTAGATAGAAATATTAGAACTTAGAAATTGAGGCTTCAAGTCCAAAAGCAAACTCCAATAGGGTTTTGAAGAGTAGCAGAAAGAAAGGTGTGAATGAAACTCAAGAACATGGAGCCTATTTATACTAATAGAGGATCAAGGAGATTTTGCAAGTGTCAACTCAGGTTTTTAGGTGTTGATTAGTGTCCTAACATGTGTCAAGACCAGAATTAAGGTGGCAACATTCGTGCAAAGGTGTCAAACTTGGAGAACAAGGTTGCTGCCAACACATTTCTACACACTGGGCACCCCTTACGGACCGTAAGAGGTAGGCCTTACAATCCGTAAGGCCTTTAGAAAATCAAAACTTTGATTTTTGATAGTTTTGGCCCCTTGGACTTGTATTATCAACTTTTTGACATTTTTCATCCTTCTAACTTATTATTTAGGTTATTTGAAGGGTATCAAGGCATGTATAACTTGGATTTGTTTCGGAAATATTGTGAATATCATTTTTCTTGAACGTACGAAAACGAACCACGTAAATAAAATATAGAATTTTATTAAATACGAAAACGATCAAAGGTTTACAATTCTTGAAATTTGCTATGGTTACAACGCAGCATCTTCTGAAGAATCATCTGAAGACTTCTCTAACTATTCGGAAGATTTTCCTCTTATCTCAGCATATCATGCTTTCATATCAACGATTTATGAGGTACATAATGATCCATTACCTGTTAAACCAAACCGTGATAAATGCATTGAGTCTCAAGGTCTAAAAAAATGAAAAAGATTTTAAAAATAAAATCAAAGCTTTCACAAAAGATAAAAATGATTTAATAATAATTGTTTGTAACAAACAAGAGGCGATAAACAGTTATCTTGAACAATTGATCAACTTTACAAAGATTTTGCATTTACAAAATGTGAGTTTGAAAATTTAAACAGAAAATTTAAGAGTTATTTAAACTCTTCTTATGTGCTTGATCATATAATTCCAAACAAGTTACCGGGAAACAAGGAAAAGGGGGTGGGTTATAACAAATGTCCACCACTAGTTAATAACATTTTTTTTTTCAAAATTACCTAAGGATGATGAGAGTATTGAATTTGTGGTTACAACACCATTGGTTGTTGATCCACGTAAGAATTTACTTGATGATTTGTCTCTCACTCATGACAAATCTGAAAAACCAGTTGGTGAGGTAGTTGAGGTAGAGGAAACTGACAGTGCTAGTTCATGAAAGTTAAAAAGGTTGATAACATTCTTTTGAAAAACCATATTTTGGGTGATCCCGAGAACATAGTTATCATGTATCCTGAGAACATGTTATCATGTATCAACTAGAGGGTCCAATTGAAAACCTAAATACTGGCTTGATAGTTAAGAAATTTCAGGTTGTTCAGGAAGTTGAAACAAAACAAGCTGAGGTAAAACCTAGTCGGGTTGAAGAAAAGCCTCATGAACAGAATGCTAGGAAACCTATTTACAGAATAATAATAATCAGACCAATCCTAGAAACAAACAATTCAGTCTATGAATAATCATTCTAGAAACACCAGAAATCCTAGACAAAACAATGTGAAAAAGCTAGTGTTTGTGAAACGACCGAGTAGTGTAGATGAGAAGAAAAATTTTGAAAACAAATCCAATAAAGATTTTTATGAACAAAAGTGGTTAAATGAGAGTTCAAGTTTTAGTTCACGTGCTTCATCATCTTATTCTCCTACTGCTAGACATGCTAATCAATTTGTTGATAGGAGAACGTGTTATGATTGTGGAAGTAGGACTGTTTCTTACAACTATCCTTACTTGTACAAGTTGAAAAGCAAAATGTATGATGAACCTCGTGGATCTCCGAAACAAAAAGTTTCCAAACTTTCAAATGGAGAAGTTTAAAAAAGAGAATATGACCAGAAGGGACAGAAATGTTAGGAAGTTCCTATTGTCTTGCAAACAAACAATCTCCAACTGAAACCTTAATCATCAACTAACCGATAACGAAAGTTTACTATTTAAAGCTGAGCGTGTGCTTGGATTCGATACTTGCTTCTTACCCATACTATACTACGTTGCGATATGTGAACTTGCCAATTATGTGTGTGTTTAGTTAATGTGATTATCATTTTTATAACTTGAAACCTAATTTTGTGTGAACAGAATCACCTAAAGACATCACATCAAGTGACCATAGGATTGGTGCGACTGGCACTCAGTGTTGGGGTTGGTGGTGTGTGATCTATCGATTCAGAGTCTGTGAACCAATACTGGGATGGTGATGGAGGCATGATTGATGAAGGGTTGGTAGGTAAGGTATCCCATGACAACACTCTGTAGTGGATTGACAGAGAACACGAACCTTGTGAAGATGTAGAGAGATGGGAAAATGGCCGAAGTAGGAATGTATAAACTTTTATGATTAGTCGTGTGAGAGAAAATGAAGCAAATGGAAAGGAAGACTTATAAAATATAACCAGACGAAAAATTAGTTAGCTTGAAGATCAACATATATAGTTGTGATGATGAGATTGATAACCAACGAAGATGTTAATAATTTATATAAACTTTTGATTCATACTTTATTATTTTTTAATTATTTAAATCTCTATAATAAATATTATTAGTCTTATTTTTTGTATTGTGATCATTTTGTTTATTATTCGATAGATTTTATAACCCCTTAATTATTTATCTATTCATTAATATACCTATACTAAATTCATATTCATTGGCATCAAATCTGTCAATATTCAACAATTCTGCGTTTAAATTAAATAGATTAGGATCAAATACAAATGGCAAAATAAATAAGAATGGTAAGAGTTTTAATCTGTTGATCTTAGATTTGAAAGGTTAAGATAGGTTTTAGGAAAAGGAAAGAGTGGAAGGGTATAAAAAGAATCTTTCATTTAATGACTTTCCCTCTCCACATGCAAGGCCCGTGTCAATTCCCCCATTAATTTAAAGCGTCTATAACTTTTTCATACGACATTTTTTCAATAAAATACACCATAATAACAAGTGTTTATAAGTATGATATTGCTATACAAAAATAAAATAAAAATTTTCATATTTTACTGGTTTTTTTTACATTGTTTAAAGGTTCAGGTCATTTTGTCTTTCAACTGGGTTTTAGTCATTAGTTTTTACTAGGGTTTCTATACATTATGTTATTATCAAAACTTATAACACAATGTTAATTTGGGTTCTAACCACAATTTTTATCAAAATCAATAACAAAATTTATGACACAATAAAGATGGTGTTATGTTTGTGTTTTCTATGCATTGTGTTATTGGTTCTGGTTATTGTGTTTTTCAAGTGGGTGAGTTTTCTATACATTGTGTTATAGGTTCTGGTAATGGTGTTTAGTCTGTTATCAATTGTGTTTTAATACGTTTTTTAACGGCGTACAATAGGGTGTCGCTAACCGGGTTAGTAATTAGTATGTTGGTATCACCAACTTAGTATTAAAATCCTCCTTGCCTGGATTCGAACCCAGGACCTCTAAGCAAAGCTTCTAACCTCCCCTATGACCACTATGCCAAGAGATCATTCTGTTTTTGTTTTGTTGTCCATTGTGTTTTAATTTATTGTTCATTGTATTTTATGTTGGAAATTGGGTGTATTTGAATGGAAGTCTCAAATAGTAAAACACTTGTCCCACATAGGTGTGGAGACAAAGTGAAAGGTTATTTATAAGGTGAAACATTTGCCTAACTAATATAACTTTATGACTTGTTTTACCAAAGGTCCTACCCGTGCGCGCAGAGGGTGCAAAAATTGGAACCAGATTTAGCTGAACTCGAGTGCGCCCGCACGTCCTGCGGACATGAATGCACTTTCGAAAACCTGGGGTCGCGTGGATCGGTTTTTGCACTCGAGACTAACTTTTGTTATTCTGTATTTTTAGTTTTCAAATTCAAATTTCAAAACAGTCAGTTATTATTATCAGTTACGAAACTGACATACAAATCCATTATTTGGGTTTTAATTGTATGCAATGATGAGGCCAGAATCGGTTATAATTGTTGGCTATAAAACCCAGTGCAAACAAACAGTTTAGACACACAAAAAAACAACTTCTTCTCTCTCGATCCCTGCAGCATTCTCCAGTTTAATTTCGGGCAAGTGCTCAAGTTTGGCAATGCGCTGTTAATGCTTCGAACCGGTGTCCCTGGGAACAAACGGCGAATTTTCTTTAAGGGAATTATGTCAAACACAAGCCCGGTTCATGTTTCTACTTCCTTTGCTTTATTTCTTTCGTTTCCGATTATCTTTTCAGCTTATATCAGTAGCAGGTTACTAACAAACCTAAACAGATTTTATTATACTAATTGTTCCTGTCATGTTTAATTTCATAATGGAAACCCAGCCTATGATTACTACTGTCTCTGCAGTCATGACGTCCGTTGTTGCTGTCACAACCTGTCTGGTTGCACCACTGCCTAACGCAGTCCCGTATGCTGAGAAACCTGAGAAATTAGATTGTGTGAATTTCAAACAGTGGCAGCAAAAGATGTTCTTTTATCTGACCACGCTGAACCTAGCAAGGTTCTTGACTGAAACCAATCCCCATGTTGATGAAAGGGATATGGATGCTTAATCTATGAGCGCGATTCATGCTTGGAATCATTCGGATTTCTTGTGTTGAAACTTTATTCTGAACGGTTTGGTGGATACACTATATAATGTGTATTGCCAAGCCAAGACTGCCAAAGAATTGTGGGAGTCGTTGGATTGCAAATACAAAACAGAAGATGCGGGCACTAAGAAATTCGTGGTGGCTAAGTTCTTGGACTTTAAAATGATAGATTTTAAAACTGTCATGAGCCAAGTCCAAGAATTGCTAGTTATTCTTCATGATATTCATGCGGAAGGAATGGTCCTCAGCGAGACATTCCAAGTTGCTGCAATGATTGAAAAGTTACCACCAAGTTGAGTTGACTTCAAGAACTATCTCAAGCATAAGCGAAAGGAGATGACCATTGAAGATCTTGTTGTCCTTCTTCGTATTGAAGAAGATAACAAATTGGCTTTGAATAGGATTGATGGTCCTGAAACAGTAAAAGCCAATCTTGTTGAATATGGCCAATCTTCAAAGGGAAAAAACAAGGACAGTGGAAAGGGTGGAAAGAAGAGTCATGGGAAATGCTCCAACCTTGGTCCGAAATGGGTGTTGGGAAAAAGAAGTTCCAAGGAACTTGCTACAATCGTCAAAAGCAAGGCCACAAGGCCAACGAATGCAAGCTTCCAAAGAAGGAAAGTGCTCGACAAGTGAACATGGTTCATGAAGTCGATAACCTTATTGCCATGGTCACGGACCTCTCGATTTTGGTCACCAAAGTTAATTTGGTTGGGCAAAATAACAAAGATTGGTGGGTTGATACGGGGGCTACCCGTCATGTGTGCTCTGACAGAAGTCTTTTAGCACCTTCAAGGAGGTGACTAATGGCGAAAAGGTTTTTATGGGAAACTCCGCCACGACCAAAATTAAAGGCGAGGGGAACTGGTTTTGAAGATGACTTCTGGAAAGGAACTCACTTTGTCCAACGTGTTGTATGTTCCAGAAATTCGTAAAAACCTTATGTCAGGGTGGTAATTGAACAAGTTTGGGTTCAAAATGGTGATTAGTCAGACAAGGTCGCGTTGACCAAAAATGGTGTGTATGTTGGTAAGGGCTATGCCCTCAATGGAATTTTTAAACTCAGTGTAATGGTTGTGAATGCAATGAAAGAAAACACTACCAGTTCTACTTACTTGATTGAGTCTTATAACCTTTGGCATGGTAGACTAGCTCATGTTAATTTTAATTCCATTCGTCATTTAATTAAACTTAATTGCATACCAACATTCGACATCGACTCAAATAATAACTGTGAAACTTGTGTAGAAGCAAAACAAACGAAATCGTCCTTCAAAAAGGTCGAACGAATCACCCAACCCCTCGAGATGATCCACACTGAGGTGTGTGATCTAACAGCAATTCCTACTCGTGGTGGGAACAAGTACTTAATCACGTTCATTGATGATAGTATAAGGTATTGCTAACTGTACTTACTTAAGAGTAAGGACGAGGCCATTGATAAGTTTATCTTGTTCAAAGCCGAAGTTGAGAATCAACTAAATTGGAAAATCAAAATTGTAAGGAGCGACTGAGGAGGTGAATATGTTTCACCTTTTATTGATGTGTGTGCGAAAAATGGAATCATACATGAACTCACGGCTCCTTAATTCCCTCAACCGAATGGCATAGCGGAACGTAAAAACGCACCTTGAAAGAAATGATGAATGCCATGATGATAAGTTCTGGTATAAACCAAAACATTTGGGGGGAAGCAATCTTATCGGCAAATTATGTTTTGAACATGATACCTGTCACGGCATGGATTTTATGCCAAGGATCATCCATCCTGAGACTGAACCTGGATCACGGATCCTTAACGGATAATGCAGGGAGTTTGAGGATCAAGGATCCTTACTAATGTTTATGTTTTTAACAATTGTTCTCTGTGCATTCAGTTTACGCTTGCAGGTAATCATAGACTAAGTCACCGAGAATCAAGGGGAATATGCTCTTATTCCAGCACGTATAGGGAGGTCATGATCGTTGATAGAGAACGTGGGATATTGCCATATTTTTCGGACAGTTAGTTATGAATAATTCTTGGCTAGTTATAAGGGTATTAAGCTTGATAGACACACACGATCTGAATGAACACACACTCGCATACACACTATTGTTACTCTCTCTCTTGAGCACACATTAGAACTCTCATTGTAACAAGCTCAATATTTCCAAAGTTGTAATCTTTGTAGTTCAATATAGTTGGTGATCGGTAGTTTCCATCAACCGGGGTTTTTTATGCCGGAGATCATTCATTGATCAAGGGTTTTTTCCTCGTACAAATCATTGTCTTCATTGTCATTGCTTTCAATATTTGTTCACACACTTAGTCATTTAACCAAGCACTCAACCTCACATTCAAAGTTTGGTTACATTATCCTTAATCAGATTTTTGACCAAAACAGTTTGGCGCCCACCGTGGGGCAATCGGTGCTTCAATTCTGAAAATTCTGTTCATTTCATTCATTTTCATCCATTCTTTTCAACTACATGGCTTCTCATAGAAAATCTGCTTCAAGTGCCATGTCGGCGGTTACCTCATCTCAGACTTGTGCATTATTGTCTCCCATTCCCCCTGCACTGGCGAGGAGTGCTGATAATGCTCAGAAGAAAAATACTCCTGTTTACACAGGATTAAAAACCTCCACTGTTTCTTCATCTACATTTGCTAACAATGATGTTTCTACCTTGATTTTTCAGATGAAGAACTACATGGAGAAGCAGGACAAAACCAACCAAAGGATCCTCAGGGAGATTGATGAAATCATGAAGCAGAAGATATCAGTGGAGGATCACTCTCCGCTGATGCCCAGATCATTGGATTTCACTTCTCCAGCGTCAGCAATCTAGCATTCCAGGGGATCTGGTGATCAAATCCAAGAATCCTCCATTTACCAGCAGGGATCAATGGCGATGACACAGGCTCAAGGATCCTTAGGATTGCAGCATGGATCATTGGAAATGACGCAGCCACACGCATCTCATTACCAGCCTTATGGATCCTCATCCCAATCTTCAGGATCATCGTATCAGTATCAAGGAGGCTATCTCAGTTCAGGAGGATATTTGGAGACAGTTGCACCAAAGGAATCCTATTTCCAGCATCAAGAATCCTTTCCTCAGAATCAAGGATCCTCTGTTTGGGACAAGGTTCAAGGATCCTCCCCTTGGGTTCAAGGATCCGTGCAGTATCTTTCAAGGCCCCCAGCACCCATGTATCCTGGACCCAATATCTTTCAGGATCAAGGATCTTCAGGGAGTCAGATATTCAAGGATTCTAAAGTTCACAAAGGGGACTTCATCCCTATGCAGACTATTGCTTCATCTGGTCCAACTGTTACACCTGAAGTATCCACTTATGGATATACTTCTGGCATACCACTTCCAAACCAATCAGGAGGTAACATTGTCAGTACATCTTTTGAACTAACTATGGTTTCATGCAGGATACAGGTATCAATCAGGCTATGGCACGGGAGCTCCAGAAGCTTAAGGATATGATATCCAGCGTCCCTGGAGTGGTTAAGCCCATTCCTGAGATCTCGGATGGAAGTCACAGGGTGTCTCGTTTTGCACCTCCTATATGCAACGCAGAGATACCAAAACGCTTTCAAACCCCCAACATGAAGCTGCACGATGGTACAACTGATCCGGATGAGCACGTGGCACAATACCGGGAAAGAATGGAGATCAATCCCATTCCATAAAGATTAAAGGAAGCCTGCCTTTGCAAGGGCTTCGGATCCACACTCACTGGATCAGCACTCAAATGGCTGCTAAGTCTTCCTCATTACTCAATTACTTCATTTTCTCATCTAGTTAATTTGTTTAATAACCAGTTTTCATGTAGTAGAACCTTTGAACAGTTAACTAGTGATCTATATAGAATAACCCAGGGACGTAATGAGTCATTAAGAGATTACATCACTAAGTTTAGTCGAGAATCCTAAGAAATTCCTAATTTGGATATTGCCAATGCTGTGGAGGCATTTAAAATGGGCTTGCTTAAGGATTCCTCATTCTATGATGACCTTGTTATGACACCTTGCAGGAATTTAGATGAAGTGAGGAATAGGGCATTGAGGTTCATTCGTTTAGAGGATGACAAAACGATCCAGGAGAGGCTCTCAGGATCCTCAAAACAGGAAAAGCAAGGATCATTCTTTAAGAATAATCGATCCAAGTCACACTCTAAACATGACAATCACAATGTGAATGCAGTTGAACAAGATGAAGACGATGAAGATTATCCTCCAATATCTGAGTATTGTTTTTTTGTGGATAATCATGAACTAATCCTTGCTATGCATAATCTAGGTGGCAAAGCTAGGTGGCCTCGGAAAAATGAGAAGGCCACAGTCAACAAAGATAAATCCAAATGGTGCGCCTATCATGAGGATTTTGGCCACCTTACTGATGAATGTATAGCGTTGAGGAAAGAAGATGGTTATCTTCTTAGCAAAGGGTATTTGAAGGAATTGCTGGGAAGGAAACGTTCAAGAACTCAGGATACTGAGAAAGTTCCTGAAAGAGCTCCTCCACCGCCAGTAGATGCTCAAATCATTAACTTTATTTCTGGTGGTTCTGATATCTGTGGAACTTCATTTTCAACGGCTAAAAGGCATGCTAAGGAGACGAAGATGGAGAACGGGGAGAGACCAGTTCGAACATCTACCCTAACGCAGCAAAAAGTGATATCCTTTGATGAGGAGGATCGCGTAGACATTCAGGATCCTCATCATGATGGTCTTGTCATTACTTTATTTATTTCTAACCATTTTGTTTGCAGGATCCTTATTGATGGAGGGTGTTCAGTGAACATAATTCAGTTGGATGTCCTTAAAAAGATGAACATCCCTGAATCCGAGATCATACCAAGATCATTGATGCTCGTGGAATTCAGTGGGGAAACCAAGAATACATTAGGGGACACCAAACTTCCAATTTACATAGAGGGAGTGAATTCTATCCAGAAATTTTGTGTAATAGATTGTTTATCCTGCTGTAATGTTATCCTTGGCAGGCCATGGATACACGACATGAAGGCGGTCCCATCAACATACCACCAATGTGTCAAGCTTCCAAGTCCATGGGGAATAGTCAAAATAGAAAGTGATCAGCAGGAGGCAAAGAATTGCTAGACTTCCTCGATGAAACATGCTTCCAAGTCTAGGGAAGCATAGCAATTACAGTATCCTCCAAGAGACATCATGGAGGCAAGAGAACAAGACGTCAAGGATATACTCTTAGTTCCAGAGGATCCTGAATCCAAGTTGTATATAGGATCCAGGATCCAGAAGAACATAGAGCAGGATCTAATATCCTTCCTGAAACATAGAAAATCTACCTTCGCCTGGAAGCACGAAGATATGACAGGTATTTCAAAGGATATCATTACTCATAAGCTTGGTATTGACAGGTTTTTCAGGCCAATTCACCAAAAGAGGAGAAAATTTGCACCTGAAAGAAATGTGATTATCCAAGAAGAGGTAGACAAGTTACTAAGGGCATGTATGATTAGAGAAGTCAAGTATCCAAGATGGTTAGCCAATGTGGTTGTTGTTCAAAAGAAAAATGGAAAGTGGAGGGTATGTGTCAATTTACTGATTTGAACAAGGCATGTCCCAAGGATCCTTTCCCTTTACCCCACATTGACTCCATGGTGGATGCTATTGCGGGTCATGAATTGTTAACTTTTATGGATGCTTCATCTGGATTTCAGCAAATTTAGATGGAACCATCTGATCAAGAGGATACAACATTCATGACACCCACCGACATATATTGTTATATTGCTATGCCCTTTGGTTTAAGAAATGCAGGTGCTACATACCAAAGGCTAGAAAATATGATGTTCAAGGAGCAACTTGGACACACAATGGAGGTATTTATATATGATATGGTGGTCAAGTCTAAAAGAACTGAGGATCACCTAAAGGATCTCGAAGAAGCATTTAATATCCTTGACCAATACAACATGAAGTTGAACCCGTCTAAATGTCATTTCGGGGTCAAAGCTGGAAAATTTCTAGGATATATGGTAACCAAAAGAGGAATCGAAGCAAGTCCGGAGCAGATAAAGGCTATAATCAACATCAAGTCTCCTGCCAACGCTAAGGATGTGCAAAGATTGACAGGAAGAATCGCCGCCCTGAACGGATTCATTTCAAAATCCTCAGAAAGATGCAAGGATTTCTATGATATTCTGATGAAGAATAAGAAGTTTGAGTGGACGGAGAAGCATGAAGCTGCTCTACAGGCTCTCAAGGATTACCTATCCTCAGCACCGGCTTTAATGAAACCTGAAAATGGGGAACCATTATCCTTATACCTAGTTGTTTCAGGTAAAGCAGTAAGTGCGGTCCTTGTTAAGGATCAAGAAGGCTAACAACATCCAGTATACTATGTAAGTAAAAGTCTACTTGATGCTGAGGCCAGGTATTCTCACTTAGAGAAACTTATTCTTGCTTTAATCATGGCTTGCACTAAACTTAGACATTATTTTGAAACTCATACTGTTATTATTAAAACTAACTTTCCTATTAAGAATGTTCTCAGGAAACCTGAAATGTCAGGAAGAATGGCAAAATGGGTAGTCAAGCTTAGTGCATATGACATTAAGTATGAACCCAGAACTGCCATCAAGTCCCAAGCTTTAGCTGACTTTGTGGCTGATTAGTGATCTACAAAGAGAAGCTGAGTTGGAAGTTCAACAACTTGAAGAGACCAAGGATCCTTGGATACTCTTCACAGACGAAGCCTTAAATGTCAAAGGAACTGGACTTGGCTTACTAGTAAATCGCCACAAGGGGACATTATACCCCAATCTATAGCATGTGAGTTCAGACCACTAATAATGAGGCTGAATATGAAGCCTTGATAGCAGGTTTGCAACTAGCTAAAAATATGAGGATCAGGTATCTTCAAGTATTTGTAGATTCTTTATTGATTACTAATCATTATAACGGATCCTATGCTTTTAAAGGAGAAAAAACTAATCAAATATTTGGAGATAGTCAGGAAACTGGCAGATTCTTTTGCTTTTTTCAGTTTAACACAGGTACCTAGGTAAGAGAATGCAGAAGCTGATGCTCTAGCCAACCTTGGATCCTCATGGAAGATGCCCGAGGATGTGAAGATACCTATTATCCCTGTACTAACTCCTGCAATTGAGGAGAATGAAGCAATGGAAATAATGGATGGTGCTGCAGTTGTTCCCAATGATGATATGCAGTCGAATTCAGGATCTTGGATCCTTCCAATTCTGAAATACATTCAGAATGGAGAAGTCCCTACCGGGGAAAATCCAAGAGCATTCAGGATTAAGGTATCCCAGTTTACCATTATAAATAACATGTTATATAAAAAATCTCTTGCAGGACCCTATCTAAGGTGCATTGAGGATCCTGAGATACAAGATGTCCCGAAGGATTTTCACGAAGGAGACTGTGGGAATCACACTGGGGGCAGAGCACTATTTTCAAGGATCCTTAGAACATGATATTATTGGCCTACTATGAAGAAGGATGTTGTAGAATACGCGAAGAAATGTGATGCTTGCCAGAGACACAGAAATATCCTTCATCAACCGGCAGAACCTCTGCATCCTATATCCTCCTCTTGGCCATTTATGAGATGGGGAACGGATATAGTAGGCAAGTTTCCCAAGGCACTAGGAGGAAAAGTGTTCATGTTGGCTATGACAGACTACTTCTCCAAATGGATAGAAGCTGAAGCCTTTGCCAAGTCTGAGAAAAGGAAGTCATATCCTTTATTAAAAGAAATATTATAACTAGATTTAGAATTCCTTCTGAGATTGTTTGTGATAATGGATCCTAGTTTATTTGGAATCATACCACTAACTTTTTTAACAGCTGGGGGATTACGATGATAACATCAACACCAGTCCACCCACAAGCTAATGGCCAGGCAGAATCATCCAACAAGATCATCATCAACAACTTGAAGAAGAAGCTTGGGTCCAAAAAGGGCAAATGGGCTGAGGAATTACCTTATGTCTTATGGGCAGATAGGACAACTCCTAAGAATGCTACATGCCAGACTCCCTTCTCCTTGGTCTTTGGAGCAGAAGCAGTGATCCCTACAGAAATGGTAGTCCCTACAGCCAGAGCAAGCATCTGTGATCCTGAGGCAAATGATAAGACTCTAGCTCAAGACTTGGACACCGTGGAGGAACTTAGAGACTTGGCGAGAATAAGGCTAGCTAGTTATCAACAAAGGACGGCTGGAGCTTATAACAAGAATGTCAGGATTAGAAGATTTCAAGTAGGTGCCTTGGTATTGAGGAAAGCATTCCAAAATACCACGAATCCTGCTGATGGCAAGTTAGCACCAAAATGGGAAGGCCCTTATCTAATTGAAGTTGAAGCAGGAAAGGGAGCATATCGTTTGCTAACTATGGATGGTAACCTTCTGCCAAGAGCTTGGAATGCTACCCACCTCAAGAAGTATTTTATGTAAGGATCAAGGATCCTTAAGCATTCTAATGTTCCGTTCAACGGAGCAATCCTCAAAGGATATGTGATCCTTTCTTTGGTAGCATTTTACTAGTTTTTTATATTATATTTGTTGCTTAAGGAAAGGATGTTGAATTCTCAATATCCAATTTTATCTAGTTTTAAGCTTTTGCAGAATTTACCTAAGGGATCTAGAGGTTGGCCACCTCTCCAAGACTTTGGGCATGTCCCCAGCTTAAGGTATCCAATACCTTCTAAGGTTTAAAGGTTTTCACCTTTCACACGAATTGGGTTTTGACACCCCGCCAGTAGCGCACGTTATCCAAGTATAGTTCAAGGCAATGGGACCAGTACCCGCTTTAGGGGCTGACAATTTCATTGTTGTTGGCTATATGTAGGATCCTAAGTATAATGGTAGACATACCATACATCCGTTCCTAAGGTTTCTAACGTTTTCACGTTAGCTAAGGTTTCGGCATTTTCATGTCGCTTACGATTGGATAGATGCTAGTTTGGGCCATACTCCAGTTTACACCAGTTATTTGGGCTTGTCCCTAGTTGTTTGGGCTTGCCCCCAGTTGTTTGGGCTTGTCCCCAGTTGTATGGGTTTGTCCACAGTTTGTTTTGTTTGGCTTAGTTCCAAGTTGATTTCAACAGGTTTTGGAGCCTCGAAGATTCACAAGTTGATTCAAAAAGGATCCTGGATCCTCAAAGTTTATCTAACAGTGACTTATTTATTTGCTTATACAAAGGTAGTTCCTAAGGATAAAAAATCCTAACTTGGATTTTCTGGTATGCTTTATTCTCATACTTGTTTATCTTATTGACTTCACCCTGAGCCTTACAATTAAGGGTATATGACTTATTTACTTGTATCTAATTAGATTTTATCTATGATTATTAAGAATTGGAAAATTTTTAACGACATGAATTTTTCTAAATCCTTATAAGATCAAACTTATGATTTTTCACAAACAATCTATATAAATTTGGAAACACTAGCATATCAAATAAACTTTACCAAACAATTAAACAACACCGGAGATAGTTAAAAGTTTAATATTATTATGCCCATTAATATTTGCCAAAAGTATCTGGCCCGGACTTCACCAGCAAAACGTGGACCATCCATCCAGGCCGGATCGGGTTTATTTAACAGTTAATGTTCATGTAGAAAAGTAAAATGCAGGAAGTAAAGACCAGGATAACAAAGGCTTCATCCCCCAAACAGAGGATCCCTCCACCTTTGTCATCCTACCTATTGTGTGAAGGATTAGTGATCCTTAACCCTAATTACTATTGTTTAAGTATAAACCACAAACTGTCCAAAATACCAACAACCACACAAACCATTAAACCATAAAAAATGGGCTCCGGCCACGTCTAGAAATTTCCATCATCGCCCATTGGTGCAGCCTACTCCTTCGCTGCTTCATCAACCGCTGCTTCACCACCTTCGCCACCGCCACCAGCTGCTACTTGTTCAGGATCCTTCTCGCCACTTGGAGTAGCCTTGAGCATGGGTGTCCCTTCTGGCTCATCGTCATCGCCCAGCTCCTACAGCCTTGCTTCAATGCCTCTACCTCCCATCCAGCCTTGTCGAAGGAAGGATCCACTGCCTCCTGAGCTATCTGGATCCTGGCCTTGAGGATAGCCTTGACAGCAGAGATTTTGGCTTCATCAGCAGCTCCAACCGATCCTTATTCACCTGAACCGCATCCCTATGGCCTGCTTCTCCAAGCGATTGATCTCCCTCTCCAGCTGCGCAATCTTTTTATCTTTAGCAGTGAAGAAAGCTCGGAGATCGGCAACGGTTTCTTCTGCCTCAGCTAACATTTTTCTCTTGGAGGGCTTGGATTTGTGCAACTTTCTGGATAGGATAATATGCAAAGATGAGGATCCTTGACCCTAAAGTATTTACATACATCAGAGAATCAGTGATCCTTACCTCGGAGACGCAGCGAAGGATGTCTTGCTCAAGTTGAAAGGTGTCACTTGGTGGTGCAAGCTCAGATGGCTTCTTCCTCTGGACCCAGCTTTGGCACGGAGGGTCATGCCCTTGCTCTCCGGTTGGCTTTGGCCTATGGCCAGCTCCTTCTTGAATGATCGTGGGGAGATTATTCCTTCGAGTTCCCCAAGGCCAAACTTAGAGGCAGATTTGGAGGAGGATTTAGCAGCACCTGTGATACCAAAATCCAGATAAGTATTCATGATTTAACTAATTAATTTCAAATGCTTACATATATATACATGCATGCATACTTACTTGACATGGTGTAGGAGGCAGATGTGGTCTCTTCTAGATCCTTGGCCTTTGGATTGAAAGTTCGAACTGATTCGTCTAAAGCCCAGAAAGCGTTGATTCTCTCAAGAGTTGTAGGAATATCCCTCAGAGCTGCAAAGCTTGTCACTACATAAGAAATAAATATAGAAGATCAGTTATCCATTTTCAGTTAAAACATGGGGGGTATCAACAAGTTCTATCCTAAGGATCCTAAGTCCTACCATTCACATTCCACTTTCTAGGAAGATGCTCCCCATAGGGGATTGAGTCCCTCCTCACGAAAAATAACTGGTTTTTCCATGTTCATGTCGTTTCGGGTGATTTTGAGAATGGAAGGGGGCTGTTGAGGCTTCGCTTTAAAGAGGTATTGGTGTGATCCATGGGTAACCAGGTTGTAATGAGGAAGTTCTGTGAGACCGAGGATTAAGCCTTCTTTGCTAATGAGTTGTTCAAGAGTGTATAATACTCTCCACAACATAGGCATCCCTTGGCTGTAGCATAAACCCCGTATGCCTGAAGAAGCTTTGGGTAAAAACAGGGAGTGGATAACGATAACCTATTTAGAAGGGGGCAAGCAGGAAAACAAACCCATGTTTTGGATTCACAATCACTTGAGAGGGAGGAGTCAAAGGATTTAAAGATGGTACCCTCTAGGAAACAATCATTGATTTGGTCAATTTCTAGATCGGTGAATCGACATTTCTCCAAGGAAGGATTTTTCAGAGTGTTTTGACTCCTTGGAGGACTATCGCGCTCAGGGTTCTTGAGCGGTGAAGATCTTGTGCTCATTCTCGCCATGGATATCAAAGAAGAAAGAAAGAATTGCAAAGAATAAAATATGAGAGAGAAAGTGAATACATGTTTGATCTCCGGTGTGAGGATTTAAACAAAGGATATCGATATTAAATAGGAGATATCATCTATATCTCTACCCTATTTATAATCATGTTTGTTGCAGGGGGAGTCTTATCGCTGATGTCATCCTTGTAACGGCTAGTCCTAGGGTAACGGCTAGTTTGTCGGTAACGAGTCGTCCAGAATAAACGAGAAAATACGACTCATTTAGTTGCAATTAATTCCTCATATTTTGGGGGCATTGTTAGGGCATGGATTTTATGCTAAGGATCATCCATCCTGAGACTGAACCTGGATCACGATCCTTAACGGATAATGCAGGGAGTCTGAGGATCAAAGATCCTTACTAATGTTTATGTTTTTAGCAATTGTTCTATGTGCATCCAGTTTACGCTTGCAGGTAATCGTAGACTAAGTCACCGAGAATCAACGGGAATATGCTCTTATTCCAGCACGTGTAGGGAGTTCATGACCGTTGATGGAGAACGTGGGATATTGCCATATTTTTCGGATAGTTAGTTATGGATAATTCTTGGCTGGTTATTAGGGGTATTGAGCTTGATAGACACACACGATCTGATTGAACACACACTCGCATACACACTATTGCTACTCTCTCTCTCGAGCACACATTAGAACTCTCATTGTAACAAGCTCAATATTTCCAAAGTTGTAATTTTGTAGTTCAATATAGTTGGTGATCAGTAGTTTCCATCACCCGAGGTTTTTTATGCCGGAGATCATTCATTGATCAAGGGTTTTTTTCTCGTACAAATCATTGCCTTCATTGTCATTTGCTTTCAATATTTGTTCACACACTTAGTCATTTAACCAAGCACTCAACCTCACGTTCAAAGTTTGGTTACATTATCCTTAGTCAGATTTTTGACCAAAACAATACCCGATAAGAAAAAAGATGTAACGCCATACGAATTGTGTTTTACGTTATGTCCGTTGTGTTTTAGTATGTTGTCCATTTTGTCTTTTATCTATTGTCACCGATTGTGTTTTTTGTTTACCTTCCATTGTGTTTTTAGTTTGATACTCGTTGTATTTTACGTAACTGGGTTTTCAATTATTATTTTTTATTTTTTTGAAAACTATAACAAAGGGATACTCATATTAAAGATAAAAAGACGTTTGACTTTTATGGTATAATCTTTTTAAAAACAAATGACGTATAAAAAAATTACAAACGTTTAAAAATGAAGGAAATAGCATGTGACTTGCATGGTATCTTCTTTTTGTTCTCTTGGACAAAATTACTCTTCTCACTTGATTACGCCTTAAACGTTTGTCACTAGGAAATAGCATGTGACTTGCATGTGTATTTTCTTTTTGTTCTCTTGATTAAAACTACTCTTCTCCTTGATTAGCCTTAAACATTTGTCACTTTATAGTGGATTTCTTGACCTTCTTATTTTTAAACCCCTTTATACTATAACCAACCCAAATTAAATACCTAGTCCATCAACGTTTTTCAACAATTCTTCGTTTAAATTAAAAATGTCTAGTCCATCAACATTATAATTTCATCATTATCTTATTCCTTCATTTATTTATTATTTTCATTTTTATGGGCAAACATTTATGTTCTACTTACAGTATAGGTGACTTATATACTGCAATTATAATATTCCCGAAAAGGTCCAAAAAAACTATTTGATAACACAAATAAAAAGATGAGCCCAAAGGTACATAAGTGGTGATGATCAAACGTTAAATCCTAACCCCAAAAGCCAGTCTTCCAATCCAAAATCTTTATACCAACAATCAATAGTTAACACCCATGTGGCATCTCGAGTAATCTTGATTGTGTGGCCGCTAACAATTCACAAGCTAAATTCTTTCTATATATGTTATCTTCTTTTGTTGACTTCATATCATTCTGCAACTTATCTTCACTTCCACAGCTTCCTCTCCAACAGTCGCCTGAGATCAATGGCAACGGCCGTCTCCACCGTCGGAGCCGTCAACCGCGCCCCGGTACCCCTCTTCTCCCCATTCTTCTGCTATTCATTGAATTTATAGAATTAGATAAATATCAAGTTGTTAAATGTGTGATACGTCCATTAATATGCATACATCAGATTTTAGTTCGTCTCAGTCTTTTTAGGATCCCGAAGCCCGAAGCGGCCCCAGTTATGACTTTGACGCCTGCCACCCACAACTTAACACTTAGTGTGTCCTGTCACCACGTCGTTAACTGAGCACTACCAAGTTATGTTTTTTTCCCTACGCGTCACTAAGTGTTACTTCTCCGTAGGAAAAAAAACACACTAAGTGAGTGACACGTAGGGAAAAAAATATAATTGAATTAGAGTTGTGTTTTATTTTCTTGTTTCCTCAAATCTGTTGTTTTGATCAAGAATCTCAAAGTGGATGTTTGTATATTTGTTTTGGTATGTTAAACTTAAATTTGTCATTGTTGTTATAGTTGAGCTTGAATGGAAGCACTGGTAACACTGCAGTCCCAAACTCGACTTTCTTTGGTAGCAGCTTGAAGAAGATATCGAATTCAAGAGTGACACAACAACAAGTCTTTGTCCTTCAAAGTACTTGCAGCAGAAAAAGAGATCGATGAAACCCAACAAACCGACAAAGACAGATGGAGAGGACTTGCGTACGACATCTCTGATGATCAACAAGACATCACCAGAGGTAAGGGAATGGTAGATTCTCTCTTCCAAGCTCCACAAGATGCCGGAACCCATTATGCTGTCATGAATTCATATGAATACTATTAGTACCGGTCTTCGCACGTAAGCGTTCATCTATCTATCTATGACAAAGATTCTGGTTGTTTTGAGTTTTCATGTTGTTTTTATGAATATTTAGATACTTGGACAACACAAAGGATGGATTCTACATTGCCCCAGCTTTCATGGACAAACTTGTGGTTCACATCACAAAGAACTTCATGACTTTGCCTAACATCAAGGTTATTATTCGTTCTTTAATTATGTATTTTTGTTGGTTATAACTTATAACTAGGGATGCATGTTCACGGTTCATATTAGTTAGTTTTTTTTTAATGAAAATTTTGGGTCAATTGACCGGATTGATTGGGTGGATGACGGGATTTTATGGTTGTACGGTTTAAATTTTGTTTTGACGGCTTAGTGGTTTCGGACAAAAAAAAATCAAAATTTTTTTTTCGAAACAATAAGTGTGTATTAATGTTTTAAAAACTACTAGTAGACGGAAAGCCACATGTTACCTGGTGGTGATAAACAAGGAACAAAAGTAACGTCGAAACGTTAACACAAGCCTGTATGTTGAGGGAGGCCGTTTGAACTATTATATAAAAAGGAAATCTTTACGTAAACCAACGCGATGCTGTGGTGACGTTGATATTATTCAAAACTTCATATAAAAAAACGTAACAGTTGAAAAAAAAACTTACGATGTCGCAACAGAAAATTGTTAAAAGCTCAAAAAATTGTAACTTTCAGGGGCTGCAGTACCAATTGGTAAAAGAATAAATAATAAATAAAAGAATTTCATTGAAGGTTATGGCATGTATAATAACTTTATTCAAATTAGAGTTAGAGATGTAAGGAAAAAGAAAAGAAACAAATAGGCTAATGTAGATACAGAAGATGTAAATGCAAACGGATTGAGGTGTTCGTTCGAAAAGAAAATAAATGTGTTCATGATGTTGATGAACGGTTATCGAACAACAGTTTTTGTTCGTGTTCATACATTAAGAAAAGGGTCGTGTTTGTGTTTGTTTGTTAGTTTTATGTAACGAACGCAAACGAACACATACCAACGTTCATGAACAAAATGAACACAAACAAGTATTCATGAACACAATCGAACACATTTAAATTTCTAATAAAATCGACATCTTTAATCGCAAACATTATGTAGATCGGCCCAAAATATAGTAACCTAATTATCCAAACATACTTGACATTAGTGTGAAGCTTGAGATTTCCGACCGGGGGGTCAGAAGTCACCGAACCTAAAATTATACCTACAAATTAATAAACCGGGGGTCGAAAATGCGTATACCTAAAAAATTCTACACTACTGAGCGAAAAGTTCGGGAGATCGGGCGCCCCCCGGCCCCCAACTAAGCTACGCCCTTGCTTGACATGATCTTAATAAAACATATTTAAAAATAATGTATCAAATACAAAATTATCATATTAAAAGGTATGTAATATACAATACACCATATATATATATGATTCATATCAAAGGCAAACCCCTACGAATTGTGAGATCTTAGAGAACTCGGTCTCCCCGTGCGAGTTTTGCCCTCATTTTTTTCACAGCACTAGATTAAAATGTTACAAAGACGGTCATAAAAAATCGAAGTGGTGTTTTCGGCCCCTTACAGTAATCGTAAAAACTAATGATATAAGCATCACATCACTTTTTTACAACATTTAAGGTTGCTGTAAATTAAAAAACGATTTTTTTTTTGAAAAGTTGATTTTTAGGATATTTGTTAAAAAAATTTGGAAAAACCTTTCGTAAGACCGAGTTCTCTGAATTCTCATAACTCATATGAGTTTTCATTTTACCTTAACCCTATATTTATATATATTAAATATTTTGTTGGTGGGAATTCCAAAGTATTAAATAAAATAAAATAAAATTAAAAACCTTGATGAACTAATGAACAAAATGTTATCGAACTTTCACGAATATAAATAAACGAACATGGTCTCTTTTCATGTTTATTCATTTAACTACATAAACAGATTTTTTTGTTTGTGTTCGTTCATTTATTAACTAAACGAACACAAACAAATTTTTTCACCGAATAATTCACGAACTGTTTACTGATGTTTGATTCATTTGCAACCCTAAAACTTTACTTTTAGTAAACCTTACTATTCAGTAAGTTGTCTTTTAAATATGTACGCGAGTTTTCAGTTTACTTTAACCCTATATTTATATATATTAAATATTTTATTGATGGGAATTCCAAAGTATTAAATAAATATAAAAGTTAAAACCCTGATGAACTAATGAACATAAACAATTATGTTATCGAACGTTCACGAATATAAATAAACGAACAGAGTCTCTTTTCATGTTTGTTTCTTTAACTAAACAAACAAATTTTTTTGTTTGTGTTCGTTCATCTATTAACTAAACGAATACAAACAAATTTTTCACTGAATAATTCATGAACTGTTTACTGAACGTTTAATTCATTTGCTACCCTAAAAGAAACTTTACTATTCAGTTGTCTTTTAAATATGTAGTTAAAGTTAATAAAATTATTTGTTAATACAACTTTACATTTCTAAAACTAAAAAAATAGATACATAAAACGGCCATTCAGTTTACACCACCTAATAACATTTCCAAACCATGAACTGAACCATAAACCTTAAGCAGTTAAAACTTAACTAGACTCGGATCGTATATATTTTAAACAGACCTGCTTTTTTTCGTTTTTCACCGCTGGTTTCTACTGTTCATGAACTCCCGTAGTTAGAGCGTTCACAATTTCACATCATGTCCATTAAATCTGTGAGAAAGTCCTCTATATTATACATAATGGTTATGAGGAGTTGTGAATAGAGTTGAGAGAAAATGTTACTGTTTATCTATAAATATAAAAAATAAAAACTTTTCACCTCTGTAATTTTTGTAATATTCTTATAAAGTGGTTATGATATTATTTAGTTGAAAAAAAAAAGAAAAATATTGACTTTTAGTATAATTATAGAGATATCATTATATAATGTGAGTGCTTATGCGCATGAGCGGACCCATGTATAGCGGGTCGGGGTCCACAGACCCCAATGTTTTTAAAAAAATTAGTAGATTCGGTATATTAAATTGTCTAATGACCCCATAAATATAATTAGATGGACACCATAAAAAAAAGAAAAATTTGTGTAGTGGTAAATCCTCCTCTTTTCCAACAAGAGGTCATGTGTTCAATCCTTATATAGCTCATTTTGATTTTTTTTTAAATCTAGTTCAAACTTTGCTATAACCCGACCCTAACGAGGACTGACCTGGAAATTTTAACGTTTTATTATAAAAATTTTGAACACCGAAAAAAATGGACCCTATTGTAAAAAAATCTTGGGCTAGTATAACGATAATCCTTATTTTGACGGTATAGGTTCCCCTCATTTTGGGTGTCTGGGGAGGCAAAGGTCAAGGTAAATCTTTCCAATGTGAACTTGTGTTCGCCAAGATGGGAATCACGTAAGTTTCAACTCTTGACTATCAATATAATTTTCATCATTTTGAGTTCAAATTCTGTACATGAAATTCTTCCAGCCCAATTATGATGAGTGCTGGAGAATTAGAAAGCGGAAACGCCGGAGAACCCGCAAAGTTGATCAGGCAAAGATACCGTGAAGCCGCGGACATCATCAAAAAGGGTAAGATGTGCTGCCTCTTCATCAACGATCTCGACGCCGGAGCCGGAAGAATGGGTGGAACCACCCAGTACACCGTGAACAACCAGATGGTTAACGCTACTCTCATGAACATTGCTGACAACCCCACCAATGTTCAACTCCCTGGAATGTACAACAAAGAAGAGAACCCTCGTGTCCCGATTATCGTCACTGGTAACGATTTTTCGACACTTTATGCTCCCCTCATCCGTGACGGGCGTATGGAGAAGTTCTACTGGGCTCCAACTAGAGAAGACCGAATTGGTGTCTGCTGCGGTATTTTCCGAACTGATGGTGTGTCTAATGAAGATGTTACCAAGCTAGTTGACACTTTCCGGGCCAATCTATAGGTATGATTGTTTTGCGTTATTATATCTAACCTGTTTAATAAGCAGGTTGACATCAACTCGTTTAATTCAACAAACTTGTTTAATTATACACGTCAACGTTCACCCGTCTACAACTTGGTTACGATTTGTCACTCGTTCGATTCGTTTAGATTAAGAGGTTAGATGAGTCGCGTTCGAATTACACAATTAACACCCCTAGTCATTTCTGTTAGAAAAGCATGATTGAAAAACAAATTGTTGTATATTTTCAGTGTGTCTATTACAGGGAAAAAGCATACAATTTATAGCTAAGAAGAACAATCTAAACATAGAAGACGAGCTGTTTATGGGCTGGATTTACGGCTGTTAATAGCTGTCTTTGACCCTCTCAAATGGGAAATGATGCTTGACTGATCCCGCAAATTTCTTCCAAACTTATTCCTTTGATATCCTTTTATTTTTAACACTCCCCCTCAAGTTGAATAGTCGGATTTCCAAAATTCAACTTGCCTAAACAATCGCTGAAAATTTTCCCGTTAACCGCCTTTGTTAGAATGTCAGCGAGCTGATCCTTTGATCGAACAAACGGTAGTTCAATCGTACCATCTTCCAATTTTTCTTTGATGAAGTTCCTATCAACTTCTACGTGTTTAGTTCGATCATGTTGTACTGGGTTTTCTGAAATCTGAATTGCAGCTTTATTATCACACATAATCTTACTTGTTTCTTTTGAAGGAAAGCCAATCTCAGCTAAGAGTCTTCGCATCCACATGGCTTCTGTTAAACCTCGAGCTATACCTCTAAATTCAGCCTCTGCACTTGAAAGAGCAACCGCCTTTTGTTTTTTACTTCTCCAAGTAACAAGATTCCCACCAACTAAAGTGAAGTAGCCTGTTGTTGACCTCCGACTTCCCTTATCTCCTGCCCAGTCTGCATCAGTATAGATTTGAACATTTAGGTGTCCATGTGATTGAAACAGGACTCTATGACCCACTGTTCCTTTGAGATATCTAATAATTCTCCAAACTGCTTCCATATGGGACTCTTAAGGTTGGTGCATGAACTGACTTACCACCCCTACGGCATAGGCAATGTCTGGACGAGTATGTGAGAGATATATTAGTTTTCCCACCAGCCGTTGGTATCTTTCTTTATTTGCTAACTTTGCTCCTTCCTCCATATAGAGCTTTTGGTTTACACTCATAGGAGTGTCTGCTGGTTTGCAATCGATCATTCCAATTTCTGCCAACAAGTCTAAGACATACTTCTTCTGACTAATGAAAATTCCTTGTTTTGACCTTAGTACTTCAATTCCGAGGAAATACTTAAGCCTGCCCAAATCTTTCATTTCAAATTCAGCAAACAAGTTTTCTTTTAGTTTTACCATTTCTTCTTTATCGTTCCCTGTATGATCATATCATCTACATAGATAATTAAGCAGGTTACGAATTTTCCTCTTTTTTTGAGAAACAAAGTATGATCAGCATTACTTTGTTTATATCCAAACTTTTTCATAGCTACGGTAAATCTGCCAAACCAAGCCCGGTGAGATTGCTTCAAACCATAAAGAGACTTCTTCAGATGGCAAACTTCTCCAGTTTTGAAATCTTTTGTGAATCCTGGAGGAGTATCCATAAATACCTCTTCATCTAGGTCCCCGTGTAGAAAGGCATTTTTTACATCAAACTGTTGAAGTGGCCACCCTTCATTTGCAGCTATCGAAAAAAGAACCCTAATTGTGTTCATTTTGGCAACCGGGGAGAATGTTTCAACATAATCAATCCCATGTGTCTGGGTATACCCTTTTGCTACCAGTCGGGCTTTATATCTTTCAATTGTACCATCTGGTTTATACTTAACCGTATAGACCCAACGACACCCCACGGATTTCTTTCCCAACGGGAGAGTACACTTTTCCCAAGTATTGTTCTTGATTAGGGCTTCCATTTCTGTTTTCATTGCTTCCTTCCAATGTTTAGACTTTAAGGCTTGATCCACGTTTGTAGGAGTTTCTTCAGAATAAACAGATGAGATAAATGCTTTGGCTTCCTTAGTGAAATTTCCATTAGCCACATTAGCTATAGGATAACTAGATCTTCTTGGCTCTTTTTCAGGAGAATACCGTTTCGGAGGAACCCCTCTGTTTGTTCTAGGGGGTAACACATATCTTGATGGTGGTTCTTCTTGTATGGATTCATCTGCCTGCAAAGTTTCAGCTTGTTCTGTGGCAGTTTCATGGTTAGAAGTATTGGTATCTTCGGAGTCATTAGAAACTTCAAAAGTATTACCAGACTGAATAGGGTGAGTATTACTTACCTCAGACACCAGGTTAGGAGGAACATTAGGGCCTTCAGTGGCACTGAAATTGGACTCTGGTGACTCTGTAGTTGGTTCATAGGGAACATATTTCAACCAACTTAGTGTGTCTAAACATTCCTTCTCCCCCTGACCACTGAGTTGGGAATTGTAGTAATACTCGGTTTCAAGAAAGTCACAGTTTATTGTGGTGAACATATGACGTGTCTTTGGGTTATAACATCTGTATCCTTTTTGATTCATTCCATACCCAACAAAGACACATTTTTCAGCACAAGGGTCAAGTTTGGTTCGATCTGATTTAGGTATGTGAACAAAGGCGGTACATCCAAAGATTCGTGGTTGAAGAGTAAGGACTGAGGGTAGTTTGAAGAATTTTGAAAGGGTGTGTAATGGAGTGTTAAGTTTGAGGATATTTGTTGGGAGTCGGTTGAGAAGATAGGTAGCGGTAGCGGGACCTGGGATTCAATTAGGAGGGCTCGTGTCATTTCCAGCAAAATGCGATTTTTTCTTTCGGCGACACCGTTTTGTTCTGGGGTGTTTGGGCATGTAGTTTGGTGAATTATTCCCTTGTTTTGGGAAAAAAATTTAAAAGAGGTATTAACAAACTCACCGCCATTATCGGATCGGAAAATTTGGATGTTTGTTTGAAATTGGGTTTGGATCATGGCGTAAAACATAGTGAATTTTTCAAAGACTTCGGATTTGTTCTTCAAAAAATAAACCCAGGTCATTCGGGTACAATCATCAACGAACATCACAAAGTAACGAAGGTTTTGCCCCCCAAGAACTGGGGCAGGACCCCATACGTCAGAATGGATTAATGAAAATGGCAAAGCAACCTTAGTATTATTGGGTTTAAAAGTTTTCCTGTGGCTCTTTGCTAAAACGCATGTTTCACAATGTGACATAGAATTAACTGGAAATAGTTTTGGAAATAAAATATGCAAATAACTTGTAGAAGGATGACCTAATCTTCGGTGCCATAGCCAAGCTTCTCGTTCCGATGTCCCATGAGTCAACATCACAGTACCACTTTGAGTCACCTCGTCCACATAATACAACCCTTGATTTTCAGTGCCACGCCCAATGATCACTCCCGTCCTGATATCCTGTAAAATACAAAACGTAGGGTACATTAGGACGATACAGTTGAGTTCTTTTGTGACGTGGCTAATGGAAAGCAGCTTATGTGACAACGAGGGAACATAAAGACAATTAGAGATTTTTATTGTGGGTGAAATCTCAATAGTCCCTCCCGATTTTACATCCATTATCCCTCCGTTCGCCGTTTGAATATGTGTTTTTCCTGGTTTGGTTGTTGAAATAATATCCGATAACTCATAAGTCATTGTGTCGGTCGCGCCACAATCGAAGATCCATAGTTTTTTTATGGTGTACTTGGGCCATATTAGCATTTCCACTATTTCCAGGGACTAAATATGACATATTTATTTTTGAGTTAGGGTTATAAAGCAAAGGGTTTGAGGGATCCGCCCCAAACCCGTTACCTGTTACTGCATCTTCTTCTCCTTTTGCGTCTGCCATTCCGCCGAAACCAGTTTTACTCCGGCTTCCATCTCCGGTGACCTCTCGGTTGCCGGTGCTGGATGTTTTTCCTTTTTCTTGAACTGTAGCCTTTGTGCCCTTCTTATGACCATCAGACCACCATTCGGGATATCCGACGAGTCTGAAACATTGTTCCTGGGTATGCTTTGTCATGCCACAATGGTCACATTTGAGGTGAGTTTTATCATCTTTGTTACCTGATCCGGTTCTTTTTCCATCGATCCGTCGGTAGCCTTTTGATGCAAGCCCTAACCCTTCAATTTCAGTGGCCATTAGACCCACTGCGATGCCCTGTGTGTCATTGAGAGGTGTTCCTAGAATGTTCTGGTGAGCGGCCTCCTTGCGAACAGTGGCGTATGCAGTTTCTACAGTTGGAAGGGGTTCTAACCGGAGTATTTCCCTTTTTATAGGGTCATATTTCCGGTTAAGAGCGTTTAAAAACTGAAACAATTTCTGTTCAGTCCTGATTTTGGAGTATGCTTGGATATCGGTTGGGCAAGGATGATTGAAAAACTAATTGTTGTATATTTTCAGTATGTCTATTACAGGGAAAAAGCATACAATTTATAGCTAAGAAGAACAATCTAAACATAGAAGACGAGCTGTTTATGGGCTGGATTTACGGCTGTTAATAGCTGTCTTTGACCCTCTCAAATGGGAAATGATGCTTGACTGATCCCGCAAATTTCTTCCAAACTTATTCCTTTGATATCCTTTTATTTTTAACAATTTCTGGTTATTTTTTCCTGGTTAATATGTCAAGTAAATAATATATTAAAAGAGAGATTTGTCAAATAATTGAAACATGTGAAATAATAAGTTTAAATGTATTACAACCATTTTCCTTTGATATGTTTTCAGATTTCTTTGGGGCATTGAGGGCTAGAGTGTACGACGATGAAGTAAGGAAGTGGATTTCAGGCGTTGGGGTCGACTCAATCGGGAAGAAGCTTGTGAACTCGAGGGAAGGCCCACCAACATTTGAGCAACCCAAGATAACAATTGACAAGCTTCTAGAGTACGGATACATGTTGGTTCAAGAACAAGAGAATGTGAAGAGAGTCCAGTTAGCCGACACCTATTTGGATTCAGCTGCACTTGGGGATGCTAACAGGGATGCCATAAGCCGTGGAGAGTTCTACGGTTAGCTCCATTGATCCTTAGCATGGGTTTGAATTCATAATTTTTTCTAGTGTTGTTTGTGATATTTTGGCTCATGTGGTGTGATTGAGTGCAGGGAAAGCGGCCCAACAGGTGCAGGTTCCGATCCCTGAAGGATGCACAGACCGTACCGCAGACAACTTTGACCCAACAGCTAGAAGTGATGATGGAAGCTGCAATTATACATTCTAAACTTGGACAAAAGTATTTGTCAAAGAATGTTAAACATTTCTGTTTCTATGGATGTTGCTACCTTTCTGTTTTTGTTTGTTTATATAATCAAATAAGTAATGTGGGAGTAAATAAGTTTTTTGGGATATTAACATTTGTTGATTTTACAAGTGCAAATCAATAAGTTTTTAAGCCAAACCAACTCGAGTTTTTATATGAGTGAGTTACCTTCGGCTTGACCTTGGTTTGAACATTTAAACGAACCAAGGAGCTCGAACCAAATCGATTAATATTTTAATGAGCAAATTTATTTGAGTAAGGTAAGGGTTTGGTGAAACATTAAACACAACATGACCAATATGTGACTCGTAGAGAAATATGTTATTATCAACCACAACTCATCTCAATAGGATAAGGGACAAGCATCAAAATTAAGGATGAATCAAACGCCAAATATGAAGCACTTGAGTCTAATACCTACTAAGATTAGTTCAATGTCTATTTAATTGTGTATAATCTTCAGTTTCCGACCGCATGTTTAGTATCAAGATGTTCGTTTCCTTTTCATTAGCCCTAAAGCTTGTTCCTAAAAATGATCTTAGTCTAATTATAGTTATTTTCTTTGATACAAAAATTGGAATGAGTTAGATTACATTTGTTGCTCTTTCATTCACATATAAAATTCCTTAATTTAGCAATTTGTATAATTTATTCTTCTTTTAATGGGGGCATGTATAAGGTTTTATAAATAAAAAAGTTTAGGGTGGTTTGGAAGATGTCACTACAATTTAAATTACATTTGATATTGAATATTAAAAAAGAAAAACAATAAATCACAAACAGAAATTCATTTGAATATTCCCATTTATTGCAATTTCAATTTTAAAATGTCAACATATCAAATATGTAATTACAAAATATTAATTATATTACAATTTCACTATAGTTCATGTGAGTCAGGCATGTGGGTTCAACACCTTTTGTTAATCATGGTAAATCTTAATTTCTTTTGACATTATCCTTTTTTAAATTAATTAAGGACTTTGAAAATAAATCATAGTTTTAAAATATCGCTAAAATGCACTTTACATCCTTTATGTTTAAACGTTCTTTCAGATAGTGTCTTTTAACTGCCAAAATTACACTGATTGTCCTTTAAATTAAAGACATATCATCAGGCGGTGTCCTTGCCTTCTAACCCACTTAGATTTTCTGGATAAATTCCCTCGCGTGCAAATCTACGCGATGGCATTATTGTCAATTCGTTTATAACTTAAAGACTAAACTGCACTTTACGTCATTTATGTTTAAATATTCTTTCAAGGGGTGTCCTTTAACTATTAAAATTTAACAGTTAATCTATAACTTATTTTAACATTTAATAAATTTAATAATTAGCTATACTGGATTTTTTTTTTGAACAACATCAACTTTATATATATATAAAGCGGACAGCCAGGGGCTGAGAAAAAGGCCACCAGAAACGAATACACAAAAGATGAAATGTCAAAATCGGACGAGCCTGACCAAGCTATGCTATTACAGGAAGCCCTATTTTTAAACCAAAAAAATGAGTCTTCCTTGATTATATCTACTAGCTTCAGTGCCGGGATTGTCACCCCATTAAATTCCTTATCGTTTCGATCAAGCCACAACCTCCAAAACGTTGCCAGCATGATCAAATTCAGCGTTTCCTTCCATTTTTTGGACCCGATTTGAG